>JAZGUH010000560.1:0-437054 GCA_037893225.1 Hippasteria phrygiana | reverse complement strand
CCTTGTGCTATTTAAAAGGTCAAAGCAAGTCCAAATTTCCTTCCCCCTCCCCTGCTATACTGTGTACACAGACAGGGCAGATTACATGTGGTTTGTACATGGTGGCAGAAGGGTCACAAACATCACCTTGACTGATTTTGACCCAAACAACAACATTGCTCAGAATGCATGTATTGCCATGCAGGGGTTTAATGAAATCATGTTTCAAAGGCCATCTCTGATGATTCCGCTGTATGTAGTGTATAAGCATTGGATCTGGCTCAACTGGCTTTAGGATAATTTATAAATTAGTTTGCGCAGGAATCAGAGTTGTCCTAGTAGACGTTTCGACTGTAGCTCTACAGTATCCAATTCTAGGATTTTTCCATTTCTTACTAGTATAATGGTAATACTTCACACTTAAATCAAAATCGAACGCATGCGTGTTTGTTGTTTGTTTTTTTTGTTTTTGCCGTTACTGAAAATTGTATGAGCGCTAGTATGATAAGCGGTTTATGCTTAGCCCTATGTTGTATTCTTTTATATAATCAACTGTTCCGACATCCCACCGTAATGTCACGGCAAGTCAAACCTACGTCAGCGCATCCCCTAAAATAGTCCAGCTGTAACGGTGTGTTTTCCGCTTGGTTTTTTTCTTCAACATGAATTTCTATCTCGGTGACAAAAGTCTTATGGGCTCACTGAAGATGACGTCAACGGACTGGTCCTCAATGAGTTGTATGTCAATTTCCTGTGAATGGGCGACAAAGTTTAGGATCGCGGTAAGCAAAGCTTGTGTCCATTCTGTCAAAAAATCTTATTGCAGCCGCGGGATCTGGGGAGGGGGGTTTGAGGGTCGACCCCCCCCCCCCCCCCCCCCCCCCCCCCCCCCCCCCCCCCCCCCCCCCCCCCCCCCCCCCCCCCCCCCCCCCCCCCCCCCCCCCCCCCCCCCCCCCCCCCCCCCCCCCCGACCCGCTCGTTGTCAATTTTTTTTTTTAACGGGCCTACGCCTAAAGTTGAAAACCAGAAAAGCAGAAACCCTACAGGTCTCTTGCTTATGGGTAATAACAAAACAAAGAGGTTAAATGGCGCACCAATGGTGAGAAAGTGTGTCACACACCCCCCCCCCCCCCCCAACCCGCTTGTAAACATTTGGAAGTCACCTTTCTGGGCAAATTCAGAAAACCCCCCCTGCAAAAAATCCTGGATCCGCCCCTGCATTGCAGAATTTATCTGTTAAATAATAAAGTACCACAGGAACAACTGCGGGAAGTTTGGGGGGTCAAGAAATATTTGTATTGAGGTTCTGTGTCTGAAAAGGTTTGATGGCCTGATAATGAACCTTGAAAATGATGACCTGATGAAACATTGTTTTCATTCTATTAATGGGTTTATTATAATAAACCAAAGATTATGTAACCGAAACGAATAGGCGTGGGCTTACATGTAGGCCTAACATAAGAACTTGAACAAATAAAGAATTTTGTCGCGTTGGGTTAGTTCTAGCAATAACCCCACCCGTTTCTGGTATTTTAGCATGGAAATATCGACTTTTCAAGTAAGTCTGACGTGTCAAGTATATTTAGATGAGATAAATGTGTCAACGGAATGAATAATAGCATTTTGAACAAACCATAAGATACAGTTTTACGACTGCCCGAAATAGTGTCACCTTAATTTGAAAATCCGATGTTCTGTTCACGCTGTATCTTAGTGTGACCTCCAATGGAAGGGTCACTAATCCTCGTATCCGAAGACCTCTGATCTGTGCTGGAATGCGCAGCATCGTCCTGATGATTGGGTACATGATGACACTCGTTACTTTCCATTCGCTCTCATCAAGACCATACAGTGTAATGTATTCATTTCCGTCCGATATCTGCCACATTTCGTCCAAGCCAAGTTCCGTCAGCGATTGCAGACAGATATCTAGGACGGAAAATGCCAAAGGAGTTTGTGGAATCATATCTTTTGGAGGAATGCACGGACGTTAAACAGTGAAGTCGATGTCACCATACATCATTCTTTTTAATGTGTAAAAAGGAGAAAAAGAAATCATGAAACTTAACTGTATGCTGGCATGGGCTCTTTGACGACTTCTCTTCTTGCTAGGTGGCTGGTTGCAGTTACCCGCCAACGCTGTATTCATTTCTATACTGTTCTTTCGCACGCAGTGCTAAGCTAATATTTGTTTTTACCTGCCACTGCACATTTTGTTGAAGGGTCGATTGAGAAAAAAGGGTCTCCTTTATCTACACTGCAAAAAGCCATGGTGTTATATCAACACCAAGCGGCATTTATACTGTACCATTTGTTCAGGACAGCTACCTCGTGGTGATAATCTTACATCACAGTTTTCGAGGTGAGTAATGAGTTAGGCATTCGTTGTTTTTGGACGCAAAACGATATTTCTTATTATAAACTACCAGGACCGAAAGTAGGTAAAATCTTTTTCGTTTGATAATTTTGAAGATTTCAATCACCGGACATGTTCCTGAGTGAAGACAGCAAGAACAAAGTGATGTTGGTTTTCAAATAGACACAAATCGATTAACCTGCTAAAAACAAACAAAATTTTTTGCAGTTTTATTTTAAATAATCGTTTTGCCGTTGGGTCTACTCATATCCTACCTGTAGAAGTAGTTATCACAGCTGTTGTTGTTTCTTTAGTAGTGCTTGGAGCTGCTGTGGTCGTTGGCGGAGCTGTGGTCGTCGGAGCCGCAGTGGTCGTCGGAGCCGCAGTGGTCGTCGGAGCCGCAGTGGTCGTCGGAGCCGCAGTGGTCGTCGGAGCCGCAGTGGTCGTCGGAGCCGCAGTGGTCGTCGGAGCCGCAGTGGTCGTCGGAGCCGCAGTGGTCGTCGGAGCCGCAGTGGTCGTCGGAGCCGCTGTGGTCGTGGGAGCCGCTGTGGTTGTGGGAGCCGCTGTGGTTGTGGGAGCCGCTGTGGTTGTGGGAGCCGCAGTGGTCGTCGGAGCCGCTGTGGTTGTGGGAGCCGCTGTGGTCGTGGGAGCCGCTGTGGTTGTGGGAGCCGCTGTGGTTGTGGGAGCCGCAGTGGTCGTCGGAGCCGCTGTGGTTG
This sequence comes from Hippasteria phrygiana, assembly GCA_037893225.1. Lineage (NCBI taxonomy): Eukaryota > Metazoa > Echinodermata > Asteroidea > Valvatida > Goniasteridae > Hippasteria > Hippasteria phrygiana. The sequence continues at coordinate 434,003 of JAZGUH010000560.1, read as the reverse complement.
TGGGAGCCGCTGTGGTTGTGGGAGCCGCAGTGGTCGTCGGAGCCGCTGTGGTTGTGGGAGCCGCTGTGGTTGTGGGAGCTGCAGTTGTTGTGGGAGCTGCAGTGGTTGTTGGAACTGCTGTGGTTCTCCGAGGCGTGGTTGTTCTTATGGGCGTCGTTGAGATGAAGGCTGTAGTTGTACTGATAGGTGTGGTTGTCACAAACAGAGTAGTAGTCGCTTCTTGTGAAGTTGTCTTTATTTGTGTCGTAGTTTGCGGTTGTGTGGTTGTTCGGATAGTAGTTGAACTGACAGGGGTTGTTGAAACAACTGGGGTAGTTGATCTAAAGGGTGTTGTTGACCTGGCACGAGTTGTAGACGGAATCAACGTAGTCGACCTGAAGGGAGTGGTGGGCTTTTGTGTCGTGGATATCAAGGGTGTCGTACTACGAGTTGTCACTACGGTGGTGGTTCCTGTTTAAAAAAAGGGTAAGAGTGATTGTTTCGTGCTGAAATTTGACAGTTTTATGTCTATCCATGTAATAAAATAATACAGGCTGAAAGGTTGTGCACATGGCTAGTATCAAAGACATGTTTACTTAATAACGTAGCACTGGGGTCAGATAAGAAAAAGCATGTTTAAAATCACAAATTCACCTGGCGTCGTGATACATCCCGGTATCGGTTCACATATCATATCATATTTGATGTTGTCACTGTCTTCAAAGTCCAACTTGCACTCACAAAGCTCACACCCTCTTCGGACTGTATCTCCTATCTAAAGCAGATTGAGATATAATAAAAAAAATAGCTTTTGAGCTGAGCATCATACTTGTCAATGGGATCTTATTTCAAGCAACGAATAATTATATTTTTAACTGAAACAAAATAACCGTACAATAATATTTAATAACTTAGTACAATAACCGTACGGGAAAGTCAGTTTGTGACTCAATAATAATATCGTTCCACAGCCCTAGCTCGCTCACATATATGGCATATGTGATTGTAGCTTCCAACAAAAAAAACTACGATTTATAATTAACAATCAGCTAATAACAGTGATTTCACAACAGTAAAATATAACACAGTGTGAAAATGCATGTATCGATGACATGTTTTATCAGTGAAACCAAAACATACGGTGTGGTAGACCCAACAAACTTCCAATAGGCCTATCTCCTCATATGAATCCACGAATGCAACGCATATCTTTCCGTAACCTTGCCAGACGCAGCATAGTCCATCTGTGCTGACAGCTCCACTTTGCTGCACTCTGCACACAAGTCAATGTGACAAAGTATGCAATCTGATGCGTCTGGCAGGGTTTTAGTAAACATGCCCTGGAGGGTTAGGGTTTTAAAGTATATTGGATGGTACGTTTTAGGAGACAATCCATAGACTTTTGGCACAAACTTTCAAGTATCAATCCTAATAGAAACATGTGAAATACAAACTTCAACCGTAAGAAACTTTTACAGGATTTTCAACAATTCTACGCTTTAAAATCCAAAATATTCCATGTAGAAAGAGTACGTTTGGCTTTCCAGGCACAAAAATGTGTCCCGAATGTATCAAGCCCAGTCTTGAAGTTTTCACACTATAGCAAGTCCCTAATTACCCATCCGTCATCAATCACATTTTATAAGTCTTTTTTTAAGTTGTTTTATTCCATGTGTGAAAACATCATGGTGCAGATAACAGATAAATATTGAAGGCAGCACTTTAAAGACTAGCGCCCACCCGAACAAAGATACTGACAATTTGGGAGACCGCCAACATACACCAAAATGGGTTGATATTTTGCCCAGTGTTGGGCAACATACAACCAAAAATCTTGGGCAAATTCTTCCCAATAATTAGTCCATTTTTTCCTGAATTAACCAACAATGTGGTAAACTAATACCAATGTTGGGTAAATAACAGTTGCCCAATTATGTTTCACCCAACGTTTTTACAGTGTAGGGCAATTAAGATAGATCAGTTGGTAGAGCGCCGGTACGGTAACCCGGAGGTCGCAGGTTCGAATCCCGCTCCTGCCAGTTTCTTTGTTCACTTTGCAAATGTATTCAAATTTACCTAGTCAGTTTCCCTTGTGGATTGTTGTGACGAATTTAAATTATGGATTAGCTACAGCTGCTTCATCAGATGCAAAGGAGCATCTGGTAGCCGTATCTAGCTGATTAACACGGTAGTAATTACAACTTTGATGCAGATTATATAATTATACGAGAAGCAATGGCACATACATTTAATTTGGCCTTGGCAAAGGGATATGCTTGTAAAGCAGAGTATTAGGAATGAAATATATTACCTCGTAACCAACACCATCCAGTAAGCATAGTTTGTTCTCACAAGGCTCTTCAATCTTGACACACATATAAGTTCCCCACGAAAACCCAATGTGGTACTCGAGAGACTGTGGACTCAGATCGCCGCTATAGTCGCGAATATATCCTTCTCTGCATTTACACACCACGGGATAGTTCCCCCACTGCGCAAACGAAGGATGGCAGTAGATGTCTTGGGTGAAAGGCGGTGGGCCGTCTTTCTTACTGTAGTCTTGAAATTCGCATGGAATGGGGTCCGGAATATGGCATTGGTCGTAGCAATCTATCAAAACAGAGAAAACATGAACGTTATTTTAAAAAAGAAAATAAGAAGTAGGTTAAGGTCAACACTTTCGAGTTCTATGAACGTGCTTTTCGAGCGCATCACAAGAAAAATAAAAAAATCCAATTGAATTACTAATCTCTTACCATGAGTTATGCGCTTTCCAAGGAGAAAACGACGGGTAACAGCTTCAAATTTGGATTTAATAGCGGGTGTTCCTCATGTTTTTACAGTATTAATTTGTATCAAACGTCACGAATAGCACTTAATAAAACAATGTATGTATTTCAGGAAGACCAAATGGAGTGTACAGTGCGATTATTAGTCTCTTTTTTTTCTCGTACAAAATTACAGCTTTCGTCCGTAATTTGTTAGTGAATAGGAACCCATTAACTTGAAATATTTAGTCGGAGCACGGACATAAGAGCTTTCATAAGCATAAGCATAAGCCTAAACAAAACAAAACAAAACAAAACAAAACAAAACAAAACAAAACAAAACAAAACAAAACAAAACAAAACAAAACAAAACAAAACAAAACAAAACAAAACAAAACAAAACAATCAGCAAGATGACTTACTGCATTTTCGCACAAGACAAATCTCGGGGTTGACGCAGGTTGCCGCTGGGGTTGAAAACAAGCAACGTTTCACACTTGACAATTTTCAACCCTGCGTCAAGCCCGAGGTAGTTTTCAACCCGAGTTGAGTTGGACATATTCTAGTATTTCAACTAATTAAGTAGTCAAATCAAAAATTGAATCAAGCCAGTAGCGTCAGTAAAGCTCTTGTGTTGTTCCCCAACGGCTAGTTGAATAAATATACAACTCTACAAGAGTGTTGCTGTTGTGGATGCATATTAATGCAATCAGCACTGTGGAATTTACATACATTTTTTCCACGGCACTTTACATGAATACATCCGCATTAATCACAGTATTTCTTAAATTATTTCCTTTTCGCAGTGGGACACGGCTTCATGTAAATCGATAAAATATCAACCGAAATTATGTCGTTTTGATGGTGTTAAAAGACTGCCCCATCACTTTTGGCATGCATGTGGAATATCGAGTAAAACTGATTCGAGTTTCTTGAGAACCCAGCCGTTGGCTAACCGTAAAACCATAACTGTCAGCCGTAACGGTCAGCCTTCGTTCTTTTGCGTATTTGTTTAATTAGTGTCAAGCAAGACCATGTCATGCTTTAGGGAAAGTTAACCTGATAGAGATTTTAGCCCGTTTGTAAGGCCCGTTTACCTGGTATATAGGGAGTTGTACCCGGTGTGGTGGTTGGCGCAGATGGGACTGTAACCAGACAACAGTAAAACAAATATATTATTGCTTCAATTCACGGTGTGGTGTAAATGCGGTGATAATGTTTTTTTATCGAAATATTTCAAAAAGTGACTGCACTGGAAAATCAGTTGTAGTCGTTCAGCCGAATAGTTTGTTGTTTGAACTTTTTATTGAAGAGCACAAAAATAGCACTAAAATCACTCTTCAAAAAACCAAGCTGCTCGTATGTCCGATTTTTTGTTGTAGCCGTGTTGTAAACTTTTACCTTGGGTTCACGAATTTCGTTGATGTCCTTTAATTATGATAATGTAACTAAGGTTCCCTTATTAGCAGAAACCAAAAGGAAACAAACAGAGGATAAGCCAAATTCTCACTTCATGAGGTGGTATGAAAAACTTGTTAAAAATTAAGCGTGGCCAGTAGATCGTTTTTGAATAATTGGAAATCGGCATTTTTTTCTGTTAGAATAGGAAATGTTGGGAGTGAAATAATAGGCTTTTTAATGTTCTCAATTCGAATTCAGAGAATGTTTCTTCTGCATTATACAGAATATTGTTCCGTGCTTAAATTTAATCACCGAGTTTAACGTCCAAATAAATGCGGGCATTATGTGGGCAAAAGCTTTCAGAGTTCCAGGGGTGGATCTAGCCTTTCATTTAGGGAGGGGTTGTACCATTCACCCACCAAACGTGGAACGCGCCGAAGGCACGTTCCCACTAGGCGGGTCCGGGGGCATGGCCCCGGAACATTTTGAAATCCAGGGGCTTTTTCCTACAAATCTAAGGCATCTCGGGCACCATTTGAAGCTGCAAATTTTGTGGTTTTAAAGAACAATTTTGCTCATATTGGGCTGAAAAACAACTTTGCTCAGCAGCCCACGGGGGGGGGGGGGGGGGGGGGGGGGTTGCAACCCCCCTCTAGATCCGCCCCCGAGTTCCCATTGCATCAGATTTAATGAATGTCATGCAGCTCAACTGCGTTTGGTGTGATTGGTCACATTGTACGCCACGAAACCACATCAGTGTGGCTCATATTAGATTCGATTTTAAAGGGGTTCTAATAGTGTGATGGTGATACAGTAAACAAATTAAATAACGTAAAACCTGACAAGAAAAACAAACTTCGCAACACCTGGGAAAGCTGAGATAGATTACACGCTCCATTAGCAGGATTAAAGACGCATGGATACTATTGTCTTCTTTGATGGTCCCGTCCCACGAAAGAGACACGGTAGATTTGAAGGTGGTTTGTGTAGAGCAGCGTGCAAATAGCACGTCAGATTGAACACTGTAACTATACTTGCCTGTGGTTGTAGATCTTTCCGTTGTAGTTGCTCCTGGTGTGGTTGTAGGTTCTGTGGTTGTAGGTTCTGCAGTTGTGGGTGCCGTAGTGGTTACTAATTTACGTGAATTTCAAAATAAAATGCACATCATCAAAACAAAAGGTTTTTATAATTCCCCGTAGGTCCCCAAAAAGGTTGACATTTTGAGAGTTCATGTTGTTTAGAGAAGAAACGCAAGAATGGCCCTTAATCTGTTATTGAATGTGTCAATACATTTTTTCATCATTAATTGTGCTGAATGTATTGAAACCGCCACCCTATTATATTTGTCACTTGAAGATTATTTCTCCAAACCAGGTGATAACATTATTGCGGCCACTCTGCCACAAGAGTTTTATGATTGGTCCAATCAAACTCACAGTTCATTAAATTTTGAACACCTTGCGACTTGGCATGAGACCAGACTTGCGATGTGATTTGTGATTGACATTGTGATGACCCGGTTCCATACTGCCATCGTCCCCTAAATCCGAAAGGTCGTTTTATCTTTCATTGTAGTTTTAAATTTCAAGAGTGAGGTAACAGCACAGCCTCATAAACTACAAATCTGTTATCCTGACATGTTGGGACTGATGGAAGTATACATACACTCTTGCGAATATGTTGGTGGGGTTTTTGTTTTTCAACCTTTCACTAACCTGCACACCCGGGCAAATTGTAATCAGTCACGCAGTTGAAGTAATATCGTAATCCCTGGAAGTCGTAGGTACACGTGCAAACTTCGCAATTGTCCTTGACATAAGAATAACCCTCCTGTAAAGATATAGATTGGGTGAACGCTAAATGAAATTCTATAAATAAAACGAATATTGAATAAAACAAACAATAAATGAAGCAAAATAATAAATTGGAGCAACCTGAAGTAGTTCTGAGAAGTATTCTCGGCGACATGACAAACAGCTTTTTTTCTCCAGTAACTCTGGAGAAAAAAGGCATTACATAGTCGGTATTAAACGTTCATAAACAAATTTCACCTGCGATGGTTTGCATCTGCTATCAAGTAATAAACATATGACATTCTTATTGACACTTACAATGCAGCATTGTGCGATTGATGTCTCAATGTACAACAAATATTATCCAACTGCCAACCGAAACCTCCCATTTAATGTTTCAGAAAGGAATCAACCGTTTAAATGAGACTTCATTTCAACCGAACGGACGAGACAATTATAATCTGAAAAACTGCATTCAAAAAGGTTTCATAAAATTATGCACGCTTTATTTACAAACCACGATGTAATTCTAGACGGAATTAAGTGTTTAGTTCTTAAACAGCAAGGTTGGGTATTAAAAAATACAAATCGATTAATGAGAAACACGCACCTCAAAGTAATTTCCAGACCCATCAGAGCAGTCGCAGTTTTGATGTAACCGCAGACACATCACCGTGTCATAATGGAAGAGATATATGCTGTATATTTCACCGTCGGGACCATCTTTATAATAGCCCTCCTTGCATTTACAGTTCGGGTCATTCCCTGGGATAAGTGGGCTGCACATAAAATTATCCTCGAACGGCTTGTTGCCTCCGACGTAGTACTGTTTATCGCACGGTATCTCTTTATCGACGTGGCAATAGTCTGGGCAAACTTCAAAGCAAAATGGGTAGACAAAATAAAAAAATTATTATGACATGTCCAATTCGGGTGATTCGCAACGCAGTGCGCCACCAATAGTTTATCACAAAGAGGCCATATTTTGTGAAAAGGTAAACGTCCGTCCAAACTGTATGTGTTATATCGCACAATGAATGCGAATAAAAACCTAATATAATACGAGAGAAACTTTTAAATAGTTGCCATTTTTCAACTTTTACTTGGCTTGCAAACGCTTTCCAATACTGCTATCCTGAAATATCCTGAGAAATACACTTGGATCAACGAGTGTCATGGATAACTTGCTGATCACGCAGTTTGCAATTATAGCCTCTCCATTGCAACCGCTTGGTGGTGCACTGTATTGAATATGTACCTATTGAATTAATGTTGGGATAAGTGGTACATTTAGCAGTTTCTCGGAAAAAAAGATATTGCACAGTTGGGCCGAATTTTGTACACCTTGGAGTATTTCGTTCTAATGGAATTGCTCATATGTTCACTGTAATATCTCGCATTTCTTGTACAGTGCGGCTAGATTAATCAGATACAAAAGATATGGAAGATCATGCCATTTTGATACGTTTATCGAACATACGAATTCAACATTTGTGTTGTACGCAAACAAAAAGCCCAGAATGTTTTTCTCAAGACAAGATAGGACATAAGTACTTGTTACTCCGGGGGTGGTAACAGCAGGTGTGGTTGTCGGTTGAGTAGTTGAGGCTTCAGTTGTTGGAGGTGCTGTCACCGTGGTTGGTCCTTCTGTTGTTACAGCTGTCAACAGAAATCCAAATACAGTTGTACAATACACTGAAATGTCAACATCAGCTCATTGGTTTTCTTACACAACACTTATTAAAAAAACCATATCATATTAGTAATCACAAAGAGATACTCACGGCAATAGGGGCAACAAATAGTCGGATCTTCAATAGGCTGTAAAGCAAAAGAAAAGAAGAAAAGGGCTTCCCTTTTAGCGCTGATTTAAACATATTAAAACCACCTGGGAATAATTTTGGCCACAATGAAAAGCAAATTTAAACCTGAAGTTTCGTATGTAAAAAGAATGTGGATACCATGAAAGGAAAAAAAACTTGATTAAGGACAAGTTAAATAGAAACATATTCAGCGTCCGGGTTTTGTTTTTAAAAGGAGGGAGGGAGAGTTCTTTATTTTGTTATTTTCAAGATGGCCGCCATTCTTCTTTTAAATTTCCGACAACTGTAGGTATTTCAACTGTTCAAAGACACACAAATAAAAGAGACATGTTGGACAAGAGAGTTGAACATTGTTTACAGTGGTTTTAGTGGTTTTGATAGTTTTAGTAAGCTTGTACTGCATTTTCCGGTAGATCGGTTGACATTTTCGGGAAGTTTTTTCACCTCATTTTCCATCATGGTAAAATGTTTTAAATTAAAAACAGGCGGCCCCCGAAAAGGAAGCGGGCGGGGACGCTAAACCATGTTTCAAACCGTTGCTGTCACCTGATGTCTCGAGAAATAGAACCGCATTACATTTTCCCTCAATGCATCATTTCAGCCACATTTTTAACAACATTACTTTTTTTTACCAACACTAACTAGCAATGGTTTTGAACATAGCGAGGAATTAAAAGACATGGGATTCACGTTGACACTAACATTATCACACGGCAGCTGGTTACAGGATGTGGTGGTACATGTCACGGTTTTCGACTCCTCACATACGCAGACCGTACACTTATCAACTTGCCATTCTTCACCGATCTGTGGAAAGACAATTAGAACTTTGAAGGATCCTTAAAATGAGGTAATTAAGCAGTAACAGAAGCACAAGATTGTGATGTATGAATCACTGGCATAGATCCCGCGGGATAAGGGATTAAATCCCCTCCCACATATTTGTTTGACCCTGGATATATACGCCATAGAATCACCCCGAATTTCCAAAACCATTACAAACTTAAATGGTGTTTTGTATTACTATTATGAGAGATGGGCGAAGTCTTCAGCGTTCATGCTGCATAATTCTTCTTTTCAAGTATGATGCAGGCGGGCACAATTCTCTTTGTAGAATGCATTTGCCACAAATATTCTGTTGAATTTTGAAGAGTCGCTGATCGAATCGTCCAAAAAAAAAAAAACTAATGCAGATAAAAAGTGTATAGGGTGTCCTGGTTCTGTGAAACAGTTAAACATGTCCATGTCAAACGGTTTGTCAACCGTACCGTTTGACCATGCTGGCCGTCATGCTACGCTGTCATTTGCTGTAAGTTATGTATGCATGAATGGAATTTGTTTGTTTAGCACCAAGAGCCCCGCTTTGAACCAGGAAGTGCGCAGACGGGGCTAATGTGAATTCGTCTGTTCCCGCATAAAATTATAGATGAATGATAAAATGTTGTATTTGTTTTCCAATTCAACAATGCTTACACAAAACGGATTGGTTGAAAACAATATATATTGGTAGGATTGGTTGAACACATATGAACCAATTATTGGTTGTTTTAACCAATATATTGGGTATTTCAACCAATCCGTTTTTAGCGTGTAGACGACAGCTGTACAATCATGTAACTGTCTTGAAATATTAAAAAAATGCGCATGGCATATTTTTTTGGTAATACCCGGTCGATTGTTTAAGGAGTAATAATCAAAACGTACCTCTCTGTATACCATGGGAGGGTCGTGTACGTATCTACAACCATCTGCAACAGAAAGTAGTAATGTAAGTGCAGGCCACACTGCAATCAAAGGGCATGTTACGCGAACGCCCATTCTGATTGAATTTAACACGTGCGCGTTATGCGACCACCTTTTGCGTTCGACACGCGCGCGTCGGTCACTCGGGATAAAATGTCATTGTGCACATGCGCAGTTGAAATACCGAACTGCCTTATTGCTAACTGGATTGTTTGGCAACTATATTCCTGAACGTTTCCAGCTTGGAATCTTATATAACAGGTGCTGAGAAGTGCAGGGTGTTTTCTGAGCACTCTCTGAAGACCAAGCTTGAGGGGATGTACAGTACCTTCATTTCGCAAATATTTCATTCAGGTTTACCAAAATACCAAACATGAGACCCTCTGGATAACACAACTGTTCAACATAATTTTAAATAAGAACTCGTAAAAATAAATCGTGTAAAAGTAACCCTTGGAATACAATCAGATAGAATGTGAAGGATTGCTGATTGATATTTCCTTTTTGTCAAGAGTTTTATTCACAAAGTGGTCATTGAATAAAGGATGAGAAAAACCTATCCGAAATACTTTAGCATCCCAGCTGCGGATATAATTTTTGGTTTGGATAGTTTTGATGGTTATAGAAAAAAAGGTGATAAGATTTCATGCCCATTTCCAGAATTCTTTTTTTCTAAACAAAGAATCGTAAAAAACACGGGGATATCATGATTTCGTTTCATCGCTCCTTTTAATAACCTTGTGCAGGGCACTACCTATGTTTAATATTAACATTGTGCAGAAGAATCGCTTGTACTTGCTACTTAATTAAACTTCTCACAAGTTTAAAAATGGTGTTAAGCAGTGTTAAACCATCCATCCATTTGTTTGCAAGATGCAAATGATATTGCAGTTGATTGGATAAGAAACAAATTTGAACATACTTTCCGGAATGCAGTGGCAGCACACCAAGTCATTAGCATACTCGTTCACCAGTTTGTACTGTAAGGAGCAAAATACCTGAATCGGTTAAGCATGAACACTTCAAATTTAAGTAGTTTATCAAATAGGGGTTTTGGATTTAGCACACCCAGATTCAATGTAAAAATGCGCTAGCCGAAAACCTTGGCAATGTTAATACCTCAGTATGGGACTACATTTTGGTTTAATAATGTAACATTTAACTTACCCCGATCGGGCAGTTCGGATCGGGACAGTATTCACCACAGCTGACGTTGCATAGAGCTTTGTTCACCCATTTACACATGATGCATTCCTCTTCATACCATTTGGTGTCATTCTGTACACGGAGAAAAGTAATTAATTTTAATCACCTTTACAAAGACGTTTTCCGTCAAAGCAAAGTGTGGTAGTCATGTTGTCTTCACGGTCTGATTTAGAAGTTTAACGCCTTTCACATGAAATCGTGCCTATATAGTCATTATAGTTAGACCTAATTCAAATTTCCTGACTATTATCATCAAGTTGCAAGAGTAGGCCCATTCAAATACAGTTGCTGGCATACCCTTCAAAGTTCAAAGAGTTCTCTTAAACTTCAGTGTCACGAATTTGACCAGTTTGATTTTTTACTCGAGAAATTTCAGCGTGGGATGACAGTATATTGCTTTGGAATTTATTGAAATCTTTCGGAATGAAATATCAGTTCAGCTTGTAGAAAACTTATAACCCCTAACAAACGCCATTTTTGTGCGATGTTTTGTGAGACTGTTCGGACGCGCACGCCGCCATTTTGTTTTCCTTTTTCAACCGAATGACGTCATGAACCATCTCTGTCCGGACAATATGTGACTTTGGTTGCAAATATGCATTTGCCCAGTACGTTTTCCCCAAAACAGCAATCGCAAAGTATAAAAAGACAATGGAGGTGCCATTCCAATGGATAAACCATTCATCCATGTAACAACCGGCGAAAAGTTGGCTGACCTGACATACATAACCGGATTAATATTTAAAAGAATTAGGAAACAACAAAGAGATTAAACACTTTTTTTTAATACTTTGACAGCAGAAGTAACAAAACCAACAGAGATCAGATGAACTAGCTTCAATTGGCACGTACAAATGCTTTGTCTATTCATTCAAGCAGCTGTAACACAACCTCAGATGCAAACCTTACCAAGTGATCCGAGTATTCACAGGGGCATTGGGTGACGCATGCTTCACCATCCCAGTACGTGCCTGGGGGGCAACTACATCCAGGGGTACATTGGACCGGGCAGGGCACCAGTTGATGATCACAGGACCGGTGACAGGCACATTCCTGATATTCCATTGGCCCGCAATCTGGAATTTGAAGCACACGAAAACTCAGTCATAATTATGCAGGGTGAGTCATGAGTCAAATAAATGATAAACGACAGTTTATAGCAATGCGCGTGCTGTAACTAAATGAAGTAAAACGATTTTTAGTGGAATCTTCTTAACAAAAAAATAGGTAAAGTGCTACAAAGATAGGGATGGCCACGCTTGAGGTTGCCACTCATACCACCCTTCCTGGGCCCAGACCTAAATAGTTCAACAGATGCCGGAGAAAATATCCCAATGTTCAGAGCTTTAGACCCAGACGGGGTAACTTCCACCGTTGATGAGACCACCTCACCCCCCCCCCCCCTTCAACAACGATACAAATGAAATGCTTGCTACCTGGGACACATTTGCAGCACTCGTCCGGCTCTTCTCTGATCACTTCACCGTCTGCGCACTGGAGGTTGCAGGTCTTAATAAGGTTGTCTGGGTCATCGATATCCACAACGAATTGGTCGCATATGGCCGAGTAACAATCGTCAATTATGACCGTTTCTCCGTACTGCAATGGAGAGGGGTTATATTTATTCATGTCAGTATACAATTGCAATCATATCTTTTTTTCTGTTCATCATTGTTCGGGTCGAAGACAACTCCTCTGCTCTTGTTTACAGAAATAATGTGACTGGTTCAACAAACCTGGGAGAATATTCCCTTCAGAATTAGCCTAATCATCGTTTCTTGTATCAAGTAGCCAATATTTATCAATATAATAAATATAATTTGTGATGTGGGGAGATGCTTCCATTTATACGTATTGTGATGCGATCATACTTGAAACAGTCCTTTGTGCGTGATAGCAAGGAGGTTTTGTGGATGGGGATCTGCCCCGACGTTTTTTCTCCTGACTTATCAAAGCAAAGTATTAACAAAAAAGGTCACTTTTCATCCTGAGGAAAATGTCACATAGTTACCTCAGTGACTTCATATTATGATCAGAGTGAAATCACAGTGTGACGCTTCGAACACACTTCGAACACACGTAAACATGATGTAAACATGATGTGAAATTTTTGCCAGTGATTTGTAACTCAGTGGTGACAGTGTTAAAATTAACACAATGTTTCAAAACTAAAATTCCTAAGTGTGATTTTGACAGTTTTGTTCACATGCGTGAACCCACCGAGTGTGTGTAGTTATTGCCTCAATAGTGTGAGCACTCTATGATCTCCGACTACGGATCACAGTGTAACTGTCGCGGGAAAAGTGGAATCTGAGCTAAGTTGGAATTCGTACTTTACCCGGGTGGGTAAAGCGGGAATTCCAATACATCAGTGGAACTGCTGCTGTCATATACTGGGCTATAAACATTTTGTAATTCACCAATGACTTCCGCTCTGAAAAGGGTTCAGTAGTAGCGCAACGTGAGAATGCTGTCCATGATTACTACATAGGCACCTCCATTCCCCTGCTAGATAGGTGTAGCCTTGGAGATATTGCCATTCACCAATGATTCCCACTTCGCCCAGGTTTTGCTACAGCGAAATGTGGGAATGTTGCCGAGGATTATTTAAAGCACCTCCCTCTACTCGCTAATTAATGTCCACAAGTAAAATTTGGTCGAATTAACTGTAATAACAAAATGTTATTTGTACAACCGCATACGCACTTTGCCGCACAATACTTGAATTCCCACCTTTGCATTGGCAAATTCCGAATTGACCCAGACTCCCAAATTCCGCGTAAGAATGTGCGTTTTCACTATGTGTCGACACTATGACATTTTTCTAAGGGACAACCGCGCCCGTTCTTCCCTCTGGATCAACCTCTGAAAATGTAATCATCACTTCTATACCCAGCACGATATGGGGCAGAGGGGTACCCCCCTTTTTTGTCCCTATACCCTATACACTCTCCAGACTATTGTTACCTAACACATCCCCCCTAGACTTCTGAAAAGAATTCCTGAGATTCCAGGAACACAATGACCAACACAAAAGAGAGGGGGGGGGGGGGGGGTTCGCTCTGCCCCATATCGTGCATCATATGATCACTTCACCTTATAGAATTGGCCGTTGAAGTAGCAAGGGCACCTTTCTCTCGGAATGCACATGTTATTATGCACAACCTGACCCTCTGGACAGCTGCAACCAGGCACGCACGTGCTGTTGTCGCACTCGATTATCAGAGGAGGGCGTCCCCCAGGGTACTGGGCCATAGCCACGCAATCAAGGTGGCAGTTGCAGTCCTTGTAAACAAGCCCGACGGGGCAATGGCCTGTATCGCACAAAAGAGAACACAATTTAAATGGAATATAATTAGATACACTCGGCCAAAAAAAGACAGTTCCCGCCTTGTACTTTTTTAATAACTCAAAAATACTGTAATCATTTTAAACACTTGAAAAAGTCAAAAATGCAGAAAAAGGATCTGCTTCTAATGATGCGTCATGTATGGCACACGATGTTTGTTTTAGGGAAGAAATAATGATATTTGTCAAATTAGGTGCAAATATATAAGTGGCATTTTTTTATAATACAGACAATAGATTACATTGAATTTTTCAGATAAAATGAGCTTTTACTTTATTTATTAGTGTGTAACACCTCACGATTTCAGCAGCAGTTTTGATAAACCATGTTTAGTGCAGATATTAATGAAGACGTTTGTACACACAGTTTCAATGCAATATTGAGTCTGCATCATAAAAGTGCCACTGTTATTTTTGCACCCAATTCGACAAATCTCATTTTGTTGTCTCCCCTTAAGCAAACGTCGTGTGCCATAAATGATATATCATTGGGAGCAGAACCCTTTTCTGCATTTATGACTTTTTGAAGTGTTTCAAATGATTACAGTATTCTTGAGTTATTCAAAAAAGTACAAGGCAGGAACTTTCTGGCCGAGTGTAGTATCATCTCTTTTTAATAAATATAAAGCATTACCCTTCCTTTGTTCTCTCCCTTGGGTGTATCTTGGTCACCCACCTCTCCTCGCTCATTTGTCTCTCCCATTTCAACCCCATTTCAAACACTGTCATCCCCCTTTTGTACTCATTTTTACTGTTGTAGTAAGTTCCCAGACTTTTAATTTTCTGTTTTGTGTCAACTGGCCTTAGAGAAATCTTAAGATTGAAGCGTCACGTCCTTCTAACGTTTTATACCACGATAGTCTACGACTTCGTGTGATACAGGAACGTCGGGCGGTTATAACTGGAACAAAATAAACGTGATTTTTGTTCCTTTGTTTCTCTGGAGAATTATATATAAAACAGGGCTCACTTGGTGTTGTGCGAATGGTTGTGCTTGGTGCTGTTGTGATGAGTGGAGTAGTAGGCGCCACTGTAGTGCTTGGCGGTGGGGTTGTAGTTTTGCAGCCATATCGTACAGGTTCGCAACACAGCAATCGTATCACGTAATCAAAGCATGTCGGAAAAGATCCTGTCTGGTCTCTGTGCCAACACCGGAGCCCATCAGTGCGACTGCAGGACACAACTTGACCTAAATCAGCGATGGGTATGTTTTTGTTGGACTTCAGGGCGCATATTATGTCAGAGGGCATTTCACAAAAGCCATAGCGCTGTCTCAGTTCACTGATCAGCTCGAATTCAAAGGTGCTGTCGGTAACCTTTTGGCCATCAATTTCGTCATCCAACCATGCTGTCCAAGTGCATACCTCCTCAAATTTAGGAACACATTCTAAAAAAACAAAAACAAAATCCAAACGAAGTTAGGTAAATCGTGTGAGAACAGTATATTTTGCCCTGGTTTTTATCATTATTGAGCACCTGGAATCATCAGCATACTTCAAAAAAACCAAAACAAATTCCGCTCTTTTCATTTTTGCATTGATGCTTTGCAAAAGTGCCCAATGTGAAGAATAGCCGTCCTTCCTTGAGAAAAAGATATTTCATAATAAAACGCTTTCATAATCAAAACGTGACTAGTTGTTACAAATTTGGCATTTTGCACCATATCTCAGTAATCAAACAAAATTAATACTTCGCTTTCCACCTGGTGGACGCTTAGTATGTCTACTATAAAAAAAGGTTAACATTCTTAACCAAACGACGTCTAATTAGTTATCAAATAATAAATAAAGGAAAAATATAGCAACTTACCCCAGATGTGGGGCACATTGTTACACAATGTGGTGTAAATTGTTACGTGTAATAAAAACAACTGACTTTGCAATTAGGTTTTAAGGAACTATGGTAGAATAAAGTTTAGTATAAAAACAAAAACGCTCATATGCCCAATACAAAAATGGATTTGAGGGGAGGCCTTATCTTTTCTATTATGTTTCATTTTTATAACATCAACAAGATAAACAGAGAGATTACATATGCTTTATTCTAATTTTTCTTGAAATGTTAAACATAACTTCTCAATCAAGATAACGAATTATCAGCTCTCTTGTATCAAAATTAATGTCCAGAACTTCTTTTATACAATTACCTTGTTTTGTCCGTCTTTGCTTTCTTCTGGTCGTTTTAGTTTGCCTAAAAGGATTACTCTTTTGCTGAAATACGAGAAATTCCTAAATATATATACTTCAACATTTCTTGTTCATCGGTGTCCATTCTTGTTGTTCTACACCGGAGTAAGTTGTGAATCACACATTCCGATGCTAATGGCCAATAATGTGATAGTATTAGATAGTATTAGATAAATAGAGCTCCCTTACTCGCTTTGTCTTGCAGAAGAAAAAACCACTGTAACAACCTGCCCCTGTAACAACTCACACAGGTCTCCCTGATATTGTTGTTGCATCGTTGTGTTCAACTTAGGGCTTCAAAAGTAACGTTTTTTTTGCCAAACGAACTGAAAACTTGCCTGTTGTTGCTGGAACAGTTGTGACTTCAATTGTCGTTCGCTGTGTAGTCGTCAACTGTGGTGTCGTTGTAACTACAGTTGTGGATCTTACTGTAGTCGACGGCTGTGTGGTGGAACTTATTGTAGTCGGAGCCTCTGTAGTCGGAGCCTCGGTTGTCGATTCCTCTGTTGTCGTTGCTACTGTTGTCACGGTTGTAACAGGAACTTGTGATCGAAGAAAACGAAGTGCGTTACCATTAAATTGAATTTGTAGCACGTAATGTAAATGGTGGAGGTGTGGACACTGGTTGACCGGGCTGCGGCGTTATCCAGATCGCTTACATTTCAGTAATAGATGACTAACAGTGCATTAAGCAAAATCCACGGTTGCTCTTGTTTGCAATGTATAACATGCACATCAGCAGTTTCAATGATTAGGCCTACTATATGAAGCTCATAGACAAATCAATGCAGATTTTGGACACTGATATTCACAAATAGTTTGGTTGATTTTTGTCCAAGAAAAAAAGAAGTGTCAGTGATATATGCAGAAAATGCCTTTATTTAATTGCAATAAATACCAATAGACTGATCAAGTGTGTTTAAGTAACAATGGTTTTGCCAAATCAGACCAAGACAAAATTCTTTCTTTTCATCACTTTCTATGTAAATGGTTGTCGGGTAATTAAACAAACGTTTGGTGTAGAACACAGTTTATATCAAAAGAACAGTCTCTGACTCAAAAATAGGATCGGAAAATTTCAAACCTATTGTCGTTGTTGCGCCAGTTGTTGTCGGTGCTGCAGTTGTAGTTGGTTCTATAGTTATAAAAAACGTTATAAAAAAAGCACTTCACATTTGAGATAATCTGACGGAAGGTTAAAAACAAACACCATTTAAAAACTATTTGTGATGGAAAAAAGCGCAAATCTAATAATAAATATAGGGACCACCGAAGTATTTGCGATAATGTGTAATATTTGAAAAATACTTTGCCAGCAATAAAACAAACTATCAAGTTGACGAATGGCTGATTTTCACATCATTATATTTCTATTCAGATTTTGCACTGTGCATGACCAAGCGCGATGTCTAAAGCTTTCGTCTTTTCATATTTTCAAATCAATAAACAACAAATTATCAAACTGATAGACCACATCAATAGACCTTGATAGCAATATTACCTGCTTGTTCACAGCCATTGAAGGTAATCCTGAAGTTGGAGTTTGCACTCGGTGCGATGATGTACAGTTTGATTGCCGTCACGTAAGGCAAGCTAGACAGCATCATTCTGCTGCCAGTGGTACCATCAAAGACACGCGAGTTGGACCCGTCCACCAGTCCAAAGAATGGACTTTGGGTGCTTGGCTGATATGCCAAGGCGATGCTTACGCTTTCCTCCTCGCCCCGGGCATTTCGCACGATCAGAGACGTCACCTGGCTCCTCGGGCTAAAAGCGACCTCCAGGTAAGATCCATTGTATGGAAACGCCCTCTGCAAGGGCGGATCATTTGGACGCCAGAAATGATAAGATAAGACTTCCGAGCCCGTGTCGGAGTTGGTTCGAGTAACCTGCACCTCGTCGTAAAAATCCAGATCCTCTGCACAAGCCTCCGGAGTAGTCACGGGAGGCGCTGTCGTTGGAACTAGATGAAATATGAAAATGGGAAAAATAAATTAGGTTTCAAAACCTGTTTTGTTGCTGAAGAAATACAGTTAGTTAACCAGGTTTCCTAGCTGAAAAAAAAATGCACTGTCGAACCAAAAACCGCGGCAAAATTTCACTTTCCCCATTTTTGTGGATTGCTGTGGCCTCGTTATCTATCCAGAGTGCTGGACCCGGGATCTTCATATTAATGTTTGTGGGTTCGGGTCGATCAGGGCACATGGAGCATGTACCCTTAAATGTAGTATACGCAATTTGCTTTTGCTGTAATTTTCAGAAATAAATGGATTTGGGGTTAGCATTCTATAGCGTGCTAGCAAATACTGTAACACTGACCTGTTTAAAGTTTTTGTGCATATTTGCTGAAAAAACCAGAGAGAGAAATTATGTTCTAGTAGTCTGGAGCAATTTATAGACGTCAGAGAATTATTAGGTCGGGGAACTAGTGTTATTGTCAGCAATCAGTTTTCTTTATTGCCCGCCGATTTAATGTAATTTGAATGGAACGTCCACCGTCTGGCCTTTTATTTTGCCTCATGCATAATTCACATCAACCTAATTTGAATGGAACGTCCACCATGTGGCTCATTATTTGCTTTCATATATTATTATTATTCACTGTTGCCTACATGAAATGTCGGGTCATAGGGCATCATTCATCCAATAGCATAGCAGAGTGCGTTAACTACGTAAAATAATGGATATTTCAGTTTGGGAATTTCCCCTGCGGGTCCAGTCTTCATAACGCCGCCGAAAGCTGTCGAGACTGTCAGTTTCGTTTTTACGCATATTGGATTCATATTTGTGTAATTTGAGATATTTAACAATGTGATATTGCATTTTGTATGCACTTACTTCGTGGATTTTGGCTAACTTGTAAATGTATCGGCGAATTTATTTGTACGTGTGCGTGTGTTTATGCACGCGTTCTACCCTGTTTACCAGTTACGATATCGATAGTACATAATGTTCAGTGTTGTTATTCATTAGATTGTGCTTGTTATAACAGCACCAGAATGCCGCTGTGAACCCGGGAAACCTCCCGCATACCTCAGTAGACTACACGAAGACCTGTAATACTCATGCACTGTGTGTATTAACGGCAGTCGACCCTTATACGATTTGTAAGTTGCAAATTGAAACATGATTTATAACTGTAAGCCACATGGAGAGTATCAGCAACAAACTATTAACCCGTAGACGTTGTGCTTAGTTGATTTTCTTGCTTAATGCAAACATCCTGTATAATTGTGTATCTAAATGGTATATTTTTTTTGATTTTTTATATAACTTAATGTTATTCCTTTTTTATGGGCTAAGTAATAAAATGAAAGGGACCGTGTGTCACCTCGTCAATTTTTCGGTGTCACGTATACACACGGTGACAACTGGACTATTTCAAATGATTTTCAGCCGACTATCTTTGGAAAATTATATAAATTTCCACTTTTCTTGAAAACGACAGCACACCAGGTGCCATGATTTCACAGGATGCTTGAGACTGCTATTTACATAAAGTCGAGTAGGGTATTTCGTGATAATTCAATAGTTGTTTGTTTTTTTAGTTTGCAAATGATGTATACTACCTTTTTAAGCAAGACACTGTCAGAAACCAGGAGTAAATGGCTACCAGTAAGGGTAGTGAAAATGATGTGCTTGATTAACCCAGTGCGCTGAAATTGCAGGCGAGCGTTATAATTCTATTTTCCAGGGAGCTGAGAAGGTTTCAAGAATATCTGTTTTGCCTGATGGACAAAGGGAATAAATATTGTAAATGCTGTGATTTAGTTTAAACTAAAACGGGTGTTCTAAACGCCTTTTGTTCATATTATTATTGCATGATTTAGTAGTCAAACGCAGGTGCAGTGGTTTAATAGATAATTTTGAAGGGTACATTGCTACATACTGCTTGCTACCTAGAATGACCCCAATACAAGAAAGAGGGTCTAACGTTTCCATTTTAACAGTACTTTTCTCAAAGGTTAAAACAGCCAAGTGTTATTTATCATACCTTGGAAATGCAATTTCATCTCAAAACGTTGCATTGCCATAGAAGGACTAACAGTATAAAATGTCCATGTTGCAATATGGTACTTGAACACTCTTATTTCAACTGAAGAATGTATATTGATGCGACGTCTACTACTCTCCAACAATAGGTAAAATACTCACCCAGCAGAATTGTCTCTACTCTCCCAACAATAGGTAAAATACTCACCCAGAGTTGTCTCTACTCTCCCAACAATAGGTAAAATACTAACCCAGAGTTGTCTCTACTCTCCTACAATTGGTAAAATACTCACCCGGAGTTGTCTCTACTCTCCCAACAATAGGTAAAATACTCACCCAGAGTTGTCTCTACTCTCCAATAGGTAAAATACTCACCCAGAGTTCTCTCTACTCTCCTACAATAGGTAAAATACTAACCCAGAGTTGTCTCTACTCTCCCAACAATAGGTAAAATACTCACCCAGAGTTGTCTCTACTCTCCTACAATAGGTAAAATACTCACTCTGAGTTGTCTCCTCTCCCACAATAGGTAAAATACTCACCCAGAGTTCTCTCTACTCTCCTACAATAGGTAAAATACTCACCCAGAGTTGTCTCTACTCTCCCACAATAGGTAAAATACTCACTCGGAGTTGTCTCTACTCTCCCAACAATAGGTAAAATACTCACTCAGAGTTGTCTCGACAGTGGTTGACTCGATCGTGGTTTCCTCGGGAGTGGTTGTTTTAATAGTTGTCGTTATAACCTCCGTTGTTGTGGAAATAGGGGCTGTGGTTGTAGGGGCCTCCGTTATTGTCACTCGAGTCGTCGACCTCTCAGTTGTAGTTGGGGCTTCTAATTTTTAATATCCATGAAACCAAAACCATAAGGGCTTGTAAATGAAAATCTGGAATTCCTATTTTAAAATAAGTGCAGCTGAGCACACAGAGATAATGAAATTACAATGATTTACCATTCTGCAACAATTCCGTTTTCTCCTAATTTTATACAGATTATGATAAAACCAACGACTAATTGCCGACATAAACAAATACGAGTGTATCATCAACAGTGTCGTAAACATGCATATAAACATACCCGTTGTTGATGCTGTTGTTGTGGCCAAAGTAGTCGTCTCTTTCGTTGTTGTTGCCTTTGGAGTGGTTGAGATAATCACCGTTGTTGAGGCTTTTTCAGTTGTTGTAGGTGCAACTGTCGTTGATGGGGTGGTTGTTTTAACGGTTGTCGATACCTTTGTTGTCGACTCTGTTTTGGTTGGGAGAGGATTGGACTTTTATTAAAAGCTGAGCTTTTTTGTAGCATTGCAGTGGCGGATTTGGGGTTTTTTTTTGGGGGGGGGGGGGTCTGAAAACAAAGTTCGTACATGTGCCCAAAAAGTTGACTCCCAAACTGTTTCGCCTGCGAACAAAATTTTACAAACGGGGGGGGGCGTTTGGTGGCGCCATTTAACCTCTTTGTTTTGTTCTTACGCGTACACGCAAAAAACAGGGCTAAGCTTTCCTTTTCTGGTTTGCTACGGTACTTTAGATGTAGGCCCTTACAAGCAAAAAAAACATATAATTGGCTACGGGCGAGGGGGGGGGGGGGGCGGGGTGGGGGTTTCGAGAATTGAGTTTTTTCTTAACCATACCCAAAGCGAAGATTTGTATTTTATTTTTTCAAAGTGAACAAAGAAACTGACAGGAGCAGGATTCGAACCTGCGACCTCCGGGTTACTGTACCGGCGCTCTACCAACTGAGCTATCTTGCCCTAGGTTGGCGGTCTCCCAAATTGTCAGTATCTTTGTTTGGGTGGGCGCTTTCTTATTTTATGTGAGATTTTCTACTTGCAATACAGTGGCAAACATCAAGTAGGAAGTACCGATGTCTCAAAATTCAATCAAGGATACAATAAAACAAGGATATAATGATACGATAAAGCCCAAGATCCTCTAAATTGAAAAGTTCATTTCAAGTTTTGCACATTCTTTTCTTTGTGTTTTTCTTTAAATTATTCGAATAGGCCTATATTGGCGATGCATTGTGAGAACATGATTTAGCCAAGTGGGGCAAATGGTTAACTGACATTGGAAAAGTTCCACGATTCTAAATAATTTAAAATGTATGAAATCAAATTTAGCTCTAAGCAAGTGAACACAACTGGGCCTTCCTGGTCCATTAAAAACAATCATGTTTAATATACATATGTGTTTTCCTTGGCCAAAAGAATCTTTCCTTCGAAGCCGTCTTAATTTAAATAATTACAATGCCCTTCTTTTCACTCTATTTACAGAAAATTTGTGACCCGCTCTGCAAAAAGGGCACATAAGTCGCTGTATGCTTTTACGAGTTATGGGCCGTTCAATGTGAAGGGGGTGAACAATTCTTCAAACCAGTAATTTTGAAGGGAGGAAATTTTTGCATCTTTGATACCTATATTATTCTATATCATAACCAAAATCTTTGATTTCAGTGAATAAAGTTGGAAAAAGAATGTGTTTTTGTCGAGTGCTTCCATCTATTGCTTTGCTTTTTGTTTTTTTAAATGGCTTGTTTCTCCTTAAGTCATTTCAAGAAATTCCTGAAAACATACCCAGTACATGTAAATTTCCAAATATCTCGTGATTGCAAAATGCTAGAGACCTTGGACATATACCATATGAAAGCATATATAATGGCCTTTCCAGCTATATATAAAACACTATTTTCAAATTTTGCAACATAAGTGCCCTTTTTGCAGAGCGGGTCACATTTTATAAAGAGTTCAGAATGCTCAACAAAAAATAACTAGGTGGAATGTTTCAGTTACCTATTCCCAGCTGAAATGAATTCCAGCTAAAAGCGACCAGCTTCGGGAATTTGTATCGCCGGATCAGATGAGAAAAGGGCCTACTAGCCCTATTCAACCTTTTCCATGAATTCGAGAACATTATATTTAAAGATTGAAAGTGCTTTCAGAATCTCAAAATTAAATCTATATATTTCAATTGAGGTGATAGTTTTCCTCTGGTGATTTTATTGAGTGATTCATCTGAAATATTCTAAATAACATTTCTACTTTAGGTGTTGTAGAAGTCATTCTACTCTAAAAACCCGACGGTACGCGCTTGTAATTATGTTTCAGAGCAATTATGTTATCATATAAGAGTTGTTTAAATTGCCCACTGAAGGAAGACACTATAATAATCAGGCAACCGATACCTAGAAACCACACTAATAGGACTACTTTATTTTCAACCAACTAAATAGGTTTTAAACAGCAGTAATGTCAATTCGTAATAATCAAAATACCTGTAGTTGCCGGTGCTTCTGTTGTCGACGGTGCTTCAGTTGTAGACTCTGCGTGATTTCCACAAAAAAAAATGTCAAAGTACCTTTTAAAAACCACAACTTCTAAAAACTGTTGAGACGCGCTGCAAACTGACTGATTCGCTCTTTTTGACACCCTTTGTGCATGCTTGAATGTACAAGGGCGCTCCAACCAGAGGCTTAGATTCCGGGGGATGGGGTCATAGCATCATTTACCCACGATTTTTTATATTAAAATTTGAAAAGAGGCCAAGAGCCAAAATTAAAATGTAAATTTTACGTAAAATTCCCACTAGACCCGTCGGAAAGAGTGGAAGTTTTGGAACAAGATAATGTCTTCACATAATGTTTATTAAAGCCAAACTTGAAAAATTGTACCAAACCGCTGGAAATCCGGAAGAACAAATTCCCCAGAAATCAACACGCGGTCTTATTTTTATCAACCTATTGTGTGAATGAAATCAATGCTAAGCTAACCAATCGGAGCAGGGCCCATCTTTTACAATATTATCCGTAGGTACACTCAGTAGTAAAGTTGATTTTCATTAAAAAAAAAATTAAAAAGGAACAATAAAGCTCAATACCTTCTTGTTCACAGCCATTGAAGATCACTTGGTAACTCTCATCTGAGTTGGAAGAGACAATGTAAACTCGGAGTCCCGTTAAATACGAAAAACCAGCAGGTAAATGAATCTTGCTTTCCGTGTTGCCATCAAAGATACGTGACGACGTTTCGTCCGCTACAGGGAAGTAGGGCATCCGGTCCCCTGGCTGAAACTGGAAGGCAAGGGTTACACTTTCGGTCCCACCCTGTACCCTTTTGACAATGACGGATGTGACTCGACTCTTTGGGCTAAATGTGACCTCCAAGTAGGATCCATCATAAGGATAATCAACGTTATCGGGAGGATTCTGTGGACGCCACCATTCCGTTGGTGCAATTATGGCGCCGGTGTTTTCTTTTCGTCTTACTGTCACTGGCTGGTACGCATCGAGATCATCAGCGCATTCTTCTGGAGTGGTCGACGGGGGCGCAGTAGTTGCCACTGTACAGATTGAAAAAATATATACAGCAGACAAGGGTTTAACTAAGAACTGTTTTAATAAGGATTGCCTTTTACACGGGACAAAAATATATCTATGAAAATCAAATCGACACGAGTAAAAACGAGTAAAACATCAACACAAAAGAACAAGTCAGAGCATTACACTATAGCCCATATTCGGGATGAATCAAACTCAATATCAATATCATGCATGCTACAGACTTATTATTAGATGATAATGACTTAGGGAAGATACAGAAAATCTACAGAAAACTACAGGAAATCAGATTCAACGTCTAAACGTCCAACAACGTCTTTTGTTACTTATATTTATTACCAGTGGTTGTCTGAATGGTAGTTGTTTCAGCAGTAGTAGACTCTGGAGTAGTGGAGACAACTGTTGTGGTGACCTCTTCTGTGGTTGAAAGCGGGACGG
Organism: Hippasteria phrygiana; assembly: GCA_037893225.1. Taxonomy (NCBI): domain Eukaryota; kingdom Metazoa; phylum Echinodermata; class Asteroidea; order Valvatida; family Goniasteridae; genus Hippasteria; species Hippasteria phrygiana. The sequence continues at coordinate 408,993 of JAZGUH010000560.1, read as the reverse complement.
TGGTTGACGGTTTCCCCGTAGTCGACACCCGAGTTGTTGTTCTCTCTGTGGTTGATGGGCCTTCTGTGGATGAAAGAAAATTGTGGCGTGTCCGAAAAAGCGCATGAAAGGCAAACCTTTTTATGATTATCATAAAAAAACTTAATGCTCCTTTGGAATGTACATTATCTGAATATTTTAAGATGTCACCATATCGAAACTCCACCACACAAACATTTTTTTTTGCTTTACGATCACAGCTAAACTGCAAAAAAAACACACATTTGAATCACACAAAAGAGTATTTAATAAGTAAATAGGGTCTCAAAATAAATCAACAGTAGGTAAGCACACAAAGCACAATATTTTTTACCAGTTGTACTCTCTTTAGTAGTACTCTGAACGGTTGTTGTCTCTTCAACTGTTGTCGACTCTGGGGTGGTGGTGTAAACAACAGTGGTTGTCACCTCCTCAGTAGTTGATGGTGCAGCAGTGGTTGAGGGTACAGTAGAAGTAACGGTTGTACTCACAACAGTAGTTGTAGCTACTGTGGTAGAGGCTTCTGTTTTTTGTAACAGCATGCAAAATTTGAATGTTTATTTGCCCAGACTCTGATTAAGAAAATACAAGCAACACCTGCACTCACGAATATTAGAACTGCATCGCGCTTACATTGAACAAGACGTCAACATAAATTCCAATTTCCTATAGTTGCTGAATGAGCGTATGACAATTCAAGACAATTTCAATCAGCATTTTGATGGCCTGTATTTTTGATATATACATTTTTTTCTGTTAGACTCACTGTTTTGATTGACATGTGCTGTTTTTCGATTTATTGCAAAATGTTGCAGTAATGTTAGATTAAGTTGAATATTTCAAGTTTGTGTTAAATCGAACCAATTGATTTTAAATTATAACCCTAACAGCGTTATTTTTTTTATGGCAAATCTTTCAGTCAAGTTTCAAATCCACTGCAAGTTCTTTTTATAATTATGTCTAGCCAAAAGGTGTATCTTGGCATAAACTAGTTAAGCAAACCGGCATGCCTGTACTTCATTTCAATCCCCTGTAATATCATTACAGTGGAAATAATTACTGGGCAATTTTTCTGACATGAAATGAAAATCAATTCAAAATAAATATATATTCATATATTATAAATATTATAAACGCATATTTTGCAATAAAAAATACGGTTTGCAACAAGTAACTAAAATATATTATGCTTTACCATCAGAGTACAAAAATTGGGAAAGGGCAGTAGAGATAGGTGGCGATAAGTTCAAAACTTTACAACGTACAGGTACTTTACGATATGAACAGACCAGAAATTGTTCTAACTCAAACCTCAAATATTTCGATTTACACTGTTAAAACGCTGTTTAAACAAGTTAAACAACCCAGGTTGTTCATGTGCCCTGCTTAAACAACCGATAAAGTTGTTTAAGCAGGGCACATGAACAACCTGGTTGTTTAACTTGTTTAAACAACTTTTTTAACAGCGATTTAACAGTGTAGGCCGAGTTGCCATACAAGGGCCGCGAAGGGGTTCGGTGCACTGCCAGTGGATATGGAGTTACATTTATAATAGTGAGAAAAAGGAAAAGGCGAACCTGTTGTGGATTGCACTGTGGTGATCTCCTTTGTGGTCGACTCTGGAGTAGTGCTCACTACAGTTGTTACTTCCTTCGTTGTTGAGGGCTGGGCAGTTGTTGAGGGCTCCGGAGTTGTCGAGGGCTCCGGAGTTGTCGAGGGCTCCGGAGTTGTCGAGGGCTCCGGAGTTGTCGAGGGCTCCGGAGTTGTCGAGGGCTCCGGAGTTGTCGAGGGCTCCGGAGTTGTCGAGGGCTCCGCAGTTGTTGACGGAGCCTTGGTAGTTGACACACGGGTAGTTGTCCTCTCTGTTGTACTTGGGACACCTATGAACAAAACCAAGCAAAAGTTCTCCCTCAAACAAAGACAAGCCTGAGTTCAGGAACAAGTATTAATTGTCGACCTTTTAAGTTGCTTAAATCCAATATTGTTTCCTGGTAAATTGTTAACAGTCGAAAAGAGGTAACATATGGTCCACGCCATAAGAAAAGAGGAAAAATGACGGCGGGTTAAAATCATGAAACGAATCAGAAAAATTCAAAACCCTGAAAAAAAATATATTCTTGTTACCCGTTGTACTTTCTTCAGTAGTGCTTCGAACGGTTGTTGTCTCCTCAACTGTTGTCGACTCTGGGGTGGTGGTGTAAACAACAGTGGTTGTCACTTCCTCAGTAGTTGATGGTGCAGCAGTGGTTGAGGGTACAGTAGACGTAATGGTTGTACTCACAACTGTGGTTGTAGCTTCTGTGGTGGAGACTTCTGTTTTCAATAAATAGTAAACACAAGTTTATTTTGGGGCACTTGTTCGGACTCATTATAACATTACTATAATATTACTTTTGATAACATACTGAGCAATTTCCACGAATAAGCAAACCTGTTGTATATTGCACTGTAGTGATCTCCTTTGTGGTTGACTCCGGAGTAGTAGTCAGTACTGTTGTTACTTCCTTGGTTGTTGAGGGCTGGGCAGTTGTTGATGGTTGGGCTGTTGTTGAAGGAGCCTCGGTAGTTGTCACACGAGTAGTTGTCCTCTCTGTTGTACTTGGTGGAGCTTGAAACAAACAAGTCATGCTGTTTATTCTCATCTTCAGTTACAACCGCTTTTTTCTGTTTAAGTCTGAGACAGTCCTGGGATCAGAATGTATGGTCCGTCTTAGTTCATTGACTGATATTGTTTCTGGAGACATTCATCTCAACATCAAGTATAATTAAAGGGGTGCCGGGTTTAAATGGAGGAGAGAAATGAACGAAATCTAAAGCGTGGAGTAAAAGGTCAGATTGTTGCCATTTACCTGTTGTACTTTCTTTAGTAGTACTCTGAACGGTAGTTGTCTCTTCTACCGTGGTCGACTCTGGGGTGGTGGTGTACACAACAGTGGTTGTCACTTCCTCAGTCGTTGATGGTGCAGCAGTGGTTGAGGGTACAGTAGAAGTAACGGTTGTACTCTCAACTGTGGTTGTAGCTACTGTGGTGGAGACTTCTGTTTCGACAAAATGGTGCACACAATTTTGGTTTTGGGAATTTCTTTCCGACATTTATTAGAACATTACTCACATTACTTTTGATAACATACTGAGCAGATTCCACGAATAAGCAAACCTGTAGTAGATTGCACTGTAGTGATCTCCTTTGTGGTTGACTCCGGAGTAGTAGTCAGTACTGTTGTTACTTCCTTGGTTGTTGAGGGCTGAGCAGTTGTTGATGGTTGGGCTGTTGTTGATGGCTGGGCTGTTGTTGATGGCTGGGCTGTTGTTGAAGGAGCCTTGGTAGTTGTCACACGAGTAGTTGTCTTCTCTGTTGTACTCGGTGCAGCTTTAAAGAAAAAACAATCACGTGGTTTCATTCTTATCTTATGCTACATTAAACTGATTATCTCATTATTTTGAATTTGCGTCACATGTTCATTGTTACATATTCATTTGTGCAATTTGTTTGTTCTCTTACTTTTTCCTAGTGACTCCAGGAGGAAATATCAAAAGTTAAAGATTTTTGCAGGAAGCTTGCTTCACAAGAAAGGTGGAAATTAAAGGAGTTCAAAAGGCTGACAGGTGTTAGTGAATGAGACACATCGGACTACAAAACGTTAAATTCAGAAGATGTCTTTACCTGTTGTACTTTCTTCAGTAGTGCTCCGAACGGTTGTTGTCTCTTCAACTGTTGTCGACTCTGGGGTGGTGGTGTAAACAACAGTGGTTGTCACTTCCTCAGTAGTTGATGGTGCAGCAGTGGTTGAGGGTACAGTAGACGTAACGGTTGTACTCTCAACAGTCGTTGTAGCTTCTGTGGTAGAGGCTTCTGTTTTGACAAAATGGTGCACAAAATGTTCGTTTTGGGCATTTTCTCAGACTCTCAATAGGACATTACTCACATTACTTTCGATAACATACTGAGAATGTTCCAGTAAAAAGCAAACCTGTTGTAGATTGCACTGTAGTGATCTCCTTTGTGGTTGACTCCGGAGTAGTAGTCAGTACTGTTGTTACTTCCTTGGTTGTTGAGGGCTGGGCAGTTGTTGAGGGCTGGGCAGTTGTTGAGGGTTGGGCTGTTGTTGAAGGAGCCTCTGTAGTAGACACACGAGTAGTTGTCCTCTCTGTTGTACTTGGTGGAGCTTGAAACAAACAAGTCATGCTGTTAATTTTCATCTTCAGTTACAACCGCTTTTTCTGTTTCAGTCCAAAACGGCCCTGGGATCAGAAGGTATGGTCCGTCTTTGCACTTAGTTTATTAAATGATATTGTTTCTAGAGGCATTTATCTCAACACCAAGTATGATTAAAGGGGTGCCGGGTTAAATGGAGGAGAGAAATGAACGAAATGTAAAGCGTTGAGTAAAAGGTCAGATTGTTGCCATTTACCTGTTGTACTTTCTTTAGTAGTACTCTGAACGGTAGTTGTCTCTTCTACCGTGGTCGACTCTGGGGTGGTGGTGTACACAACAGTGGTTGTCACTTCCTCAGTAGTTGATGGTGCAGCAGTGGTTGAGGGTACAGTAGAAGTAACGGTTGTACTCACAACTGTCGTTGTAGCTTCTGTGGTGGAGGCTTCTGTTTCGACAAAATGGTGCACAAAATGTTGGTTTTGGGCATTTTCCCGGACTCTCAATAGAACATTACTAACATTACTTTCAATAACATACTGCGATTGTTCGAGGAAAAAGCAAACCTGTAGTAGATTGCACTGTAGTGATCTCCTTTGTGGTTGACTCTGGAGTAGTAGTCAGTAGTGTTGTTACTTCCTTGGTTGTTGAGGGTTGGGCTGTTGTAGATGGCTGGGCAGTTGTTGATGGCTGGGCAGTTGTTGATGGTTGGGCTGTTGTTGAAGGAGCCTCCGTAGTTGTCACACGAGTAGTTGTCCGTTCTGTTGTACTTGGTGCAGCTTAAAACAAACAAGTCATGACATTCTTTTCTTCAGTTGCACCCGTTTCTTCTTATGTTAGAATCCACAATGGTCCTGCGATCAGTTTTTGATCCATCGTTAAAGGGAGTGTACACGATTGGTAATACTCAATTTTTTTTAATGAATTATTACTAAATACCTTACTAGACTGTAAGTTAATAGTAGTCTCAATCACCCTGTGAAATTATGGCACCAGGTGAGCTGTCGTTGTCAAGAAAAGTGGTAATGTATATCGTTTTCCAACGATTTCCAGCTGGAAATCGTTGGGAAACTGCCCTGTAGCCTTTAGTCAAGGCGCGCGTAGCTACCTGGACGAGTGGCGTGCCCCGGACATGCTAGCATTCGGGGCGCGTCATGCGCCCAGATAGCCACGCACGCCTTGACTAAAGGCTATCATCTGCCCGACGGTTAAAAACGAGCACCGTTCTTCTCTCGTTTTTTTCGCCATCCAACAACGCAAAACTTTGAAAAGGTCAGTGGAAAGATATTTCCTATAACATACTAACCCCTAAATCCGCCCATTCCTGAAAATTGCAACACTGACCAATCATTTACACTACCTTTAAGCCCGGTTCATACTTCATGCGAATGCGCATGCGAAGCGAATTCGTTAAGGTTAAGGTAACGGAGAACGTCACAATTAAACTTCAATTGTTGACGTCATGAAATTCGCTTCGCATGAAGTATGAACCGGGCTTTACACTTAGTTCATTGAATGATATTATTTTTCGAGTAGTTATCTCACACAAAATATGATTAAAGGGGTGCAGGGTTTAAATGGATGAGATAAATGAACGAAATCTAAAGCGTGGAGTAAAAGGTCAGATTGTTGCCATTTACATGTTGTACTTTCTTCAGTAGTGGTCCGAACAGTAGTTGTCTCCTCTACCGTGGTCGACTCTGGGGTGGTGGTGTACACAACAGTGGTTGTCACTTCCTCAGTCGTTGATGGTGCAGCAGTGGTTGAGGGTACAGTAGAAGTAACGGTTGTACTCACAACTGTGGTTGTAGCTTCTGTGGTGGAGACTTCTGTTTTGACAAAATGGTGCACAAAATGTTGGTTTTGGGCATTTTCCCGGACTCTCAATAGGACATTACTTACATTACTTTCGATAACATACTGAGAATGTTCGAGGAAAAAGCAAACCTGTAGTAGATTGCACTGTAGTGATCTCCTTTGTGGTTGACTCCGGAGTAGTAGTCAGTACTGTTGTTACTTCCTTGGTTGTTGAGGGCTGGGCAGTTGTTGATGGCTGGGCTGTTGTTGATGGTTGGGCTGTTGTTGAAGGAGCCTCTGTAGTAGACACACGAGTAGTTGTCCTCTCTGTTGTACTTGGTGGAGCTTGAAACAAACAAGTCATGCTGTTAATTTTCATCTTCAGTTACAACCGCTTTTTCTGTTTCAGTCCAAAACGGCCCTGGGATCAGAAGGTATGGTCCGTCTTTGCACTTAGTTCATTGAATGATATTGTTTCTAGAGGCATTTATCTCAACATCAAGTATGATTAAAGGGGTGCCGGGTTTAAAGGGAGGAGAGAAATGAACGAAATGTAAAGCGTTGAGTAAAAGGTCAGATTGTTGCCATTTACCTGTTGTACTTTCTTTAGTAGTACTCTGAACGGTAGTTGTCTCTTCTACCGTGGTCGACTCTGGGGTGGTGGTGTACACAACAGTGGTTGTCACTTCCTCAGTAGTTGATGGTGCAGCAGTGGTTGAGGGTACAGTAGAAGTAACGGTTGTACTCTCAACTGTGGTTGTAGCTACTGTGGTGGAGACTTCTGTTTCGACAAAATGGTGCACACAATTTTGGTTTTGGGAATTTTTTTCAGACATTTATTAGAACATTACTTACATTACTTTTGATAACATACTGAGCAGATTCCACGAATAAGCAAACCTGTTGTAGATTGCACTGTAGTGATCTCCTTTGTGGTTGACTCCGGAGTAGTAGTCAGTACTGTTGTTACTTCCTTGGTTGTTGAGGGCTGAGCAGTTGTTGATGGCTGGGCTGTTGTTGATGGTTGGGCTGTTGTTGAAGGAGCCTCGGTAGTTGTCACACGAGTAGTTGTCCTCTCTGTTGTACTTGGTGGAGCTTGAAACAAACAAGTCATGCTGTTAATTTTCATCTTCAGTAACAACCGCTTTTTCTGTTTCAGTCCAAAACGGCCCTGGGATCAGAATGTATGGTCCGTCTTTGCACTTAGTTTATTGAATGATACTGTTTCTAGAGGCATTTATCTTAACATCAAGTATGATTAAAGGGGTGCCGGGTTTAAAGGGAGGAGAGAAATGAACGAAATGTAAAGCGTTGAGTAAAAGGTCAGATTGTTGCCATTTACCTGTTGTACTTTCTTTAGTAGTACTCTGAACGGTAGTTGTCTCTTCTACCGTGGTCGACTCTGGGGTGGTGGTGTACACAACAGTGGTTGTCACTTCCTCAGTCGTTGATGGTGCAGCAGTGGTTGAGGGTACAGTAGAAGTAACGGTTGTACTCACAACTGTCGTTGTAGCTTCTGTGGTGGAGGCTTCTGTTTTGACAAAATGGTGCATAAAACGTTGGTTTTGGGCATTTTCTCCGACTCTCAATAGGACATTACTCACATTACTTTCGATAACATACTGAGAATGTTCCAGGAAAAAGCAAACCTGTAGTAGATTGCACTGTAGTGATCTCCTTTGTGGTTGACTCCGGAGTAGTAGTCAGTACTGTTGTTACTTCCTTGGTTGTTGAGGGTTGGGCAGTTGTTGATGGCTGAGCAGTTGTTGATGGTTGGGCAGTTGTTGATGGTTGGGCTGTTGTTGAAGGAGCCTCGGTAGTTGTCACACGAGTAGTTGTCCTCTCTGTTGTACTTGGTGGAGCTTAAAACAAACAAGTCATGCTGTTAATTTCCATCTTCAGTTACAACCGCTCTTTTTGTTTCAGTCCAAAACGGCCCTGGGATCAGAAGGTATGGTCCGTCTTTGCACTTAGTTCATTGAATGATATTGTTTCTAGAGGCATTTATCTTAACATCAAGTATGATTAAAGGGGTGCCGGGTTTAAACGGAGGAGAGAAATGAACGAAATGTAAAGCGTTGAGTAAAAGGTCAGATTGTTGCCATTTACCTGTTGTACTTTCTTTAGTAGTACTCTGAACGGTAGTTGTCTCTTCTACCGTGGTCGACTCTGGGGTGGTGGTGTACACAACAGTGGTTGTCACTTCCTCAGTAGTTGATGGTGCAGCAGTGGTTGAGGGTACAGTAGAAGTAACGGTTGTACTCACAACTGTCGTTGTAGCTACTGTGGTGGAGGCTTCTGTTTCGACAAAATGGTGCCCAAAATTTTGGTTTTGGGATTTTTTTCGGACATTTATTAGAACATTACTGACATTACTTTCAATAACATACTGCGATTGTTCGAGGAAAAAGCAAACCTGTAGTAGATTGCACTGTAGTGATCTCCTTTGTGGTTGACTCCGGAGTAGTAGTCAGTACTGTTGTTACTTCCTTGGTTGTTGAGGGTTGGGCTGTTGTAGATGGCTGGGCAGTTGTTGATGGCTGGGCAGTTGTTGATGGTTGGGCTGTTGTTGAAGGAGCCTCCGTAGTTGTCACACGAGTAGTTGTCCGTTCTGTTGTACTTGGTGCAGCTTAAAACAAACAAGTCATGACATTCTTTTCTTCAGTTGCACCCGTTTCTTCTTATGTTAGAATCCACAACGGTCCTGCGATCAGTTTTTGATCCATCGTTAAAGGGAGTGTACACGATTGGTAATACTCAATTTTTTTTAATGAATTATTACTAAATACCTTACTAGACTGTAAGTTAATAGTAGTCTCAATCACCCTGTGAAATTATGGCACCAGGTGAGCTGTCGTTGTCAAGAAAAGTGGTAATGTATATCGTTTTCCAACGATTTCCAGCTGGAAATCGTTGGGAAACTGCCCTGTAGCCTTTAGTCAAGGCGCGCGTAGCTACCTGGACGAGTGGCGTGCCCCGGACATGCTAGCATTCGGGGCGCGTCATGCGCCCAGATAGCCACGCACGCCTTGACTAAAGGCTATCATCCGCCCGACGGTTAAAAACGAGCACCGTTCTTCTCTCGTTTTTTTCGCCATCCAACAACGCAAAACTTTGAAAAGGTCAGTGGAAAGATATTTCCTATAACATACTAACCCCTAAATCCGCCCATTCCTGAAAATTGCAACACTGACCAATCATTTACACTACCTTTAAGCCCGGTTCATACTTCATGCGAATGCGCATGCGAAGCGAATTCGTTAAGGTTAAGGTAACGGAGAACGTCACAATTAAACTTCAATTGTTGACGTCATGAAATTCGCTTCGCATGAAGTATGAACCGGGCTTTACACTTAGTTCATTGAATGATATTATTTTTCGAGTAGTTATCTCACACAAAATATGATTAAAGGGGTGCAGGGTTTAAATGGATGAGATAAATGAACGAAATCTAAAGCGTGGAGTAAAAGGTCAGATTGTTGCCATTTACCTGTTGTACTTTCTTTAGTAGTACTCTGAACGGTAGTTGTCTCCTCTACCGTGGTCGACTCTGGGGTGGTGGTGTACACAACAGTGGTTGTCACTTCCTCAGTCGTTGATGGTGCAGCAGTGGTTGAGGGTACAGTAGAAGTAACGGTTGTACTCACAACTGTGGTTGTAGCTTCTGTGGTGGAGACTTCTGTTTTGACAAAATGGTGCACAAAATGTTGGTTTTGGGCATTTTCCCGGACTCTCAATAGGACATTACTTACATTACTTTCGATAACATACTGAGAATGTTCCAGTAAAAAGCAAACCTGTAGTAGATTGCACTGTAGTGATCTCCTTTGTGGTTGACTCCGGAGTAGTAGTCAGTACTGTTGTTACTTCCTTGGTTGTTGAGGGCTGGGCAGTTGTTGATGGCTGGGCTGTTGTTGATGGTTGGGCTGTTGTTGAAGGAGCCTCGGTAGTTGTCACACGAGTAGTTGTCCTCTCTGTTGTACTTGGTGGAGCTTAAAACAAACAAGTCATGCTGTTAATTTCCATCTTCAGTTACAACCGCTCTTTTTGTTTCAGTCCAAAACGGCCCTGGTATCAGAATGTATGGTCCGTCTTTGCACTTAGTTTATTGAATGATATTGTTTCTAGAGGCATTTATCTTAACATCAAGTATGATTAAAGGGGTGCCGGTTTAAAGGGAGGAGAGAAATGAACGAAATGTAAAGTTTTGAGTAAAAGGTCAGATTGTTGCCATTTACCGGTTGTACTTTCTTTAGTAGTACTCTGAACGGTAGTTGTCTCTTCTACCGTGGTCGACTCTGGGGTGGTGGTGTACACAACAGTGGTTGTCACTTCCTCAGTCGTTGATGGTGCAGCAGTGGTTGAGGGTACAGTAGAAGTAACGGTTGTACTCACAACTGTGGTTGTAGCTTCTGTGGTGGAGGCTTCTGTTTTGACAAAATGGTGCATAAAACGTTCGTTTTGGGCATTTTCTCGGACTCTCAATAGGACATTACTCACATTACTTTCGATAACATACTGAGAATGTTCCAGGAAAAAGCAAACCTGTTGTAGATTGCACTGTGGTGATCTCCTTTGTGGTTGACTCCGGAGTAGTAGTCAGTACTGTTGTTACTTCCTTGGTTGTTGAGGGTTGGGCTGTTGTAGATGGCTGGGCAGTTGTTGATGGCTGGGCTGTTGTTGATGGTTGGGCAGTTGTTGAAGGAGCCTCGGTAGTTGTCACACGAGTAGTTGTCCTCTCTGTTGTACTCGGTGCAGCTTTAAAGAATAAACAATCACGTGGTTTCATTCTTATCTTATGCTACATTAAACTGATTATCTCATTATTTTGAATTTGCGTCACATGTTCATTGTTACATATTCATTTGTGCAATTTGTTTGTTCTCTTACTTTTTCCTAGTGACTCCAGGAGGAAATAACAAAAGTTAAAGATTTTTGCAGGAAGCTTGCTTCACAAGAAAGGTGGAAATTAAAGGAGTTCAAAAGGCTGACAGGTGTTAGTGAATGAGACACATCGGACTACAAAACGTTAAATTCAGAAGATGTCTTTACCTGTTGTACTTTCTTCAGTAGTGCTCCGAACGGTTGTTGTCTCTTCAACTGTTGTCGACTCTGGGGTGGTGGTGTAAACAACAGTGGTTGTCACTTCCTCAGTAGTTGATGGTGCAGCAGTGGTTGAGGGTACAGTAGACGTAATGGTTGTACTCTCAACAGTCGTTGTAGCTTCTGTGGTAGAGGCTTCTGTTTTGACAAAATGGTGCACAAAATGTTCGTTTTGGGCATTTTCTCGGACTCTCAATAGGACATTACTCACATTACTTTCGATAACATACTGAGAATGTTCCAGTAAAAAGCAAACCTGTAGTAGATTGCACTGTAGTGATCTCCTTTGTGGTTGACTCCGGAGTAGTAGTCAGTACTGTTGTTACTTCCTTGGTTGTTGATGGCTGGGCAGTTGTTGAGGGCTGGGCAGTTGTGGAGGGTTGGGCTGTTGTTGAAGGAGCCTCGGTAGTTGTCACACGAGTAGTTGTCCTCTCTGTTGTACTTGGGCCAGCTTTAAACAAACAAACAAACAAGACGTACGTCTTTTTTCTTTTTTATTTAAGGGAAAACGTCCAAGTGCAGATCCTCCTACTGTTATAACCATCACAACCTACCAAAAAGCCCTTCCACTCCAACAGTTTGTGTGTCTCAACCTGAAACTCGATAGGTTTTGATAGGTAGGGTAGTTCAGTTGGCTCCATTTTGGCACCCACAGAGGTTGAAAATCAGACAAACCATCAATCAATACAATTCTCTGTCCTTTCAACTGCATCATGTGCTTGTGTTTCCAGACAATCAATTTCTGTTTTTGTGTCATTTGACGTGACCGGCTCTGGCAAAACCCGACGCTTCTCGACAAGTTAAAAAAATGCCATCAGTGATACCAAAACCTCAATATTGAAATTTGTGACCAGCTCTATAGCAAAACTCATCACTTGGGGTGAAATTTCAATATTGGGGTTTTGGTATCACTGATGCCATTCTTTTTTACTTCATGCGGTCACATTTCAGGCCATTCCAGTATTAAAGCAAGCAGCTTGTAACAGTGTTTTATTTCATTTCACTTTGTATTAGGTTTTGAAAACCTGACCTCTTCTCCCAAATTTGACTCTTACAAGTGGTGGAAGCCTCTGTCGTGGACTCTGCAGTGGTTGTCTGTTCAGTAGTTGTCACCTCGGCTGTTGTCGAAATTACAGCGGTAGTTGCGACCTTCTCTGTCGTTTGCGGCTTGGTTGTGGATGGAAGCGTCGTAGTTTCTTTGGTCGTGGAAATGCTCGTTACTTCCCCAGTAGTGGTGGCCGCTGTAGTAGATACCGCTGAATTTTTAATTGTACAAAAGAACCCAATTTATGAGATAGTTCTTGCCCTTTCCCGACGCAGTGTATTAAGCACTGTATGGTCAGTGCTTTCCGATAGCCGGTGGGAAAAAATTCAAAGGGCTTACTAGGGCAGGAATCGAGCTCACGACCTCCATCGTCACATTCACAGCATTTACACCCTGCATTTATACAAAGCGCCCGCTAGTGTTCACAGGGAATTGAATCAGGGAGTGACCTTCGTGCGAATTAGCGTGCTAAAAAATCGCAAAGCTGGGGAGTCAAAAAAATTTGCTGCGGCAAGTGCAGCAAAAGTTGCGATTTTGTGCAAGTTTTTTGGCCCATTTTATACATATTTGAAAGAATAAATCAAAAATATTTGAAATAATGCGCACTTCCTGATCTATATACAACATCTCATCGTATTTTCCAAGGAAAATCAGAATATATTGAATTATACTGCGTCATACATGTATTTCCACGATTTTTCCTGCCCATGTGCACATTTCTTGTATAGCATATTGACTGCACACACAACATTGACCGCCGGATCAGCATAATTAAATGACCCGTCTTACGAATGACGCAAAATTGCGACGAACAATTACGCTAAATAGATAAGTTATGTACCAACAAATAATGCTGAATAAATAAGCTTCCTAGACAACTAGTTCATTAATTACCAATATAAGTGAAAATGGTAAAAAACAAAAACAAGCAATATTTTTTCCCTTTTCAAGAAACCGCCTTTCAACTCGCCACTGAGGGAAAAAAATGATACAACCCACGCAATCTATTTCAGTTGTCTAGGCGGCCCCGTAGTCTCCTTAACTCTTCAGATCAAGCCTGCTGATTGGTAAAACCGTAATACAGTGATATTGCGAAGAAAAAAAGATTTCACGATTTTTAGCATGTCTTAACGGCTTTCGGCAGCTAGGGAGACATGTGGGCCACTGTGCAGGGTGAATGAGCAGTGTAAACCCTGTGCATTGAACCTAGTTTAAGTTACATTCACCCAATGTCCTTATTCTGCCACTGGCGGATCTAGAACACGCGTTTGTTTGTTGTTTTTTTTTTGCTTTTGTGTGTGTGTGAGTATGTAAATACCAGCAATCGTAGACTAGGGACAAAAGTGTTAGGGCATAGACAAAGGGTCCACGTTTCACTTACAGTTCTGTTATCCATGCTTACGTTCCTCATTCATCAGGTCTTCTGATGTCAAGTGTGTTTTGTCTGTGTTCGCCTGTTCGTCTGTCATTTGGTCGCTTTTTATTAATGTTAAGTCTCCTTTGTAAAGTTCGGCGTCATCGTAAATAGAGTACCGAAGTCTGACGTCAGTTGGCACGACAACTGGCTCCAAACAAATAGAGATTTCGACTGTTCCTTTGTTAACAGCAAGTCATGCAAACACATTGACACAAAATACCGATTGGTATTCTGGCTCCAAACATTGCATTGACGTCATCACGTTGGTACTCTATAGCATGCCCTTATCAGCTTCGGTTTTGTAAATGGCCCATTTATGAAATTGAAATCAATTTCATCCAGCCAGGTAACCAGGTTTTGCGTCCGGAGTGGTGGGGGGGGGGGGGGGGCAGTAATATGATCTTGCCGGAGATCTTTACCTGTTGTCCGCACAGTTGTCGTCTCCTCTGAAGTGGTTGTAACGATTGTGGTGGTCTCTTCTACTGTAGTTGTAGGCTGCTCTGTAGTGCTTGGGGCTTTGGTGGTACTCAAGCGAGTAGTAATCGCCTTAGTAGTTGATGGAACAGCTAGATGAAGATGAATAACAACACCATGGAATAGGATGTTTATGATATAAATATATTGATAACAGCGTAACTCAATACTATTCAATTTGTATCCATAGCCTTATGAAGTTCCGCTTTTCGGCAATCCTTAGGCTTAGTATTACGTAACCAACATGACTGGTTTGTCCTTTCAGAACGCGTTTGTCATACCTGTAGCAGAGGCATTCCGGGATTAGCATATGCCTTGCGTCCTTCGTGAAAACGGCCAGGATTACTACAATGTCTATTTGCATTGGCTCTATTCCTTGCCTAGAAACAAATATATCAAAAGGACTAATCTGTCGGCTCTCGTATGTGTATTTAGTATTAACCTGTAGTAGTTGCTTCAGTAGTAGTGACCGCTTTTGTAGTTGACTCAACTGTAGTGGACTCTGGTTTAGTGGTTGTCACAACCGTTGTCGTGGCCTTCGTAGTGGTTGGTGGAACCGCTGTGGTGCTAGCTTCAGTTGTTGTCAGCTGTGTTGTGACAACCGTTGTAGACTCTTCCTCTGTAAAATCAATTAAGACAACACTTGTGACTATTTTTGTCTGCAACACTTTTTCACTGTGGAGTTATTATGCAAGAAAATCGAAAACATTATTGCCCCATACCAAACACTTTACAAGAGGCACTAGAGACATGACCAACCTGTCGTTGTCTCCACAGTTGTAATCTGTGTAGTTGTTGCCTCAGGAGTAGTTGTCCGAATGGTTGTGGTGACCTCTTCAGTTGTTGAAGGCCGAGGAGTTGTGCTGATGACGGTAGTCGCTGTTTCACATGGAAAGTTTTTAACAAAAAGCTATTTCAGAATTCTCTATACAACTGTCAGTAGGGTTAGGCGTATTCTTCTTAAAGATCAGGACAGCGCCTCTGGAAATTGTCGGTAAAACTTACTTTTGTATGCAAATGAAAAGAGTAATACTCGATGCCAACTATGTTAAGGTAGATGGGGATTCAAAGGGCTAACCTGCTGTCGTTGAAGCCTCTGTCGTTGACGGAGCCTTAGTTGTGAGGAAGGGTGTGGTTACAACAGGAGTGGTACTCGGAAGCTCTTCACGGATGTATGAAAGACAAAAGAAATCAATGCTGACTTCAACGATAATCCCGACCTAATGTGTCCAGCCTGCGGCGGCGATTTCTTGTCGAGGTTAGGGGGGGGGGGGGGGGCGGAGGGAACGGGGACCCATATAATGTATATGACAAGGGGGTATTATTGGAGGGACACTGCCTTAGCCGCCCCCAAAATAAATATTGGGAGAGACGTGCCCCCGTCGTCACCGCCCATGTGTCTAGCAATATACGTTCAGTGCTTTCTTGGAGCATGTGGGGGAAATCTAACAGGCCTTTTCAGTAAAGAACTCGAACCCACGACCTTCTGCTTACTAGTGCAGATGTCTCAACCATCGAGCTTGCCCCAGTGGGCTGGCTGTTACGAAACTAATGTAGACCATTTTCACGTTTCATCACGGACTACATTGTGTAGCGATGCTATGGACGTGCTTATTCAAGTAAAGTCAAGGCAGTCAAGTGGGTCACGTAAGTGAAAAGGTCTATAGTAGCGGGCACCACGCAATCGGTGTCAGATGATGGAAATGCCACTTAATCATTATCACATGAACATATGATTGTTTAATTATTTCTGCAACACAGTAAATGCCTATAATTATGACAAGAGCCCCTGGGATGTAGTAAGAAATGTATTGAATGATTTGCATATCAATGGTATTCCACTGGCACATGGTCGATCGATGTAGTTATAACCATACATGTTAATTTTGGTCAGCAGACTGGCAGGAGGAGGACCATCCGGGGCGGATCCAGAGGGGACTTGTACATTTTTTGCTTGAGGACAACAAATTTTGGGGCAAACCTTTTGGGCAAATGTACACAAAAAATCAACTCCCTCACAACAATTCCTGGATCCGCCCCTGGCCCTATGGGGATTGTGTCAGTGGAAAACACAAAATTACATGATTTCATCTGTCCTGTGTCTACCACTGTTGCAAAGATGTCTAAACTTCATCATGGCGTGATATGGCCTACCATACATATTATATGATATCTGGAAACGGGTCACATTTTCTTTCGGGGATGTGTGTGTAGTTTGGGAGTTATCATTGTCTTGCATACAAAAAGCAGACTAAGCTAAATTCAGCCGATAATGAACCATAAACGGACACCGATACTTCATTGCTGGTAAGTATTTACGGCAAACTATCAACATGGCAAACTATTCACATATGGCGAACATGCCATCCTTGTGATGGGACCCTGCGTAGTCTTTGACGATGAATCTACTGAAAAAGGCAAGGGAGCTAGAAAAAGGTATTTGAAGCTCAAAACATACCTTCAGTACATCCGAGGAAGTCTAGCCTTAGCGCAGCGTTCAATCGCGAAGTTGACATGACTTTCAAAGTCACATTGGCGACAAAACGCATCGCTTTTGTGAAAAAGTAGTCGCTAGGAGTATCACCATTCAGCGTATGCTCAAAGGTCTGTAATTAAAAGGTCATCTTGTAGTACACTGTAAGATTTTTATACCATAATAAAAAATACATAAGAACCACGCATTTAGAGTACTTTGTCCTGGCACTACAAACCGCTTGGGTGTGATTTTACAGGGGATTAGGACGATGTGATTTCGACAATGGCCATCCAAACTCACATCCTACATTTTTAAAAATCACATATGAAACCTTCAAACTATTGTGCCACTTCAGCAAGAGTAACGCCTACATTGTAAATTCTGGGTTTGAAACCGCCCGTTCCTACTTCAATAGAACATCACACCCAGGGGTTTCACTGTGTAGTCTTCACTCCAAATGTGCAATTTCAAACGCAGAAGTCACATAATTTCTCCTACTCTAAAAATTTCAGACGATACAAATACAGAAATTATACAATTTAGATTTCTTCCAGAGCAATCAGTACGATATTTTACTTACCTGTTGGACATAAAATCATACATTGTTAAAGAGTATTCATTATGCTATAAAATAAAAGCGTTAGCCCTGTCATTTCAATATATGGGGAAAATTGTTCTTGAAGACGTTCGAGCTTAATATTCTACAGCTGGTTTTCCACAAGAGCATTTGACGACCCGTTTCGTTTTTAATCTAAAGCTTCCCCACAGGCGTAAAATGAAAGGTACAGAAAACGGACGTTCAGCACATTCATGGAAAGCCAGCTTTAGTATTTTAACACACATTCAAAATTACGTTCGACAAGCGGGGGCATGCAGAAAAAGGACCATGTCGTCGTAAATAGTTTCTCCGACGAAATGTGCATTTTACGTAGCTGCTTAATTGTGTGGATTACTTCACTCTATATGAGAAGCCCGAAGGAAACCGTTATTCTTTCCTTATGACTTTGAAGAATGTAGTCTTCCCCAACTCAGCTCAATTTTATAGTATTTTGCATGCCGCAAAACATAAAAAAAAAAACTCACATGAACTGTTTCGTAGATGACACCTGTCGAGGGGATCAGGTGCAGAAAAATTGCTTGGAGGTTGTAGGTACCATCTTGGTCTTTCGCAGCCTGGAGCCGCACGGCTCTAATCTGTACCTGCTGCTTGAACAGGACATTCACTTTAGCGTCTGGCACACCAGGGCGCCAGGGTTTCTCATGATCTATATAGGTGGAGACATCGGCGCCGTGTGGCGGCCGGGTCTCGCGCGAGTTGTCCTTCTCCATGTCGATGCCAAATGGGCTCATTGGGTCCAAGCAATAACCTGCGCGAACATAAATTGAAATAATACTTAAGAAAGTAACATTTAATTCAAATACAGAACACAATTCCACAGCTCATTCTGAATTGTTGTAATTGTCTGTTGTTTTATCCATGTCAATTTGATTTGAGTACAGTACTGTAAACTGAACTTAACGGAACAGATTTTTTATTCAAAATGTCGGTGTTGATACATATGAATTATAGTCTACTTAAACATTGTCATTGCTTTTACTTCAAGTTAAAGGAGGCCACTGTCGAAGGCATACTATCGGATCTTACTCAACATTTCAGTGGTTATCTATTTCAGTTGTTTCGATGGCTGGTACTTTGTTTCCTGAATGACTGGTGTGTCTTCTTCGTTTGTTCCACGCTCGCGTTTCTGTGATTTCACATAAAATCAGTCCCCATCCGTACCGCGAAAAAAACATGCATGTGGTCGCATGTGGGCGTTGTCAATTTTATTCCGAGAATCAATTAGGTCTTCAAAAAGGGGGAGAAAACTTTTTTAAAAAAACTATAAAAAAACACACACACACACAGTCATGTAAACGGGTGCAATCGTGGACCTTCCATTGTTCCTCTTTTGTTTATACTTTTTCGGAAGGCCTCCCATTGGTTTTGTACACGATTTTCAATGGTGGACGTTCGGTCAAACGTGGACCCTTTGTCTATGACCTAACCCTTTTGTCCCTAGTCCACGATTGCCGGTATATACATACTCACACACACACACACACATTCGGAGTTGGCGGAGTAGAGAAATTTAGCACCGCAAGTCATCCGACCATTTAAAACTACGAGTAAACGTTTCATACCATCCTTTGAAATGTCCTACACTCTAACAAACTGTCCGATTTTATGCACAAGTCCAGTGTTTAAGGCAATTGAGATAATAGAAATGATCAAAATAATGTTCGCATTTTAATTACCTGAAGTGTCTGAAGTAGCGGTTCTATACATTAAAGGTAGTGTACACGATTGGTAATCCTCCAATTTGTTTTCTACTGAATTATTACGAAATACCTTACTAGACTGTAAGTTAATAGTAGTCTCAATCATCCTGTGAAATGATGGCACCAGGTGAGCTGTCGTTGTCAAGAAAAGTGGAAATGTATATCGTTTTCCAACGATTTCCAGCTGGAAATCGTTGGGAAACTGCCCTGTAGCCTTTAGTCAAGGCGCGCGTGAATACGCCCCGGACATGCTGGCATATTCGGGGCGCGTCACACGTCCAGGTAGCCACGCGCGCCTTGACTAAAGGCTATCATCCGCCCGACGGTTGAAAACAAGCGCTGTTTTTCTATCGCTTTTTCGCCATCCAACAAAACAAAACTTTGAACAGGTCAGTGGAACGATATTTCCTATAAAATACTAACATCCAAATCCGCCCATTTCTGAAAATTGCAACATTTACCAATCATGTACACCACGTTGAAGTTATTCTTGCAGTCGAACACAATGAAAGTTAATGAGTGTGGACGCAGAGTTTGGTCATGTAAGCGAATGATTACTAAAGGCCTAACGTCCACTGGTGTAAAGCGTAGGGTTGTTCTTCTAATGCACCGGTACCACATCTACCCACTGGTTCTCAGAAAGTACACATTTAACTGTCCCTTCCAACCGCCTGGTTTTATCTTCTGCATTCAAATATTGGGTTTTCACCTGGAGTTGTTGGCACTATCTCTGTTGTACTAGGAGCTTTGGTCGTGGAACATTCTTCCCGAGGTGGCTGGCCTAAGCAGTATGCTCCTGTTGGGCTCTTTCTAGTGCCGTTGGGGCAGTTTGCACAACTGATGCAGTAGTCCGGGACTTGGGAAGGACAGGACTGATCTATGAGAACTCCGTAACAGTCATGTTGGCACACACAAGGTTGACCGCAATCCTCTGGCGTAATAGAAATTAAAACAATTATCCACATCATATGTGGGCTTACATACGAGTTTACTTTTATTCTAAGCTACTTAGAATGGCATTCTACATGCGCTAAAGATTGTCGATATGCGATCCTCACGCAAAGTAGTTAAATGTCTTGTTTCTTATACTCATATATGCTAATTTAAGTTACATTTAAGTTAAATATTTTGTAAACGAAATCGCTTAATAAAGCAAGGCTTTTGTTTAGAAGCCTATTTACTCGCAAAACATGTACTCTGCTTCCTGTGAAGTGATATATTTTAAATTGCTATCAACATAAGCTGTAAAAACTTACGGCGTGGTGTTGTATAAGTCGGTGCAACAGTCGTGCTTGGTGCACGAGTTGTCGACGGTGGTGCACGAGTTGTCGACGGTGGTGCAGCAGTAGTGCTTGGTGCACGAGTTGTCGATTGCGGTGTAGCAGTCGTGCTTGGTGCACGAGTTGTCGAAGGTGGTGCACGAGTTGTCGACGGTGGTGCAGCAGTAGTGCTTGGTGCACGAGTTGTCGATGGCTGTGTAACAGTCGTGCTTGGTGCACGAGTTGTCGATGGCTGTGTAACAGTCGTGCTTGGTGCACGAGTTGTCGACGGCGGTGCGGTAGTTGTGCTTGGTGCACGAGTTGTCGACGGTGGTGCAGTAGTCGTGCTTGGTGCAATTGTTGTTAGGCACATATCCCGTGGTGGTGGCCGAATACAATAGCCGCCAAATGGTTTTGAATTTTCAGGGCAGAAACAACCCTGGCAATGTTCTGGTATGTCTAATGGGCAGTTGTCATCCATGATGTGTCCATTGCAATCAATATTACAAACACAACGTGGAAAGCAAGTATTTTCTGAAAAATAACAAAGAAGAGGCCTTAAGTGCACTTGAATTAAGTATAATGAGTTCTTCACAAGGACAGTCAGTACTATTGTTACTCATTATTTAAACACTTGAGCACAACAGACATTTACAACAGATTTATCCAAGATTTATCCAAATATCTTTCCTCAAAGCCAAAATAGATGTTTGTTCTTGATCGTTCCTTTAAGGAATTTTTAATTGAAAAATCTTACAGATTATCAATCAATTTGGAAATATATTTTTCAGGATCATACACCCCAAAAGCACAGATGAAATTATGGTTTACATATTTAAAGAAGCACTTCATTAGCAAAACTACACTACCATCCATTCTATTTTCAGGAGATACTACAGTGTGAGTAAAAAGAAATATACATTTTTAAAATTGGCCATAGTTTTATTCTGTAGCAATATAGATAAGCTATTTTCATATGTGACCCACTCTGCAAAAAGGGCACATAAGTCGCTGTATGCTTTTACGAGTTATAGGCCGTTCAATGTGAAGAGGGTGAACAATTCTTCAAACAAGTGATTTTGAAGGAAGGGAATGTTTTGCATCTTTGATACCTATATTATTCTATTTCATAACCAAAATCTTTGATTTCAGTTAATAAAGTTGGAAAAAAATGTGTTTTTTGTCGAGTGCTTCCATCTATTGCTTTGCTTTTTGTTTTTTTAAATGGCTTGTTTCTCCTTAAGTCATTTCAAGAAATTCCTGAAAACAAAGATGCAAATTTTCAAATATCTCGTGATTACAAAATGCTACAGACCTCAGACATATACCATATGAAAGCTTATAACATGGCCTTTCCAGCTTTATATAAAACACTATTTTCAAATTTTGCAACATAAGTGCCCTTTTTCCAGAGCGGGTCACATATGTACTTTTAGAATAACTCTTCCTGCTTCTTTTGGCGACATTTTTACTGGATTAGTTTTCATGCATGACTGCACAGGAGACAATTAAGGGGATCGGGTGAAATCTGAGTTGCGCCAACTGGTCATTGCCTTGATTGAATCAACCGGTTGAGTGGCAACTAAGATCCCCCCCCTCTTGACTACTTTTTATGGGGATATCTGAAAGCTCGGGATCTGGATGACCTCCAGGAAAGGATAACTCGTTAATTTTGACATTTTCAGACAAGACGGGGAGATGATTCGCCGTGCTGTTGCAGAAATAATGCGCCGAGCCCAGCTGTGCATTGAACGAGATGGTGGCCATGTTGAGGACTAAGACACCGTGGAATTTAATTGCTAATGTTTAAAAGCTAATGAAATTCTTCTTTTTTCAAAGTGAACAAAGAAACTGGCAGGAGCGGGATTCGAACATGCGACCTCCGGGTTACCGTACCGGCGCACTAGCAACTGAGCTATCTTGCCATATGTTGGCGGTCTCACAAATTGTCAGTATCTTTGTTCGGGTGGGCGCTTGTCAGAAGTCATAAACCCAGAATGCCGTAAAGCCAGGGATCACACCCAATTTTACGATACAACCTGGGAAGCGACGAACAAAGATACTGACAATTTGGGAGACCACCAATATAGAGCAAGATAGCTCAGTTGGTAGAGCGCCGGTACGGTAACCCGGAGGTCGCAGGTTCGACTCCCGCTCCTGCCAGTTTCTTTGTTCACTTTGAAAATGTGTACAAGTTTCCCTTGTGGATTGTTTGACAAAATTCTTTTTTGTCTCTTTGTTAGACAATGGTTGTGTTCTTTTAAATTGTCTCTTTCTTATCCAGCCCTGACCAGTTGGCGCAACTCAGATTTCACCCGACCCCCTTAATTGTCTTCTGTGCAGCCATGCATGAAAACTAATCAAGTAAAAAATGTCACCAAAAGAAGCACGAAGAGTTACTCTAAAAGTACATATGAAACTATCTTATCTATATTGCTACAGAATAAAACTATGGCCAATTTTAAAAGTGTATATTGTTTTTTGATTCACAATGTATAATCGCAATTTTCAAACTTTGCGAATTTCCACCCATTTCGTTGTGCCAGGTTGCTGGTTACCTTCACTGCAAACACTGTACTGTTAGCCTAACACCGTGCAGTATCGACACTAAACGCATTGAACGACATTGAACAAGTGTTAATTTAACACCACAATATTTGCAGTGTTGGTACGAGGTGCAATTGGTACTCTTGCCACCTAACTTCAGAGCGATAAAAATGCAGCTATGATTCACAGAGTTCGCAAACTGACGGGTCAACAAAAAGCAGAAGTATGGGCACTGAATTGAATTCTGATCTCATTCAAGAAAGAAAAAACGATTCTTTATAATAACCAACAGTGACTTTGGTCATATGTTGACTGTGGCTGTTCGAGAAAGGTTGCATATAAAAAAAGGACAGTCTAAATATCTGTAATGAATTCTTATTATTATTCGATAAGAAGATATATTAAATATACGAGCCCAATAGGGGAATTTCCAACATGATACGGATATGCCGGAAGCGTGAATTTCAGTCACTATAAAATAAGGGCTTATTGGTAGTATTTCCACATGCATAAGTCAAGATAATTAGGAGAGTGACCGGTCACGTGAGAGGGTTTAACCAATAATAGGGAAAGGGAGTCCTATTTTCACGGGAGTCCTATTTTCACAGGAGCCTGATTTTCATATGACACCGGTGTTTCAGTCACACGATTGTGTATCGCTGTATATCAAGTCATCACAAGTCAATCACAGGTGACACTGAAACTTTGAAGTCAAGCCACAAGTTATTCAAATGAAATGCGATAAAGGAATTCCTCTGTCACTGTTCATCTGTTGTACCTTGTGACTTCACTTTTGACTTGTAACCAAGTAAGTAACTTGTGACTTGACTTGTGGTTGACTTGAACACAACTCTGTTATCGGAAGTAACGTTAACTTGGACAGTCCGTAAAAGAAACGCGCGCGTATTCCATTGGTTTGCACCGTACCCCCTGCTCCAAATAACGTCACACTTGAAAAAAAAGTAAAAACTTTTTTGAGATATGGCGGACACAAAAGCAGGACGCTGTTCTATTTGGTAAACCTTTTGTGCCATACAAAATGTTTACCCAAATCAAATAGCGCCCTTCTATTTGTGTCCGTCGTATTTCAAAAAAAGCCCTTTGTTTACATCTAAACCACCATATTTATTATTACATAATGCCCAGGAGAATGTGCGTGCATCGTGTTTTGCGTCAATGGTCACATCATTTATAGGCAAACCTGACTGTACATGTACTTGCGGCGTCACTTCTAAACCAAATGTTATGCACAATACGATGCGTGGGCATACCGCCGGTCACGTTCAAATATAGATGTGTAAACACGTGATGCCCGAGGGCACACCGTCTATAGAGCCCGGGATTAGCAACATCATTAGAGTGGTCCAAATGTCAAAATACCTTGTTCGGTTGTAACAGCAGGAGTTGTAGGAGACGAGGTTGTGGTTGGTATCCTAGTGTTCGTTGTTAAAACTAAAATGCGAAAAGGCAGCAATATTAAGCTTTATTATTAAAAGAAAATCATTTGGGAATCATTCTGCTACCTGTATGTGTGCACACTTTTTCATACAGACCAGTGCTGTTGCAAAAGGGGATAAGGAAAATTCCCCGAGGGGACCTTCCCCCGAGGGGACCCTTGTCTCTTTCCCCTGGAAAAGGCCATTTTCGTTTATATGCGTTCAGTACGTACTGCATTATCACACATGTCTGTCATCTTCAATGCAATTTTGGTACAACGCTGGTCCTAGTTCCTTGGCAGCTGGCCTTGTGTTGGCATTACAAACAAAACGGACAATAACGAGCAAGCTCGAGCGGCGACTATTTGTCAACCACTAGTCCATTTTCCATGGTAACCTGTACACTAAATACATATTGGGTAACAGGCAAAAATCGACTAGTGGTCGATTTTTCTTGTTACCCAATATGTAAATTTCGATACATTTCAGAAATTTCTACTTTAATATATTCCTTCCTCCTGAAAAGGATAAAATTTGCAAAATTCGTAGCACTAAATCGGAGAGAACATCGTTTAGCGCAAGGCACTCCATCGGGTGTGCTCGAATGGGCCTAGCTCTTACGATTTTACGCAGATAGTTAATACCAAGTTGAACGTCCATGTTTGCGTCGGTCATTACGGAATGTTCCCATTATCATTGCAGACACGGTCAGAGATTATAACTACAATTAACGCTTTCGTTGCCCAACCTTGCTCCTATCTAAAGCCTGCGCGTAAACAAAGCGTGACGTCGTTTCTATGGAAATTAGGCTTTAGTGGTTTAAGTTAAACTCGTAAGTGTTCGTTTTTCAGAGACAAATATTTGCAGTGCAGAGGAGCGTGAGGTGCAGAGGAGCGTGAGGTGCAGAGGAGCGTGAGGTGTATAGGGCGCAGAGGGTCAGTTTCTTACTTGTGGTTGATGGTATTGGAGTTGTTGGGAGACACCCTGGAGAAACAGTATCTGCGTAGCACTCGATGTTGTTTAACAAACACTTGCATTTTTCGCAGTAGTTGTCGCTGTCCCATTCTTCTTCAGGCTTTTTTTTTTGGGGGGGGAGGAAAGAGAAGTAATTAAAACACTAACGATGAAGTTTGGCTACATCATGGATCGATGTCATCTGCAGGTTTGAATATCAAGACAAGCGCAGGGGATAAAAGCTGGCATAAACCAAGATGCATGAAAATGTGTCTACGAGGATATCTCTTGCAATGTGATGCGCTTTGTATCTGACCAAATTGTTCCCGAATTGTTTTCCTAAAAATGTTACGGTGAACAATTTCCCGTCCTGAAAGCGATGGAAAAACGGGTAGGTGGAAATGGAGTGTAGGCTACAACTCTGACTTGTGGTGTGCAAATTTTAGTTGGCATTTTGATATGCATAATTATATCGTCACATATTAAGGAGTCCCCCATATGCAGTGGGGTAGTTAAAGGGATGATGGACATTTACTGCCCCGGGGACCCTTACTCCCACCCCCGCCCTCGCCCTTGCCCCCACCCTCGTCCTTGCCCCCACCCTCGCCCTTTCCCCCCTGTCCGCCATAGGAGATTTTTAAAAAATCCGTTTAAGGGTTGACGTACAGGAGGTGAGTTGGTCTCACCAGCGGTGGAAGTTACCCCGCCTGGGTCTACAGGTCCGCGCAGGATAAGAAATGGGTACGAGGGAAAGTTGGGGAGTGACCTGCAATGGACTAGCATCTTGTCTATCCAGTTCAAAAACAAAAATATTCTCAGTCGTTTAACATGCCAGGAAAACCGAATATAAACCCTCGTCTGATGAGTGATAATTGCTCGGGACTGACGTAACTTTTCTCATCGACTTGAATATTGGTACTAGTTCCTCACATTATTAATAAAACTTGTTTCATCTGAAGCGTTTGGTATCTTGAAATCAGACACGTGATGCTCGGAACTCGGGCACACAATCTGGCGCAGAGTCGTCTAATGTGGGGCACTTGAACACGTTTAAATAAATATTAAATTTAGCAAATTATGATCTATATTTATTATCTTCGTTCACACAGTAAACTACATCCGTGTCAGAAAATGCTTTCCTTTCATTTGGCACATATTGAAAAGGGCTCACCACCCACTTCAAAATAAAATTGGAAAATCGTGTCGAAATATATAAATTATTCGCTAAAATTTCACTTTGTGTGTAGTCTGGGGGAAACTGTCTCATGCTAAAGTGCTCCATGTTAGACGACGCGCAAAGCTACCTGCCACCAAGACTATACCTCTCTCAGCTGACCATGCTCATCCAGACACTGGCAATCCTTTGGCGGGACACATTCAGTACCATTATACACGGTACCCGGGTAGCATTCGCAGCAAAATGATATTTGGTTTACAGGATCCGTAAGTTCAACCTTGTAACAGTTTCCATTGATGCACGCATGTTGCATGCAGTCGCTGTTACAATCCGTCGATACCAACCCCTTAGGGCAAGCTGTCGGTGCAAAAAGGATGTGAACCAAAAAATATGGTAACAATCAAAAGACTAAAACACGCCACGTACGGTACCTCAGGCAATCTGCAAATGTGATAACTTTTGCTTTGCTTATCCAACCGGCCTTAAAAACCTCAGGAGGTGGGGTCTACGAAAAAGTCACTCGGAAAAACAGAGGGCACAACACTTTAGAAACGTTTTTGATGACATATCAAAAAAAAATTTGCAATTTCGTTTTGTTTCACCCGATTTTAAGACAACAAATATAAATTTTACTTGTCGAAAACCCGCAAATTGGGAACAAATTAAAGAGATCGAACTTTCAATGAATTTAAAATATTTTACCTTTAATTATTTTGAAACTGATTTTGACCAATGCTAAAAAGACAACGTTCATTGTACAAAACAACGGATATATTGTGATGATACTGTATCATTAAAGATAACGTTACTTACTAGGAGAAGGCAGTGGCGGTGTTCCTTCTGATTAAAAAGAAAAGAGGCAATGGATATACATGAGTATGTGCAAATCAACCAAAAATACTACAAGAGAGGCATACATGTCCGAGAAAATGAAATTTCCCACATGTACATGAAGTTATTGTTTTGCATGAGCACAACTAGAGAAAAATGATTGCGGATACACCAACTGAAGCAACTAACTCAAAAATCGAGAAGTGGGAACCACTTTAATTAAATGCCCTACGCCCTCCCCCGTCCCGGCTTCTTCAGAAAAAAAATTCACCTGCACATAAGAGTTCGCTGTACCATTTTACAAGATAATTTCCTTCGCCAGACCTGGAAACGGATACTACCACAGCGCCACCCTGCACATGGGGCTTCAACTTGACACGTAGTCAAAGCCGAAGTACAAATGCTCATTTTATGACTTACTCTTTGTCGTTGTTTCAGGTGTTGTTGATTCCAATGTTGTAGTAACAGGAGGAGGTAAAGTGGTTGCTGCATTGAGAAAGATGCAAACAAATATACAATACACAAGATATTAATATAACCACCAACAAAACATGTAGCGTGTTTTGGATTTTGTTTTTACTAAGTAGGGCACTGCCCCAATATCTCAGCAGCATTCCACTAGTTTCCAACTGCTGTTGTGGAAATGACGAATGCTAATCAAATAAATATGATGGTTTTGAGAAATATTTCAAGTCCAGTAGACTTCTATTGAAGGTTGTTACTTACAGAGTACACAAACTAATTTTATGTAAGTGTAAGAGAAAAAATATATCTAGTCAATTTGAACCAGCAAAATACATAATTCAACAACGTTAGGTATAGCCTGAAGCAATTAGCTTTTGTTCCCCAACCTTAGGACAGACACATACAGTACACATAACCAATAGAGACAAAACACAAGCGCAAGTACGAACAAAACAAGCAAGACCAGCATTAGACATTATATCAAATCTGATAAGTAGGCGTTGAGCGATTTTTATACTGAATTGCATATCAATTACCCTGACCATGCACAATGATAAGCATTTCTCAAACAGTCTAAATACATTGGGCAGCATACATGACACGCGTTTTGATGCCAACAGCAGTTTAGATCACCAACAGAAGTGGTGCTTGCAGATGAACAACAACAACTGCCTCAAAAATATTTCGCTACAGGAAACTCTTGGAAGTTTAATGGTTGGTTCCAAATCGTCGTAAAATTGAAATACTTTACATTGTCCAGCACAATAAACCACTGCACCAGGTTACTAGATAGCAGAAAACAAAAATTGGGAAAAAAGCTATAGTTCTTAACCAATGAAGACTAAATAGGAAATGCTGAATTTTGATGTAAATTTACAGTTTATTAATTTATCGAGACGTCTTTCCCAAACCCACAAGAAGTACCCATCTTTGGCAGTGACGTTATCAGAGGTAAAAATATCATTGCCTGCCACACCCCTGCACGCACATAAATCTTGAGTTTTGAACACGGTCCCGGACATCAGGACATAGCAGATTTGTAGTCGAGTCCCTGCAAGTCGTTTCACAAGTACTTTCGCTAGTCCAGTCAGAAGTCATTTCATAAAGCTTGTCACAAGTATGGTACTGGATGAACAATGACAAAGGAATGCCTTAGTCAAAGCTCATTTGAATAGCTTGTGATTGGAATTAGGACTGGATGGCTTGTGATAGACTTGCAGGGACATGTGATGGACTCGACTGCATCCCTCAGACACAGAAAAAAACGTTTCAAAACATCATAAACATGTATTGTTCGAGCTCTTAGACAAAGTTAATTTTAATGATAAATTTATTGACAAATTTTCAAATTGTGTTTCTTGGCCTACTCTCCGGGTTGCTTCCGCGCCTCTACCGTACAGACATATCCACCCAGTGCCAGGTGAGTTATTGTCAGGCCTCTGACAATTTAAATGTGCAAAGTAAATATTCGATAACAAAACGTCGAAAGAGTTTTCCTCCCTCGATGTCCCGTTGAAAAGTAAATAACTTTGAAACCCTAAAGGAAAACGGACGGTATATCTTTCATTCATTAATCTGCTCTTGCAGCCCAAGTACAAATGCTCATTTTATGACTTACTCTTTGTCGTTGTTTCAGGTGTTGTTGATTCCAATGTTGTAGTAACAGGAGGAGGTAAAGTGGTTGCTGCATTGAGAAAGATGCAAACAAATATACAATACACAAGATATTAATATAACCACCAACAAAACATGTAGCGTGTTTTGGATTTTGTTTTTACTAAGTAGGGCACTGCCCCAATATCTCAGCAGCATTCCACTAGTTTCCAACTGCTGTTGTGGAAATGACGAATGCTAATCAAATTAATATGATGGTTTTGAGAAATATTTCAAGTCCAGTAGACTTCTATTGAAGGTTGTAACTTACAGAGTACAAAAACTAATTTTATGTAAGTGTAAGAGAAAAAATAAATCTAGTCAATTTGAACCAGCAAAATACATAATTCAACAACGTTAGGTATAGCCTGAAGCAATTAGCTTTTGTTCCCCAACCTTAGGACAGACACATACAGTACACATAACCAATAGAGACAAAACACAAGCACAAGTAAGTACGAACAAAACAAGTAAGACTAACATTAGACATTATATCAAATCTGATAAGTAGGCGTTGAGCGATTTTTATACTGAATTGCATATCAATTTATACCCTGACCATGCACAATGATAAGCATTTCTCAAACAGTCTAAATACATTGGGCAGCATACATGACACGCGTTTTGATGCCAACAGCAGTTTAGATCACCAACAGAAGTGGTGCTTGCAGATGAACAACAACAACAACTGCCTCAAAAATATTTCGCTACAGGAAAGTCTTGGAAGTTTAATGGTTGGTTCCAAATCGTCGTAAAATTGAATCCCTCCCCTCCTTCATCCTTACCCAAACCACACTTCTTTGTTCCTGTCTTCCTGGCTGTCCTTTCCTCTCCCTTTGATGTTTACCCACTGCCATGCTCCTTTGCATCCCTCTTTTGTGTTTCTCCACCCACCCCCTCATGCATGTGTGTTCCCTACATGTTTGTTTCTTGTACTCTGTCATTTGCCTTTGAGAAAGAACTTGCTTAAAGTTCGAAACGTCAGGCCAGCTAATTTTTTGATTTGTAAAATTGAAATACTTTACATTGTCCAGCACAATAAACCACGGCACCTACTTAAAGATAGCAGAAAACAAAAATTTGGAAAAAAAAGCTATAGTTCTTAACCAATGAAGACTAAAGTACGGTACTGGATGAACAATGACAAAGGAATGCCTTAGTCAAAGCTCATTTGAATAGCTTGTGATTGGAATTAGGACTGGGTGGCTTGTGATGGACTTGCAGGGACATGTGATGGACTCGACTGCATCCCTCAGACACAGAAAAAAACGTTTCAAAACATCATAAACATGTATTGTTCGAGCTCTTAGACAAAGTTAATTTTAATGATAAATTTATTGACAAATTTTCAAATTGTGTTTCTTGGCCTACTCTCCGGGTTGCTTCCGCGCCTCTACCGTACAGACATATCCACCCAGTGCCAGGTGAGTTATTGTCAGGCCTCTGACAATTTAAATGTGCAAAGTAAATATTCGATAACAAAACGTCGAAAGAGTTTTCCTCCCTCGATGTCCCGTTGAAAAGTAAATAACTTTGAAACCCTAAAGGAAAACGGACGGTATATCTTTCATTCATTAATCTGCTCTTGCAGCCCAAGTACAAATGCTCATTTTATGACTTACTCTTTGTCGTTGTTTCAGGTGTTGTTGATTCCAATGTTGTAGTAACAGGAGGAGGTAAAGTGGTTGCTGCATTGAGAAAGATGCAAACAAATATACAATACACAAGATATTAATATAACCACCAACAAAACATGTAGCGTGTTTTGGATTTTGTTTTTACTAAGTAGGGCACTGCCCCAATATCTCAGCAGCATTCCACTAGTTTCCAACTGCTGTTGTGGAAATGACGAATGCTAATCAAATAAATATGATGGTTTTGAGAAATATTTCAAGTCCAGTAGACTTCTATTGAAGGTTGTAACTTACAGAGTACAAAAACTAATTTTATGTAAGTGTAAGAGAAAAAATAAATCTAGTCAATTTGAATCAGCAAAATACATAATTCAACAACGTTAGGTATAGCCTGAAGCAATTAGCTTTTGTTCCCCAACCTTAGGACAGACACATACAGTACACATAACCAATAGAGACAAAACACGAGCACAAGTACGAACAAAACAAGTAAGACTAACATTAGACATTATATCAAATCTGATAAGTAGGCGTTGAGCGATTTTTATACTGAATTGCATATCAATTTATACCCTGACCGTGCACAATGGATAAGCATTTCTGAAACAGTCTAAATACATTGGGCAGCATACATGACACGCGTTTTGATGCCAACACCAGTTTAGATCACCAACAGAAGTGGTGCTTGCAGATGAACAACAACAACTGCCTCAAAAATATTTCGCTACAGGAAAGTCTTGGAAGTTTAATGGTTGGTTCCAAATCGTCGTAAAATTGAATCCCTCCCCTCCTTCATCCTTACCCAAACCACACTTCTTTGTTCCTGTCTTCCTGGCTGTCCTTTCCTCTCCCTTTGATGTTTACCCACTGCCATGCTCCTTTGCATCCCTCTTTTGTGTTTCTCCACCCACCCCCTCATGCATGTGTGTTCCCTACATGTTTGTTTCTTGTACTCTGTCATTTGCCTTTGAGAAAGAACTTGCTTAAAGTTCGAAACGTCAGGCCAGCTAATTTTTTGATTTGTAAAATTGAAATACTTTACATTGTCCAGCACAATAAACCACTGCACCAGGTTACTTAAAGATAGCAGAAAACAAAAATTTGGAAAAAAAGCTATAGTTCTTAACCAATGAAGACTAAAGTACGGTACTGGATGAACAATGACAAAGGAATGCCTTAGTCAAAGCTCATTTGAATAGCTTGTAATTGGAATTAGGACTGGGTGGCTTGTGATCGACTTGCAGGGACTTGTGATGGACTCGACTGCATCCCTCAGACATAGAAAAAACTTTTCAAAACATCATAAACATGTATTGTTCGAGCTCTTAGACAAAGTCAATTTTAATGATAAATTTATTAACAAATTTTCAAATTGTGTTTCTTGGCCTACTCTCCGGGTTGCTTCTGCGCCTCTACCGTACAGACATATCCACCCAGTGCCAGGTGAGTTATTGTCAGGCCTCAGACAATTTCAATATTCGATAACAAAACGTGGAAAGAGTTTTCCTCCTTCGATGTCCCGTTGAAAAGTAAATAACTTTGAAACCCTAAAGGAAAACGGACGGTACATCTTTCATTCATTAATCTGCTCTTACTTGGATGCCAAATAAGAATGCAGTTCAGGTGTACACGATACATACCACAGTTCTCTTCGTCGCTTCCATCATGACAGTCCTCCTTCCCATCACAGACCCATATGATAGTGATGCAGTAGGTCGAGTTGCAGGGGAACTCGAGTGGACAAATATCCTTAATGCACTTAGGGCAGCATTCACCTTCGTCATGTACGAGTATGTAACCCTACAACCAATTAGTAGAAAGAAAAGATGAACTGTGGTATTATGAAGAAGCAGGGGTTTGTTTAAGATTATCTGTCTCGTGGCGAATCGTTGTCGTGGCATATTTAGATCCCTCCCGATATATTGAAACGCATTGGAGCACCGGCGTCAACCATGGGACAACGCAACTTTAAACAGGATTTGGAGAAAACGACCTTAGAAAGCGCTACGCTGGCGTTTGGCATTTGAAAACGTGTGCATGCAATAAACCTGTATACGGAATGTACATACGTTTATAAGTTAAACGGCAATCCCGTGTAAAACTAAATGTGCCTTATTTTTGGCAATTATAAGATGAAGATTTGCGGAAGCACTTTTGTGAATCTTTATAGTTAAGGAACGTTTTTGGCACCTATTTTACAATACATGGAACTTGCTCAAGGACACATGTTGAGACTATGTTTAGATTATGAATATCTCTTTCTAATATATTTTTGGCGGAATCTAACCACGTTCAGCCAAAACATGTCCCAAATGGGCACAACGGTTAACACATTGAACGCTCTCCATGTGAAACAAATTGGGGTACAAAAAGAGTTTCCATATAGTTGTACATTCTTATCATCATTTGAATACACATTAAATTGATGTCCTACAATAAGTGTGGGCCTCTGGATTTTAATATAAACCATCCTCTGGATTTTAATCAACCATCCTACGGTATTACTTTTTCAGACAACCGTTGAATCATGACCTCGCCACCGAAGAATGAAATCCTTAACAGAGCCAATACTGGCACTAGCTAACTGGCTTTTACTTCCTATAATAATTGTAGTGAGAGTTCATTCTTATAACCATTATTACAGTGCAGGCTCAGTGTGAAATGGCACAATCGTACCTGGATTCTTCATTGAATCAAGTGGCTGGTGAGTCAAGGAATAGATATAAATGCATTCACGCTTGTATAAGAAAGTATCTAAAGCCCCTGTCCCATAGTAGCGTATAGAGTTAACTTATGCCTAGCGTATAGATGTTTTTCCCGAAATTTGGCAAAGTCCAGATACGCGCAAATACGCTCAAATTTGCGGTCAAAATCTGTCTCTCAACGAACTCCCCGACGTATAAGACGAATGCCCAACGAATGAGGAACGATTGCTGATCGTAAAACTAGCGTCCATCCAACGAATGCTGAGCGTACACAACGAATGACCAGCGAATGCCCAACGTGTGTCTAGCGTGCTGCGGCCGGTCACGTGACGTGTCTCGGCTGACCCACACTTCACCAAGAAACCTCGGACAGTCAACATCTTCAGACCAGTTGAGCTGAGCAGAAATGATGAAGGAGCTACCGGTACTCGCGGCCGCTGTGACGTCACAGACTGAAAAACGCTACCTGTACTGCAGCTGTACTGTGGACGCACGTTACTATATCGGTAGACTAGCGTCAAGCACGTTAGATGGACGCCTTGTGAAAGTTGATGTAGGTCGGAATACGCTGTGTATTCGTTGACCATTCGTTAGACAAACGCTATGTATACGTTGTGCATTCGCTATGGCAAAGTTCCAGATGGGTTGGACGTATTAGGACGAACAGCGGACGAAGAAGAAACGTACACCCAACGTGCGAAACGTTCACACAGCGAATGCTCAATGTATACATAGCGTATTGATCAGTACGTTGTCACACGCTCAAAATTTTGAAGATGTCCAAAATTAAAAATCGACCCCAGTGTACCTCTGCGAACCCCTACGAACAGCTAACGAATACAACGTATGTCAAACGTGTCACGAACGAATGGCAACTTACCCGAACGTACACCCAAATTTCTAAAAACATTGGGCATACGTTGGCTCTATACGCTACTATGTGACAGTAGCTTAACCCATAAGCTTTTGATGCATTTCCCGGTCCTGCAGATCACTTCCCACTACACACAAAAGACCTTTTCTGACTCGTTCAAAGAAATAACAACACAGATTAATGCAGATTAACACTAAATGC
Organism: Hippasteria phrygiana; assembly: GCA_037893225.1. Taxonomy (NCBI): domain Eukaryota; kingdom Metazoa; phylum Echinodermata; class Asteroidea; order Valvatida; family Goniasteridae; genus Hippasteria; species Hippasteria phrygiana. The sequence goes on along the minus strand of JAZGUH010000560.1, from coordinate 374,455 downwards.
TTCATTGCATATTTATTGACACTAGATCTATAAGTGGGCGTCTCTGAATGGGATAGCGCCCTCGCTTCTCTAATCGAAATCAATGTTTCTGTAAGAAAAGAAAGTGGTTTACCTCTGGGCAGATAACCTCTCCACAGTCTATTTCAACACAGTGCAGGTACAGCTCATTAGGCTTTTGTTTACATGAACATCGGCTGCAATCGTCGTGCCAGGTCTCGTTTACCTGTGAAAGAAAACACAACTACGAATAAAGCCCATCGGAGGTAGGGATCCAGGATTTCGTTTAAAGGGGTTTGCACAAAATCACAAATATGCCCCACAAGTTAATCCCTCAAGTTTTGCACCAGCAAAATCATTTCACAAGAGTGGGAGAAAGAGTACTCTTCCTTGGCGTTGATGGCGCCATTCAAAATGTTTTTGGCTCATGTTTGTCGAGACGAACCGGCACCGCTTGACCACGCTGACCGTGCGATGCGCTACGCTGTCATTTGCCGTGATTTATGCATGTATGCATGGATTTGTTGAATATAGTAATGTGTTTGTTTAGCACTGAAAGTCTCGCTTTCAATCCAGAAGTGCGCAGAGGAGCTGATGTGAAATCCGTCTATGGCTTTTTAATAATGATCAGCAGATAAAAACAAATCAAGTACAGTTCACGTTTAGATTCCAGATTTAATTGCACAAATTTAAAAATGAGGATTTAAAACTGATATAAAAAGTTTCTTACCGCACGGCAGCTCTCATCCTGTTCATAAAAGCATCCGCTGCATCCTGGAAGTGAAACACAAATAATTTAGGCGTAATTTTCCATGACACAAAGGGACCAACGATTAAATGTGACTAATTTCGCAGCCAAAATATTGCATAATTGGAAACATAATGTACTCCATGAACGCATTATTGACAATTATGTTACGCTTCTCGAATAGTTGAATCTTGTCGTTCTGTATAATGAATGTCAAAAGCCGCGCATTTTATGAGATAAATAATAACAATATTTCTACGTATTTCTGCACATTGTCGGTCATTATTTCTCTTGGAATTGTCAGTTGGATTATGTCAACATATAGAAATGGATTGCCAAACCTACTGCAGAAAAAATGCGTATAATGATGAAATGTTAAAATCACGATCAAACAAAATATGCCTTACGGAGTGTGGTCATGGGAATTCCCTGTATGCATACATTGCATAGACTTTATAACTAAACTGATAATGAAGTCCACAGAAATAAAACATGAATGTGAATGAACCCAGGACAAATTGCAAGTTATTTATTGAGTTGAATGATTTCACAGAATGCTTGAGACTACTATTTAATTAGCGTCTAGTACGGTATTTTGTAATAATTCAGTAGTTTAGTTTTGGATTTTTGCAAATGTTGTATACTACCTTTAAGGAGAGGCACGCTTCAAAAGAAAGAGTCGAGTATGTTTAATCTACATGAGAAAATAGTAAGTGAGCAAATGTTCCACACAGACATTTTCGGAGAACCTGGGCCAATTTCATGGAGTTGCTCAGCACAAACAAAAAATTGGCTGAACATGAAAAGTCTTCCTTGGTTAAAAACAGGATTACGAAGCAAATTTTCATGTGATGAATATTTTTGTTGTGACTGCCATTCAGCTGTTGTTTGCTAGCATGAAAATCACATGGATTTTGGCTTGCTAACTTTTTTTTTTTTAAACCAAGCAAGATCTTTTGTGCTTATAGCGCAGCTTCATGAAATTCGTCCCTGGCCAGAATACGTACTTGGTGTGCAGTAGCAGCAGCCGTCGCCCTCGGGATGGACGAGGATTTCATCTGGTTGACAGGTCAACTCGCACTTTTTGTTGCACTGAATTTGTCTGTCCGTGCACGTGCAGTTGGTGCATGCATTCTTCATCCAGCTGGCGCCATTCTATTGGCGAAATTGAAAGCAAAATAACGTCTGATTGGCTGTTAAGAATTATCAAAACCACGATGGGATTTCAGTAACCACAATCTATATAGATCTTTTTCTTCAAGCAAACTTGAATCCTCGATCCTGATTGGTCGATCCGTGGCAGCTGAGAGTGTGATAAAAACCCATATCACATGGCCCATATACACACTCCGAATTGCGCTGTTCTAATTCTGCGAATTGCGCGATATGCAAAACGCAGTGCTGCACAATCCATTGGTAATTCAAAAGCTGTGCGTTTGCGTCCCATGTGGATCGTCACGTCTTCGGCGCACACTTGTTACGTTTTCCAGATAGCTCCCGTTTCTCCTGCAGGATAGTGCTTGCTGTTAATGATGTGTGCGTGTACGTGGTACAGGTTTCGCGCACAGCGCCGTGCGTGTTCCATCTTTACTGCGCGTCAAGTTTGCTTGAAGATAAATTCGTTATCCCACTCGCGCTCGTGGAACGGAAAATGTAGTGCGTCCGTGTCCCATATTCCACTCGGCCTTCGGCCTCGTGAAATATGGGACACGGACGCACTACATTATTCCGTGTTTCACTCGGCGCTCGTGGGATAACTTATAATATTGCACTTATTGATAGGCTGCATGTGCTGTATTCAAAATATGATTTTTGGTAAATTTACAAATTATGAACAATGTGTACAACACATAATGTGCACATCAACATTAGAGTCATCTTGTGTATGCTGAAAGCTAATAGTGGCTTAAAGAGGATGTTGATTGCTGATAGAGGTCTGCGTCGTTTGGTAGTTTTATGTAGACTGCGTATTGTCAAATAAAACAGCCAATTATTTCTACCATGAAGTAACAAAAACGTGACTTTTAAAAGTTATTCTTTTTCAAGTCTCCTCTAGCCTGCTGGTGCCATGTGTCCAGCACTATAGGAACAAAAGAGGAGTTATTGTTATGACGTCAGATTTGTTTGCTGCCCGCAGCGACGACTTTTATACAATTGGGGGAAAAGTAGAAGCAAGGTTAAAAAAAAAACAATAGGAAAAAGTAGGATTAACAAAAGAAAGAAAAACAATGGCACAGAGCGGGGGTTCCATGCACCTTCAACCACCGCTCTGGTTCAGCCCATTTTTTGATTCCTTATACTAGTTATTACATGTAAGATGGTAAGCCATTTCATAACAATCAATGCAAGTGGGCCTACCCTCAAGTTTGCGAATGTAGCCTCATTTTCAACCCAACCGTAAAAAGGACCAATTACCTCGTAGTTGTTTCCTTGTTCATCCACGCATGGGCAGTCAGGCTCCAAGACGCATTCATTTTCAGATTTCTCGACGAACCCTTCTGGGCAGACGCAGGCATACTGGCATACCTGTGATTCACAACCGCTATCCAGATCGGCGCAGGTGCTTATGCATCCACAAAATTCCCGATACTCGTAGGGTTCGAAGCACACTTCAAAGAATAAAAAAACAACGAGAAAACCTCAAACTAACCCGCCTTCATTCTTAACCCTCGGAGCAACCAAGGCACTGTAGCGGAAGTAGCTTGTTTCGTAATTTTTTAGTTACTAAAACATCTTTGGGCCAATATTGCTAATTTTTTTTTTTTAACTTCAGTCGAAAGCCATAGTTCCAGACTGTGCAATCAAATTTAACACAGAGGTCACACACCAGACCAATTCAAGTGTGCCTTATCTGATGGCTTTGTGGTCGGTATACACAAAAGGTTTCCCCCTGGGCAGACCGCCAGAGCAATCAATCATTCTGTCATTGCCCACGTTTCTGAATGGCAATAGGATGGTGTCTGACCCAGAAATAGCATCAGGGTACTCCTGGCTGGCCTTACCCGTAATACAATAATACATCCGCTGCAGTGCCTCTGTGTCATCGTGTATATTTGTGTACAAGGACGCTTCCAGGGTTGAAGGGGTCGTGCAATAGTCCTCAGTACAAATGATGTCACACTCCGTTTACATCTTTGCATTCGTGAAGACAGGTGTGGACGGAACAGCGCGCTATGGTATCATGACATGCATTTCTGTACACGCATGTTGCGGTTATATTAGTTTCCGCCTGTTTAGCGGCAAATGCGAAATCCATAAGGAAACAGCAATTTTTCATTGAGGGCCCCCCCCCCCTCCTTCATACGAAGTAAAAAACCTTAAAATAAGTATTAATGCACTGTGTTCATTTCACCCTACGGTCCCACTTGGCAAGTCTGGTAAACACGGTTTTATGCCATTTGTACTGTGCGCTACAGGATTGGAATGACATGCATTAATACGTGCAGGGCAGCATTATTTATGAGTTACTTTTGCTAGCAAGTAATTGCAAAATTTTGATTGGGTTTATTGTCAATTACACATTCATGAATTTTAGTCTATTTTCATATTAAATATCTCATGAGAAGTCCATTTCTAATAATTTTTGTATAAATAAAAACAGTTGCTGACGGCTATTTTGGAGAAATTTGTTGTTACCATGCGTTCTTCACAAGGAGCTCCATACACCCCTTGCACAATTACATTGGACAGATTTTTAAAGTATTCAGAACCACTAGATTCTTTTTTGCGCTCTTAATGTTGTAAGATATGGTTATAATATGGAAAATCATTTTAAATTCAATAGATTTATTGTATATGGTTCTTCTCGACATATAATTGTTTCCATCGCAATTTGATGCACATTCACTCCCATGTTACCTGGTGATGTCGTAGTTGGTTCGACTGTTGGTATTGGTCGGCACTCACAGCAGTCATTAAAATGCTGCAAGTAGTGATTCTGTGGGGAAAATGTATAACGGTTAATTTTCAAAAGCTGGTGACAAAAGTAACTTAATTTGGACAGTCAGGATGAAAACGTCTCGGGCAAAGAGTACTTTTTCTCCACAGCGGGGTTCAACAAAGAGTGTCTATTAAACCCATTTCAACCACAGACTTACTATCCACTAATTAGTATCTACAGTACGGTAACCTTTCACAGGATGCAATCAATGCACATCACACATATAAACCTTTTGACGGTCCTGTATATATTGTGCGACTTTAAAAAAAAAAATAACACACATTCAGTAACCTTTTTGGGCAAATATACGAAAACAAATTCAGGACACCCCCCCCCCCCCCCCCCCCCCCCGCAAACAATCCTGGATCCGCCCCTGGTCAAATTAACACCAGCACTTCGTTCATAAAAACTAGCTAAGCCAGCAATCTGTACTCAAAGAAGTCACCACAAAATAATCCTGAATTCCATCACTAAGAAAAATGTAATATTCCACACGGAAGAGATTAAAGTAACTATACAACATTTGCTTTTGCTGTAATTTTCAGAAATTGATGGATGCGGGGTTTACTATTTTATAGCAAATATTATTGCATTGACCTGTTCAAAGTTTTAGGTGAATCATAGATGCTGGAAAAAGCAAGAACAAAATGCTGTTCTTGTAGCCTGGTTCCCTGACCCTACTCCAAACGAAACGGAGCAATTTATAGACACCGGAGAACTGTCAGGTCAGGGAACCAGACTAGCTGGCTTGCACCCTTTCATAAATGTATAACCGATTGCAAACAAAATGTGGACTAACTAAATCAGGCCGAAAAAAAGTCAGGCCGACGTTAGAAATTGAAACAAAATCCCACTTTTCTTGACACGACGCTTGATACTGTTATTACTAACTGTCAAGTAAGGTGTTTCATAATTTGGTATGTTTTATTTTTGATGTTTGGAAATGTTGTATATTATCCTTAACTGGAGTATGATATATGAGTGGATTAAGATCATTCAAAGAGGACATTTGCTCATTTGAATTATCTCAGGTGTCAAGCATCAGTTTCTAGTTGCCCTAATTAAACGCATGGGGAAACACATTCAGAGTAAAAAATATGCGGTAGAGGTAGTACTCACGAAAAACTACATTGCAAATACGTCTTTCAGGCCTATACTGCAAATTAAAATCCTGCATTATCTTTTCAATACTCACGTCCGGGCATTCCACAATGTTGCAGTGCCCCCTTTGACAGTCAAGCCCGTCTGGTTTGCAGTAACATACCTCGCAATCACCACGGAAGACCATTTGATTCACCTAGCAAAATAATGATAGCCAAATGACCTTCATCAGCATAACACAATGACATTTCATATGATTTCTGCCAAATATTAAAGTTCGGGTGTTCCAGAATTACGCATTGCCACAGTGAGCATATTTGGTGTCAGTCCAATCAGGACAATCGCAAAACACAAGTTAAACGTTATAAACCGTATCGAATATGACGCCATGGCAGCCATTTTGTAGGACATACGCGTGCAGTGATACGTGCCAATATATTCACATTCCTGTCTAACAATATATGGCGGCCTGCTGTTGCTAGGGCGACCTGCGTATTCAATATGGTCTATAGCATGAGCAAATTCCAAAGTCATTTCACCTACCTCCAGGTATTTATCTAGCTCCTCAATATAACAGAATGGAGGGGTTGTGGTCTCAGCTGTTGTCGTACGTACAGTCGTTAGACCTTTAAAAACAGACAAAAGCCTCAAACATTTTTTTCTACATTGCATTTAAATACCTTTTGACTCTGCAAATTAGTAAAGACCACAGGGTTAAGTGTTTAATGTTTCACACAAATTACATTGTTGGTGCCGTATTTGTAGGTTTGCTAAGTTGGTTTATCCATCTTTTAACCAATCTAGAAAGTATATTGTGTATAAAATCAAAATGAATTCCTTCCAGGATACTTGATGTTTTGGTTTTTTTCCTGGTCTGTTTGTTTTTTGTTTTCTTGTTTTGCTCATTACTATTAGGATAGACGTAGGCCTATAGGGAGAGTTACGGTCAGTGGCGGAGCTACTCTCTTGCTTCCCCCCCCCCCCCCCCCCCCCGCCCCCCAGTTTTCTCCCCAACACTCTGTCTACAAAGAGATTAATCCTGTTTATTTCCTCCGCTGTTCAGATTCATATTAACTAAAGTGTTGAAAGTAGAGTGAAATTTTTGTTCTGTGCACACAGTTAGGCCATAGCATTATATAAACATTCATAGACAAAACACTCCATACATGCAGCCGTAGATGTATATTTCAATCAGTCTGCGGCTAATGTGTTTATACATTTGTTATACATTTGTTATAAATCGGATATTATTTTACTGCCCCCAAATATTTCCATGCCCCCCCCCCCCACTTGCCCCTCCCCCAAAACAAAATTGTAGAGTCTGGCGCCGTTACTGGTTAGGGTATTACCCACTGGCACAAAACTTTGGCCGTTTAGTCGTTTGGTACCCGAAAAGTAAACATTCAAAATAACAATAAGAGAAATTTTCAAAACAAATGTTCAAAAATCGGGCATTTACATTCCGAACGTTAAAAGTGAAAATGCAGATAGTGTAAAAAAAAACATTGTTCTTGCGAATAAATATTAAATCCACACTGTGGTGGCCTTGTAAACCGTACGTTTCTACATACCTGGGCAATTTGGGCAGCATTCACCATCCAAGGTTACGGGATTCTACGAAGATGCAAGGCAGAATAATATTGTGTTCAATGCATCCAAAAAATGCGTATTAAATTTCATAATGTATTTCAGTGGGCGTTTGTTTAATCCCATGACTTTTGACTTTGTAGGTATTCCAGCTGTTAATCTGTGCAAACTACTGTGATTTCAACTCAATTTTACCAATGTAAAGTCATAGAGAAGACCCATTTTGTTGAACATAACCGGCCCTGTGGTACCTTAATGTAGCTCGAGCCCCATATTAGGTCGACCAATATCACTAAACCCGTTTTATACAAAACTGATTGGGTTGCATTAGGGTGGAGCTTGGGACTACATCCAGAGCTCGGGCTACATTTAGGTACAGAGGTGGGAGCTATATATCGGGATAGTGCTACATTTAGGTGCAGGGTTGGTGCTACATTTATGATTAAGGCTACATTTAGGCACAGGGTACATGTAGCAGGCTTTCAAGCAGACCCAGATGAAAAATTTGGAGAATAGCAGTATCAAACTTTTCCAAAAACAGGACAAAAGAAGGACTTTGGAGGACAAAATCAGGATAAAAGTAGGACTTTTGCGGGCTTTCAGGAGTAGTTTTTGTTGATACCCATGTCCACAGCATCACAAGCCTCATTTGGCATTTTCTATACTAACAACACTTGTGCTCCGTCCTCAACTAAGTTCTTGGAAGTCAAGTTGCAGTACTCCTGCACCCAAACCCTTCATTGTGTGATTTTTATATGACAGTGTGTTACACAGTCAGAAAAAAATATTCAATGAGATTTCATTTTTCGCAGTTGTGAGACAAAAGAAGTAGGAAAAAGTAAGAAAAAACAGGAATTTCAAGAAAATAGTAGGAAAAGTACAAGCAAGGTAACAAAATTAGGAAAAAGTAGGAAAAGTAGGAATACTTTTGTCGGCCTCGTGCTGCATGAAGATACAGAGTTGTGGTTATAATTAGTGCTCATACTACATTTAGGCACATGGTTAAATTACAATTCGGGCTTAGGCTGCATGGTGCAATGGCGGGGTTACATTTGGGGCTCGGGCTGCCTTAAGGTACTAGATTGGGCTATTGGGTTTGGACTGCACTTTGTGACAGGGTTGGGGCACATTCAGGACTCCGGCGGGGTTAGAGTTACATTAAGGGAAAAGGGTACATTTAGTTATAGGGGTGAAGCTAAATTTAATGGCCTGGCAACATTTTGGTAAAGCGTTTGGGTTATTTACAGCCCTGGCCAACGGCGGATCCGGGGGGGGGGGCCAAAAGGGGCCCCCCCCCCAAAAAAAAATAGAATAAATAAATAAATAAAACACACTATTTTTTTAAACTGACGTCGCAAAAAGGCAGCGACTGCATACACCCGCATAAAAAAAGAAACAAAGTAACAGAAAGGGAAGCAAAAACGCTCCGTTTTATCTGTGATTTGTGCACGTATTTTTAACCCTCATTTTAGGGGAAAAAATTGTTTTGCCCCCTAACAAAATTGTGTTCTGGATCCGGCCTTGGTCCTGGCTACAGTGATGCCACACATAGGGTTGTTACACTGGAGTCTCGGGCTATTAAGTGTTGTACATTTGATCTCTCATTAAAAGCTGTAACGATCAAGGTAACGCTTACCTCGCATGCCACCGTTGGGCAGTACACTGGGAAACAAGATATGGCGTTGGCAAAACAGCTACACTCACTGCAATCTTCGTTTGGATTGTCCCATGTATCCCCAGGCTGATCAAAAGGAAATGGAAGATTCACCATGAAGAATCACTTACCCAGTTATATGAATATCCGACTTCCGTGAAAATCTGACTTCTTTTCCCTATTATTGGTTTAAAACCCTCTCATGTGACCGGCCACTCTCCCAGTTATCGATATGATCAATAGGCATGTGCAATACTACCGTATTTCATAATGACTAAAATTCACGCTACATCCCTACAGACCATCCATTGTTTCGAAGTACGTGAGTACTTAGAGATACGTCAGCTATGTGTTTTTAATTCACTTTTAAAAGTATTTCATGTGAGCTTTTTAATCGTAAATCTCAATGAGCAAACGTCAGATTTCGACTTTTTGTATACTTCTTTTTGACGTGTCTATGCATTAGGTACCTTCGTTGACATAGTAGTAAGCGCTATCACATGACAGGACATAGCTTAAATATTTGAATAGTGAAAAGAACACTTAATCCCTATTTAAAGCTTAAAAAGGGAAATTCTATGCTCACACCAACGCATGTATCTTGGATACTGATTTTCATTTTGTGTGACCTTTATACTTCGCATCTTATCCTCCAACGGCTGGAGTGCGAAAAACGGTGTTGCGCACAATTTGTTTACACCGTAGAGGTATGAAATTATTGATATCACTTAAGTTGATCAGTTGTGTGTAGGTTCGCTTTACCTTGTGGTAAACATCGTCATCGTAGCAAAGGCAATCTATCGGATGTACGCAATGGGTGCCATTGAAGACTTGGGGCAACTTGCATGCATTGCAGTATTCTGAACCCGAGTATTCCGGCGGCACTGAGCAGCCAGGCAGGTGAAGACAGCATGTGGGCTGGGAACTGTGAACGTAAGGGTCCTTGCACACTAGTGGGAACAACAACTGCTTGTTAGGCGAGATTCTGTGTATTTTGCTATAGTTCTCGGGCTTTTTTCCTTAAAGGGACACATTGCCTTCAAATGTCATGAAATTTTGCTGTTTAGAAATGTTCCTTATCTTTTATAAGAGTTGTTCATGCAAAAAAACACGTATAATGTGTTGTAATTAGTGAGTAGCGATTACAAAACAAAAAATTGGCCGCTTACCCCTGACATCTGACCCGCGAAACATAGACTTATTTCCAGTAGTAAATACCACCGTCTTAATAATGCGCAAAATACGCTGTAAGAGTCTTTAGGCTGGCGCTGCAGCCAGTGGCCTTGTGAACCTATCAGATGATCACCAGGTACAAATTCTCTACCTCGCGACACATATCGCCAGTGCTGCGCGCCGTGCCACAGTACATCAAAATGGATCAACAGAACATACTTCAACCAGATGCGACTGGAAATACGACTGGTGAACATGGTCCGCCATTTTGTGGAGTCAAAAATTTTGTTCTACAAAATGGCGGACTGTTATTTGTCACGAAATTAAACAAAAACAACGCAATTTGAAGGGATAGTTATGTGAATCTTTATATTCTACTTCTAAAAAAGCTTCTCAACCATATCCATTTCAGTTTTATAGCCCAAATCGCAAAATCCAAAGCAATGTGTCCCTTTAAGTTTACTATGAATTGTTTTTAACAGAAAATTTGTTCCAAAAAATATATCAGAAAAAACAAAAAGTTGATGGCAAGTCGTGTTTGGCAAGTAGTAGATGAATCCCTCATTGACGGAAACACCACCGATCTGCGCAACTCCGGGGTTTGAAAGCGAGGGTCTCAGTGCTCAGTAAACAACTTACTATACTGAACTTTTGCGCTGCCATTTATGGTGTAATTCGTTCATGCATGAATGAATTTGTTCAATACCACTGTTTCTATTTGGCATCGAGGGCCTCGCTTTGCGTAGACAGGGCTAATGTAAAATTCGTCTATAAAATGGGCTATTAGGATCGTGCGAAAGTCAAGCTTACCAAACTTAACACTGATAAGAACAGCAATGGTGGTATTTTGCTACTGCTGTGAGAGAATTACGTCATGTCGACATTGAACAAAATTCCAGGGCCAAAGTAACCAGGAGATCAATTTGAAACAAAGAAACATTTTTAATGATTAACCTACCTTCTGTGGTACTTGGAATCGGTACCGTGGTGGACACGGGTGCTGATAAGAAAATAGATCATTTTATCACATAAGTATTTATTTCCTTTGTTTTGTTGACACCTTGGCACCCTATTATTTGCATGACATTTAACGCAAATTCAGTCCCTTTTTTGGCATTTTTGTCCTTTGTGGGGTTATGGGAAGTTCACATCCCATCGTTACGCCACCGTGTTAGTACAAACCTATTTCGAACATACCATGCAAAACCTCCAAGCTCATCCATTCCTAAAACATGTGCCGTGGCCTTGTGGTTTGGAGCGTTGAATTCATTGTCTGCAGGTAATTCTGCAAGTTGTAGGTTCATATGAAGCACGATGTGGGGGGAAAAGGGACCACCCCCCCCCCCTCTTTTGTGTTGGTCATTGTGTTCCCGGAATCTCAGGAATTCTATTCAGAAATCTAGGAGGATGTGTTAGATAACAATAATCTGGAGTGTGCTTAGGGTATAGGGATAAAAGGGGGGGTACCCTTTTCCCCCCATATCATGCAGGGTATCTGTGGGTTTGAGCCCAGTCCAGGGCCATAACACTTCTACGCTTAATATGGGTAGAGGCATTATTAATGCCTTGCAGTGGACTAGTTACCCATCCCGACCCTATTCATACCGTGAAGAGATCAGATTATCTCGTCTTGTTTCAGTGTGAGGGGCTGGTTCTTCCACACTTTCCCTCTGTAGCCCACACCTCGAGTGGCCTTTGGCATCGTGATGGGCGATTTGCATAAACAACAAATTTACTTTAGTAGCAGAATTAAGAGAGGCTTACTTGTTGTAGGGATACACTCACAACACAATGCTGGGTCATCGTATTCAACACGTTGTTCTCCCTGTAACAATGCGAATAAAGAAAAGTTCAAACGTCCGTAAATCAGCTCTTCCATATTATGCAAATTCACTCCTGCTTCCTTACTCCGTATGCTCTTTGTCATGGCCGTTACTACTTTGGTTTTGACTGCATGAAATTTCGATGAAATATGTCACATCATATCCTAATTGGTACAGACTTGTGCCAACAAGACATTAACGACTTTTAATTAATGGGCATCGAACCCCCGTAGGAGGCCCTATAACTTTTACAAAATGTGAAACTGACGAAGATTTGCCCATCCCAGAACTAGACTTGTAGTTTCCATTTTCTTATTGACATAGGAAGAAATAGCGTCAGGAGTTATATACACGCTTGCTTTAGATTGGGGCACTGTGGGACGGCGTCCCCATCTTAATTAATTGCTCCCATGAAAAGCACGTATGCAATCAAAGCGTGGCGTCATTTCCTCGTAAGTCTATTGTAATGAGGACTTATTTTGTTGGTCTCTTGTATAAGTGTAGGCCTGTGCTACAACATGTTCACCATGCGAAGTTTATAGGAAGAAACTACAAAATGGCTGTCTACGTACTGGCTGACAGGTCTTGTGGCAGTCTTTGTTGCAATAATACGTGTCATTTACACAGATACAGGTCTGGCACTCATTCGGTATCATAGATGATCCAGGCTAAATAAAAAAAAAGAGATATTTTAAATTGGTTAGATTTATCAAGGGATATGATATCTGGCAAATGCACAATGTCAGATTAAAGAACTTTAATTTGGTTTAACAATGCATGTAGTAATTAATTAAATTAGACCGACGTCATTTTCAAAATGGGAATACTGACGTCGAAATTGAAATGTGACAATTTCAGTTTTGCGCACTTTGGGACTTCAACTTACAATGCTGTACCACACGATGCGGGACAGTGTTGCGAGGGTTGTTCATGGAAGGGGTTAAGATTTCATGATTTACGTCGGAAACCCCCTGAATTTAATCATAAAACATTATTTATGGGTGATTCTAGATTAATATCAACTTCAGAAGCTGGTTCAGTTGGCTAGGAATGCACTACAGCGACATACATATCATCACATCATTTGCTTTTGCTGTAATTTTCAGAAATAACTGGATTTGGGGGTGAGTATTTTATAGCGTGCTAGCAAATACTGTAACACCGACCTGTTTAAAGTTTTGTGTGCTGAGATGCTGGGGAAACAGAGAAAAAAAATATGTTCTAGTAGTCTGGTAGTTCTAGTAGTCTGAGAATTATCAGGTGGGGGAACTAGACTATTTCCAACGATTGTCGGCTGACAATTATCGTTGGAAAACGATACAAATTTCCACTTTTCTTGAAAATAACAGCACACCAGGTGCCATGATTTCACAAGATGCTTGAGACTGCTATTTTGAATACTTACTGTGCGTACGGTATTTCGTAATAATTCAGTAGTGTTGTTTTTTGATGTTTGCAAATGATGTATACTACCTTTAAAGCATATAACTAGTACCTACAGAAAATACTATAATGAGTGAAATTTCACTATATTTCCACCCGTTTTGTACTGCCAGGTCAGACATGCAGAATATACCTCATCGGTAGCCGTACACTTGTCTGATCGTCTGATCGTCTGATCGTCTGATCGCCTGATTCCAGCAAGATAGATAGGGTCAAAGTGCTTAGCCCTCAAAATTGTACGTCAATTTGAATACAAACCTTTAACATAGGCCGATCCTTAATCTGCTTGGTTAACTATCAATGAATCTAGGTCGGGGGGGGGGTTACACCTTAGTAAGACATATTCACTTGAAGTATAAAAAGACATTATATCAGCCTGATTGAGGCTTCATTCAAACAATACAATGTATTATGTGATCCGATTTCCTTGCAATTTTGATTGAATTCTTTGTGATATATGTAAAGAATCTCAAACTAAACTTTTTGTTGACTAGTCTGAGTTGGGATTTTCTTTTTATCTTTATTAAATGAACATCTGGGGCACCGTAGATAGGCCATTCCTACATTCCACATAGGCAACGCTTGGAAACGAACTGGATTATAGCTACACTGATACTGAAGTTGTACGCAGAGCACCACTGACCTCGCAAGGTCTTGTCACCGTCACAGTGTAGGGCGTCGTGGTAATCACAGTGGTTGTTTCCTGGGCGGTTGTGGTGACAACGGTGGTTATAACCTCTGTGGTAGTTACTGTTACTTCCCTGGTAGTTGATGGTTGCACAGAAGTCGGTGGAGTTACTGATTTAACGACATAAAAAGCAACTTGATTTGACTGCGTCCCAGTCAAAGGTATCGCAGAACGCGAGTCAAAAGTACACGATTTCAACCCCACATATTACACATAAAAAAACCTGACTTCACCAAATTGTACATATATAGGGGTAGATATGGGGTAGGTATAAGAAAGGGTAACAATGGGGACAATTCTACCCCACAGGCTCGTCCTTAGAAATCGACCTACCCCACAGAGTTAATGCTATGGGTTTGAGATTTCAATGGGGACAAAGGAGAACAAAGGAAGGACAGTAATGTCTACAATGGATGTACCCTATATCTACCCTCTTGTATTGTACTACGTTCGAGGACAAGAGGAGAAATGACATACAAAAGAATCTGTCTTGTCCTCGAGAGTCGGTCTTTTGTTAAAATCGGTCCACGAACGTAAAGATACATGTACGTGCTTATAGTCTATGGGGTTGGGTTATATTAAAGGAAGAATAGGAAACACAAAGCATTGTCCTCACGAGTATAGGAAAGTACGACTGAGTTTGTATAGCTATTCAAACCGTGGACCTTCAACAAAGAGGATAATAGGGTCCACGATTGTGTCAAGGTCCACGATTGAAAATCGTGTACAAAACATATGGGAGGCCTTCCGAAAAAGTTAAAGTATAAACAAAAGAGGAACAATGGGACGTCCGCGATTGCCGGTATTTACACAGTTGGGTGTGTGTGTGAGTATGTAAAGGTAGGCACACACCTAGTTATGGATACAGGTGCTTTTGTTTGAAGAAGGCTGACCGGGTTGTGGGGACATTTGCCTGTCCCCATGTTCACACGCGTGTTTAAATTGCTAAAGGGCTTATACGGGAATTCGCCGAACAAAACTAGAAGCCACTTTTACGGTGGTGCCGCGCCCGCGTGCAGGCTGCCCGCGTTGAATTTGATTTGCGTGCGCATTTTGGCAAGTTGTAAACATCCTGTTGGTCGAAGCTGCGTCGAGCGCGTGCGTCTAACACGCACGCGAGCACCTCACCACCGCAGTAAATGCTTCTAATTTTGGTCGCCAGATTAGTCTATATGGCCAGCCAACACTGAATAGCAGTGTGTTGTTGGGTTGGGTTTTTTTTAGACTCGTGATGGCGCAATTTTTATTGGTTGGGCTTAATAGACGAATTCCAAATTGACGAAAATAGCACCGATCTGCATACTTCCGGGTTTGTAAAAGAGGATCTCGGTGCTAAGTAAACAGCTGACTATGCTAAACGTGTGCTGTGTTGCCATTGATGGCGTGATTCATTCATGCATGAATGATTTCGTTGAATAGCACTGTTTTTGTTTAGCATTGACATCCTCGCTTTCAACCCGGAAGTGCGCAGACGGGGCTAATGTGAAATTCCTCTATGGTTTGCATTTTCCTGAATGCTTTGAGGGCACTCTAATCAGTTTCACTCACCCAGTGGACATCCATAGAACTCAACACGCACTCTTCGAAACGCAGGTAGTTCGACACTTGTAGTTAGTATAGAAATAGCGACGACATCTGCAACTACGCTGTCTTGAAACTTTTGTATTGTCAACGTCCTGTCAATACGAAAGAACTGCAAAAAAATACAAGTTGGAAACGACGTCTCTGAGTGAGTACTCCCAAATATAACAACTCTTGGAACGTGTTGAGCGAGAACTTGCAAATATACGCAATGTGGGAGTTTTGTACACCCCACTCGTTCTAGATATCAACTATCATCAAGACAAAAGCACGTATGTTGAGTTGTATTGTATTGCGGGTGTATCAGTTTAGTTTATTCACAGGCTGGTATGCTGCAGTCGCACAGTATAAGCCGTTGCCTGGATCGGATCTGTTGTGGCTACGGTTTCGAATTTGGCCATTGACAGGCTACGGTGAAGAGCCGTAGCCATTGGTAATAATGTATGTGAGATAGTCTTACATCGGGCTGCTACTTGACGTGTTGCCAAAATACTGTACAAACTCTATGACAATACGAACCATTCAAATTATCTCTTCCGGGGTTTTCTGTCGGATGTACCCCAGAAATATATGTGCACAAGAAGTTTCCCAAGACACACATCATAAAATCAGAGGTGCAAAGTTTTTTTTAAAGTAATATTTATTGATTTCTTTGTAACATTGTCAGGTAAAGTCGGAAGTAGATAGTATCGATTCTTAGCATATTTCTATAGTGATTGGTATCGATATGATTAAAAGCTATTGAATTATGCACTATTCGAAAATCACCGGGATCGCTGGTTCAGTTAATCAATTGCTGCTACAGAATCGAAGCACAACCTACACCAGGTTTGAACTCGTAAATCTGACCCAACAAATATTGCACACTAATAATCACCAGGAAGGTTTCAAGTTAGTTGTTAGCTTCACTTCCATAAGATTCCCATTCTTGTAAAAACCCCGCTTCCAAAGAATCTCATGAAAAGTATGAGAGCAACAGAGGAAATCAACGAATATCACTGCTTGTAAAAGGCTAATATGCAATTCAATTATGCAACACCATTATGCCTATTCAAACGCAAATAGAAACTGATCTGACGTCACTTGTACAGCACGGGTAAACTGTAGATATGCAAAATAAGCAAAACTAAGTTGGCGGAGGAAACATACGTGGGACCCAATATAGGCCTGTATTTCCTTGCTGCACAGTCAGTGAGATCCATGGAAAAATAATTCGAAAAGAACAAATATAGCGGGAACAAACTTGGCCTGTATTGGAGACTAGGAAGTTCTTTCCCCACGGAACATGTTTGGCGAAGTGTATTTGATAGAAACATGGGGGTATGTTGCGACGGTTTTGATGTCGAAGTCCACCGTGAAGGCTATAGTTTGTAGCAATACGTATACTTATCACTTACAGCTGATACGTCCTGGCTCCGACTGAAAATTCCAAATCAATGGGTTTCCCTAATAAGGAATTTGAGAGGAAAACTGTACTTTTGAACGGCAAAAACATTGGGCATTCTAACGGTCTTCCTAGAATATATATTATTATTGTGTGCTACGCATAAAGATTCATATTTATAGATATCATAGGAATTAGGAGCGTCCCAGTCATACGTCCTAGCCGTGACTGAAAATTCAAAATGAGTGGGTTATCCCTAACAACGATTTACAAAAGAAAACTACTTTTTGATGATAAAATCACTGTGCATTCAAATGGTCTTCCTAAAATATATTGTTTTATTCTGTGCTGTGCGTAAAGATTGATATTCAGTAATTAGGAGCGTCTTGCTCCATCTTTTTTGTTTACCGGTACATTTACGAAATTCGTTCGAACCGTCGGTTGATTTTTGGGGTGGGATGTCTCATTTGCAATCTCATAACCTATCTATAATGCTATTAAATAAACAATTCAATTTAAAAATCTTCTTACACCTCAAGAGCTTCAAATATGGTAAAACGTAATCCAAACAAACTTCCCTCCTACTCTTGACATTGGCTGAATGATCCTTTGCAGAGTAAAACAACAAAATGTGAAAATCACAACAATGGGTTATCTGGTTGGGTAAGTATGTTTCTATTTCCATACCTCTTCCCCATTCGACGCTGTAACCTCATAGTACTGATCAACCTCAAGAGTGTTTTTGTAAACCACCCTCGTGTGTGTTACAACTTCAGGTCTGGTATCTCCCAAGTCGACAATGGTAACAGCGGTCACTCTTCGTAGCTCTACAAAATGCACCTGTGTAGTGATGGGAAAAATATAAACTGTGTGTTTCTCTAATGATTTGTTCCCTAATATTCGAGATTCATATTTAATATGAGGATTCAATGGGTCTGGAAATCGGGATAATTTCTCTGGAATTTGTCAAAGAATTATCCTCTATACTTAGATCTGGGCCTAGGGAAACCGAAGGGTGGTAGGGTTGGCAATTCAAAATGTCGACAACTCTGCCACCTCTGATACCCTTTACCTAGAGTGACTCTTAGCCTTGTAGTACTGTGTGATTTCATTATTTTTTTTAAATAGGGGTTCCATAAAATCCTATTAGTTGGTGGCATAGGGAATGTATAAAAGACAACATTTTGTTTAGTATTAACTGTCAAGCATAAAACTGTAACATGGGGGGTCGAGTGGAACAGAGGTTCTTTCCGCAATTTTCACCTCTGGATCTTGGCCTGAATTAGAGCGAATGTTTATGTACATAATAATGGAATTACAAGTATATAGGCCTACAGGGAGGTTGATTTATTGTCGATTGATTGAAGAGTGAACTGCTGCAATGTGCTAACTGAGTGGATTGCCCTGAAATAGACAAATCAACAAAATTAGCTGGCCTTACGTTTGCAACTTAAGCAAGTTCTTTCTCCAAGGGCCTTTGTCTTTTTTTCTTCTCAATGGCCTTTGAGAAAGAACATGCTTAAGTTTGAATTTTGTTGTTCAGTTGATTGAAGGTTGATTTACTATCAACTCTGATTAATAACAAGGGGAGTATCCGGCGTAGAGCCCACCCCTGCTCTTTGACTTTTTGGATGGGGATGGGGTGTCCATACGGCTAAGAAAGAGTACAGCAAAGGACAGTACCAGCCTCTTACTCCCGCTGATCGAATTATTGAGGCGGTGGAGAATTGTTTTCAACCCCACTATAATTCATGTATCCGCCCCTGAATAACATTGCCACTTTAAGTCATTTGAAATTATACTTACTTCAATTGCACCATAATATCCTGAATAATCCCAAGGCACTCCATTAAGTAACGCCAACGATGGATCAGTATTATTGAGCTTTCCAGTAGAGGTCAAGTATGAAATCTCCCGCTCGGTCTGCACATCCGTCAGTAGTGGGTTCTGGCAGACTTCTAAAAATAGGACAAATATATTCATGAATTATACATCTCTGTTAGCAAATTTAAACATGGTAAGACAACAACAAAAAACACAAATAATAAGGAAAAACAGGTAGTCAGAAACAAATTATTAAGCTGTCATTCCGTGTGCTTTGTTGACTTTTTTTCCCCGTTGATTTTGCATTGGCACATTTTTCAAACAGACCTGAAATGCAAGGGTAAAAAAGCAGACAGAAAGCACACTTACTGAAGGCCAGCTTAGTAACAACAGACGACACAAAGTTTTTCTATGAATCTCTAATATTTTTTATCGGCAATAATTGCTAGCCTTGGCTTAATTTTGGCTTCCCATGTGATTTAATGCTAGCACGATTATTCGGTGTTCGGTTGCCATAACTGAAACATTTCCAACTACCGGTACCAAATGTAAATCGATCTTGAGCTGTGTTCAAGCAGCGTACAGTTTACAAGGGGCCATGGGTGCAAAACGTTTCCTGTGAGAATTTTCAGTGTCTGTGTGCTTAACTGCAATCTCTAAAATGAGAGGGAGGGGACGGGCATAGTGCCTAATTGCGTATAATGGGTTGTGTAACAGTTTTTGCAGTTCTCCATTACTATTACTAACATCAAAATTGAGTTTTACTTTAGTTCATTTTTTAGGGGGTAGGGCAAGGCCACCGCTGCCTATCCCCCACAGCCCCATTTGGCTGTGTCATTGACGTTGGTATTGGGTCAGTTTCGTATAAGTGTCGCCATACCTGCTGTAGTTGTAAGGGCACCTGTTGTCGACTGTGCTCCTGTTGTACTTGGCCTGGTCTCTGTCGTTAAAGAAAATTACATGTGTGTAAATGCCATGGCGGACCAATGCATTAATGAAGGCAATCTCACTAAATGGTAGTTGTCGATTCGGGCAGACGTTAAAACCTACGTCGTCCTTTAATTAGTACGACTTTGCCCGAATGGTATGCACATAAGGCGGCATTTATGCAACATAGTCGAGTATTCAGCACACACACCCCACCCCCCCCCCCCCGGCTTTAAAAAAAGAAAAAGAGATGATTTTAAAATATGCCTTTAAAACAAAAGGGTATGTTTCCCTTGGATTCCAAAACGGTACCTTCATACGCCACCGATGCAACGCATTGAACCTGAAACAACCAGAGAGGAATCACCCTCTTTTTGGGACAGCTTCTCAGCCGATTTTTATGCTGAACCTCTTCATTTTTCCGCAATGTGGGAAGCTGGGCAAATTCGAATTTGCCCAAGGCAATTTGGGAACGATTTATTACCTGTGAACATTATGCTGGCAGGGGAGGGATTGGGGGGGGGGGGGGTGTTTTAAATAACCATCACTATAATTCCCGCATAAAACCTGAGAAAAGTGGCAACCATTAGCGAGTGTCAATAATTCCAAGGTTAGGCGTTTTGTTTTCTAACGGGCTATAAGGGAGGTGCCTAAAGTAATCATCAACACTGTCACACTGTGCTACTGTTGAACCTGGGTAAATGGGGAGTCATTCATCAAATACAATAAACCAATGAATTACCACTTTTGCCCACCAAGGCAAAGTGGAAATTCAAACTTTGCAGATTTCTACTTTAAGGCCCTGTCACATAGTAGCGTATACAGCTAACTTATGCCTAGCGTACAGATTTTTTTCCCGAAATTTGGCAAAGTCAAGATACGCGCAAATACGTTCACATTTTCGGCCAAAATCTGCCTCTCAACGAACTCCCTGGCGTATATGACGAATGCCCAACGAATGAGGAACGATTGCTGATCGTATAACTAGCGCCCATAGTAACGAATGACAGCGCATGCGTAGCGTCCATCCAACGAATGCTGAGCGTACACAACGAATGACCAGTGAAAGCCCAACGTATGTCTAGCATGCTGCGGCCGGTCACGTGACGTGTCTCGGCTGACCCACACTTCACCAAGATACCTCAGACAGTCAACATCTTCAGACCAATTTTTACTAGCTCTGAGTTCCAGGTCCAGTTTTAGCATGCTTCCTAAGAATTCTAATGGCAAGCTGGTTCAGGTCATATTCATGTTGATAAACGGCCAGAAGATATTGAATCCGGAGTCTCTGAGCATCCTCCATCTCTGATGACCAGCTGAGCAGAAATGATGAAGGAGCTACTCGCGGCCGCTGTGACGTCACAGACTGAAAAACGCTACCTGTACTGCAGCTGTACTGTGGACGCACGTTAATATATCGGTAGACTAGCGTCAAGCACGTTAGATGGACGCCTTGTGAAAGTTGATGTAGGTCGGAATACGCTGTGTATTCGTTGACCATTCGTTAGCCATTCGTTAGACAAACGCTATGTATACGTTGTGCATTCGCTATGGCAAAGTTCCAGATGGGTTGGACGTATTAGGACGAACAGCGGACGAAGAAGAAACGTACACCCAACGTGCGAAACGTTCACACAGTGAATGCTCAACGTATACATAGCGTATTGATCAGTACGTTGTCACACGCTCCAAATTTTGAACATGTCCAAAATTAAAAATCGACCCCAGCGTACCCCTACGAACAGCTAACGAATACAACGTATGTCAAACGTGTCACAAACGAATGGCAACTTACGCGAACGTACACCCAAATTTCTCAAAACGTTGGGCATACGTTGGCTCTATACGCTACTATGTGACAGGGGCTTTAGAGACGACAACTGTCCGCCTACTATTTCCCCAGGATAGCGCTGTCTACGATGCGAAACAGTCCAGACTAAAATAAAGATAACATTAGATATTTTCAGATTTCAAAAAACAATGGAGAGAGGTGGTTATGTCAAAATGTCGCTGCGACTGATTATAAATGCAATGAATCCAAACATCATCATAATGCAAATGTTACAAGATAACACATTTTAAAGATTCGTCAAACAATCCACAATGGATTTTAAAGATAACACATAAAAACTCGTTTGTGATGGTAACACCGGTACGTATATATCTTTGGGGTATTTCTTGTTGCAATAATTTCATTCAAATTAATCAATAACACAAATAATGGGTTATATCAAATTATACGCCATACGATTGTATGGTGTTAACCGACAGTTGGCGTTAGCCAACTTTTTGTTTGTTTCGAGACCGTAATATGGCTACAACAATTGTCGGATTCTTATGAAATTTTCGATAGCCCAAAACTTCATCATACCTTCTGTAGTAGACGGGGCACCTGTTGTCGACGGAGCGCCTGTTGTCGACGGAGCGCCTGTTGTCGACGGAGCGCCCGTCGTAGTGGGTGCTGTTATTGAAGTAAGTTTAGTGAAAAATCAAAAGTAGTTGGAACATAATTATTTGCCACTTACAATAACAAGCGTTCAGCCTGTCGGAGTCATAACGTTTAACACTCAAATCGGGAACGCTGTCCATGTCATCGTAACAATACACTGTGGAAGTGAGACCGCATTAAAAGAGTAGGCTGTAACGACCCTCGTTTCAGTACGACTATGTCTTGAACATTCATTTCAAATAAATAAAAGCTCGCATCCATCTGTCCATCTTCATTCTGCAATGTCAGTGCATTTTCTTTAAGAGAGCTTGCAATAAAACAGCACGCAGAGCGAACTTTGAATTTAACAGAAAAAGCTCTACACTGATGAAATTGTGTCGGTACTTAGTAATTGTTTTCACAAGTCAATTTGGACAGGAGTATATGCAGCACTGGCCACATGAAATCTTTCTCTGTTGTCAAATTGGCTCAAATCTTTCAAGACGGTTTCACCTATACGAATCATCACATTTGGTCTTCAAGTCCTAGCTGCTTAAGAGAACTCACTGTCCCAAGCCTCCTGGATTTCGCTATTAACAATGAAAGCAAGGAAACTCTACTTTCTCAATTATCAAATTCTACAGCCTACCTGGTGTAGTGCTAACTGCGGCCGTTGTTGAGGCTGAGGTTGTGGATGGTGCGGACGTGGTTGTAGGCACTTTAACCAAAACAGATACCAAACAACAAAATTAAGCATTGGTAGTTACTGTTACTTCCCTGGTAGTTGATGGTTGCACAGAAGTCGGTGGAGTTACTGATTTAACGACATAAAAAGCAACTTGATTTGACTGCGTCCCAGTCAAAGGTATCGCAGAACGTGAGTCAAAAGTACACTGGATTTCAACCCCACATATTACACATAAAAAAAACCTGACTTCACCAAATTGTACGTATAGGGGTAGATATGGGGTAGGTACAAGAAAGGGTAACAATGGGGAAATTCTACCCCACAGGCTCGTCCTTAGAAATCGACCTACCTCACAGAGTTAACGCTATGGGTTTGAGATTTCAATGGAGAACAAAGGAAGGACAGTAATGTCTACAATGGATGTACCCCATATCTACCCTCTTGTATTGTACTACGTTCGAGGACAAGAGGAGAAAGGACATACAAAAGAATCTGTCTTGTCCTCGAGAGTCGGTCTTTTGTTAAAATCGGTCCACGAACGTACAGATACATGTACGTGCTTATAGTCTATGGGGTTGGGTTATATTCAAGGAAGAATAGGAAACACAAAGCATTGTCCTCGCGAGTATAGGAAAGTACGACTGAGTTTGTATAGCTATTCAAACTGTGGACCTTAAACAAAGAGGATAATAGGGTCCACGATTGTGTCAAGGTCCACGATTGAAAATCGTGTACAAAACATATGGGAGGCCTTCCGAAAAAGTTAAAACAAAAGAGGAACAATGGGACGTGCGATTGCCGGTATTTACACACTTGGGTGTGTGTGTGAGTATGTAAAGGTAGGCACACACCTAGTTATGGATACAGGTTCTTTTGTTTGAAGAAGGCTGACCGGGTTGTGGGGACATTTGCCTGTCCCCATGTTCACACGCACGTTCAAATTGCTAAAGGGCTTATACGGGAATTCGCCGAACAAAACTAGAAGCCACTTTTACGGTGGTGCCGCGCCCGCGTGCAGGCTGCCCGCGTTTAATTTGATTTGCGTGCGCATCTAACACACACGCGAGCACCTCACCACCGCAGTAAATGCTTCTAATTTTGGTCGCCGGATTAGTCTATATGGCCAGCCAACACTGAATAGCAGTGTGTTGTTGGTTTGTTTTTTTGGAGACTCGTGATGGCGCAATTTTTATTGGTTGGGCTGAATAGACGAATTCCAAATTGACGAAAATAGCACCGATCTGCATACTTCCGGGTTTGTAAAAGAGGATCTCGGTGCTAAGTAAACAGCTGACTATGCTAAACGTGCATTGCGCTGCCATTTGTGGCATGATTCATTCATGGCATGATTCATTGATGGCATGATTCATTCATGGCATGATTCATTCATGCATGAATGATTTCGTTAAATAGCACTGTTTTTGTTTAGCATTGACATCCTCGCTTTCAACCCGGAAGTGCGCAGACGGGACTAATGTGAAATTCCTCTATGGTTTGCATGTTTCTGAATGCTTTCAGGGCACTCGAATCAGTTTCACTCACCCAGTGGACATCCATAGAGCTCAACACGCACTCTTCGAAACGCAGGTGGTTCGGCACTTGTAGTTAGCATAGACAAAGCGACGAAATCTGCAACTACGCTGTCTTGAAACTTTTGTATTGTCGACGTCCTGTCAATACGAAAGAACTGCAAAAAAATACAAGTTGGAAACGACGTCTCTGAGTGAGTACTCCCAAATATAACAACTCTTGGAACGTGTTGAGCGAGAACTTGCAAATATACGCAATGTGGGAGTTTTGTACACCCCACTCGTTCTAGATATCAACTATCATCAAGACAAAAGCACGTATGTTGAGTTGTATTGTATTGCGGGTGTATCAGTTTAGTTTATTCACAGGCTGGTATGCTGCAGTCGCACAGTATAAGCCGTTGCCTGGATCGGATCTGTTGTGGCTACGGTTTCGAATTTGGCCATTGACAGGCTACGGTGAAGAGCCGTAGCCATTGGTAATAATGTATGTGAGATAGTCTTACATCGGGCTGCTACTTGACGTGTTGCCAAAATACTGTACAAACTCTATGACAATACGAACCATTCAAATTATCTCTTACAGGGTTTTCTGTCAGATGTACCCCAGAAATATATGTGCACATGAAGTTTCCCAAGACACACATCATAAAATCAGGCGTGAAAAGTTTTGTTTAAGTAATATTTATTGATTTCTTTGTAACATTGTCAGGTAAAGTCGGAAGTAGATAGCATCGATTCTTGGCATATTTCTATTGTGATTGGTATCGATATGATTAAAAGCTATTGAATTATGCACTATTCGAAAATCACCGGGATCGCTGGTTCAGTTAATCAATTGCTGCTACAGAATCGAAGCACAACCTACACCAGGTTTGAACTCGTAAATCTGACCCAACAAATATTGCACACTAATAATCACCAGGAAGGTTTCAAGTTAGTTGTTAGCTTCACTTCCATAAGATTCCCATTCTTGTAAAAACCCCGCTTCCAAAGAATCTCATGAAAAGTATGAGAGCAACAGAGGAAATCAACGAATATCACTGCTTGTAAAAGGCTAATATGCAATTCAATTATGCAACACCATTATGCCTATTCAAACGCAAATAGAAACTGATCTGACGTCACTTGTACAGCACGGGTAAACTGTAGATATGCAAAATAAGCAAAACTAAGTTGGCGGAGGAAACATACGTGGGACCCAATATAGGCCTGTATTTCCTTGCTGCACAGTCAGTGAGATCCATGGAAAAATAATTCGAAAAGAACAAATATAGCGGGAACAAACTTGGCCTGTATTGGAGATTAGGAAGTTCTTTCCCCACGGAACATGTTTGGCGAAGTTTATTTGATAGAAACATGGGGGTATGTTGCGACGGTTTTGAAGTCGAAGTACACCGTGAAGGCTATAGTTTGTAGCAATACGTATAATTATCACTTACAGCTGATACGTCCTGGCTCCGACTGAAAATTCCAAATCAATGGGTTTCCCTACTAAGGAATTCGAGAGGAAAACTGTACTTTTGAACGGCAAAAACATTGGGCATTCTAACAGTCTTCCTAGAATATATATTATTATGTGCTGCGCATAAAGATTCATATTTATATATATCATATGAATTAGGAGCGTCCCAGTCATACGTCCTAGCCGTGACTGAAAATTCAAAATGATTGGGTTATCCCTAACAACGATTTACAAAAGAAAACTACTTTTCGATGATAAAATCACTGTGCATTCAAATGGTCTTCCTAAAATATATTGTTTTATTCTGTGCTGTAAATTAGGAGCGTCTTGCTCCATCTTTTTGTTTACCGGTACATTTACGAAATTCGTTACGAACCGTCGGTTGATTTTTGGGGTGGGATGTCTCATTTGCAATCTCATAACCTATCTATAATGCTATTAAATAAACAATTCAATTTAAAAATCTTCTTACACCCCAAGAGCTTCAAATATGGTAAAACGTAATCCAAACAAACTTCCCTCCTACTCTTGACATTGGCTGAATGATCCTTTGCAGAGTAAAACAACAAAACGTGAAAATCACAACAATGGGTTATCTGGTTGGGTAAGTATGTTTCTATTTCCATACCTCTTCCCCATTCGACGCTGTAACCTTGCTAAAGAACTGATCAACCTCAAAAGTTTTGTAATACACCTCCGTGTCTGTTGCAACTTCAGGTCTGGTATCTCCCAAGTCGACAATGGTAACAGCGGTCACTCTTCGTAGCTCTACAAAATGCACCTGTGTAGTGATGGGAAAATATAAACTGTGTGTTTCTCTAATGATTTGTTCCCTAATATTCGAGATTCATATTTAATATGAGGATTCAATGGGTCTGGAAATCGGGATAATTTCTCTGGAATTTGTCAAAGAATTATCCTCTATACTTAGATCTGGGCCTAGGGAAACCGAAGGGTGGTAGGGTTGGCAATTCAAAATGTCGACAACTCTGCCACCTCTGATACCCTTTACCTAGAGTGACTCTTAGCCTTGTAGTACTGTGTGATTTCATTATTATTTTTAAATAGGGGTTCCATAAAATCCTATTAGTTGGTGGCATAGGGAATGTATAAAAGACAACATCATTTTGTTTAGTATTAACTGTCAAGCATAAAACTGTAACATGGGGGGTCGGGTGGAACAGAGGTTCTTTCCGCAATTTTCACCTCTGGATCTTGGCCTGAATTAGAGCGAATGTTTATGTACATAATAATGGAATTACAAGTATATAGGCCTACAGGGAGGTTGATTTATTGTCGATTGATTGAAGAGTGAACTGCTGCAATGTGCTAACTGAGTGGATTGCCCTGAAATAGACAAATCAACAAAATTAGCTGGCCTTACGTTTGCAACTTAAGCAAGTTCTTTCTCAAAGGGCCTTTGTCTTTTTTTCTTCTCAATGGCCTTTGAGAAAGAACATGCTTAAGTTTGAATTTTGTTGTTCAGTTGATTGAAGGTTGATTTACTATCAACTCTGATTAATAACAAGGGGAGTATCCGGCGTAGAGCCCACCCCTGCTCTTTGACTTTTTGGATGGGGATGGGGTGTCCATACGGCTAAGAAAGAGTACAGCAAAGGACAGTACCAGCCTCTTACTCCCGCTGATCAAATTATTGAGGCGGTGGAGAATTGTTTTCAACCCCACTATAATTCATGTATCCGCCCCTGAATAACATTGCCACTTTAAGTCATTTGAAATTATACTTACTTCAATTGCACCATAATATCCTGAATAATCCCAAGGCACTCCATTAAGTAACGCCAACGATGGATCAGTATTATTGAGCTTTCCAGTAGAGGTCAAGTATGAAATCTCCCGCTCGGTCTGCACATCCGTCAGTAGTGGGTTCTGGCAGACTTCTAAAAATAGGACAAATATATTCATGAATTATACATCTCTGTTAGCAAATTTAAACATGGTAAGACAACAACAAAAAACACAAATAATAAGGAAAAACAGGTAGTCAGAAACAAATTATTAAGCTGTCATTCCGTGTGCTTTGTTGACTTTTTTCCCCGTTGATTTTGCATTGGCACATTTTTCAAACAGACCTGAAATGCAAGGGTAAAAAAGCAGACAGAAAGCACACTTACTGAAGGCCAGCTTAGTAACAACAGACGACACAAAGTTTTTCTATGAATCTCTAATATTTTGTATCGGCATTAATTGCTAGCTTTGGCTTAATTTTGGCTTCCGATGTGATTAAATGCTAGCACGATTATTGGGTGTTCGGTTGCCATAACAAACATTTCCAACTACCGGTACTAAATGTAAATCGATCTTGAGCTGTGTTCAAGTAGCGTACAGTTTACAAGGGGCCATGGGTGCAAAACGTTTCCTGTGAGAATTTTCAGTGTCTGTGTGCTTAACTGCAATCTCCAAAATGAGAGGGAGGTGACGGGCATAGTGCCTAATTGCGTATAATGGGTTGCGTAACAGTTTTTGCAGTTCTCCATTACTATTACTAACATCAAAATTGAGTTTTACTTTAGTTCATTTTTTAGGGGGTAGGGCAAGGCCACCGCTGCCTATCCCCCACAGCCCCATTTGGCTGTGTCATTGACATTGGTATTGGGTCAGTTTCGTATAAGTGTCGCCATACCTGCTGTAGTTGTGAGGGCACCTGTTGTCGACTGTGCTCCTGTTGTACTTGGCCTGGGCTCTGTCGTTAAAGAAAATTACATGTGTGTAAATGCCATGGCGGACCAACGCAAATGAAGGCAATCTCACTAAATGGTAGTCGTCGATTCGGGCAGACGTTAAAACCTACGTCGTCCTTTAATTAGTCACACAATCCACAAGGGAAACTGACTAGGTAAATTTGAATACATTTTCAATGTGAACAAAGAAACTGGCACGAGCGGGATTCGAACCTGCGACCTCCGGGTTACCGTACCGGCGCTCTACCAACTGAGCTATCTTGCCCTATGTTGGCGGTCTCCCAAATTGTCAGTATCTTTGTTCGAGTGGGCGCTAGTCAGAAGTCATAAACCCAGAATGCCGTGTAGCCAGGGATCACACCCAATTTTACGATACAACCTGGGAAGCGACATTGTGGAGATCACTCAATGAGGATACGACTTTTTAATTTATAATACGTCACACAATCCACAAGGGAAACTGACTAGGTAAATTTGAATACATTTTCAATGTGAACAAAGAAACTGGCACGAGCGGGATTCGAACCTGCGACCTCCGGGTTACCGTACCGGCGCTCTACCAACTGAGCTATCTTGCCCTATGTTGGCGGTCTCCCAAATTGTCAGTATCTTTGTTCGAGTGGGCGCTAGTCAGAAGTCATAAACCCAGAATGCCGTGTAGCCAGGGATCACACCCAATTTTACGATACAACCTGGGAAGCGACATTGTGGAGATCACTCAATGAGGATACGACTTTTTAATTTATAATACGTCACACAATCCACAAGGGAAACTGACTAGGTAAATTTGAATACATTTTCAATGTGAACAAAGAAACTGGCACGAGCGGGATTCGAACCTGCGACCTCCGGGTTACCGTACCGGCGCTCTACCAACTGAGCTATCTTGCCCTATGTTGGCGGTCTCCCAAATTGTCAGTATCTTTGTTCGAGTGGGCGCTAGTCAGAAGTCATAAACCCAGAATGCCGTGTAGCCAGGGATCACACCCAATTTTACGATACAACCTGGGAAGCGACATTGTGGAGATCACTCAATGAGGATACGACTTTTTAATTTATAATACGTCACACAATCCACAAGGGAAACTGACTAGGTAAATTTGAATACATTGTATCGTAAAATTGGGTGTGATCCCTGGCTACAAAAGATACTGACAATTTGGGAGACCGCCAACATAGGGCAAGATAGCTCAGTTGGTAGAGCGCCGGTACGGTAACCCGGAGGTCGCAGGTTCGAATCCCGCTCGTGCCAGTTTCTTTGTTCACATTGAAAATGTCCTTTAATTAGTACGACTTTGCCGGAATGGTATGCACGTAAGGCGGCATTTATGCAACATAGTCGAGTATTCGGACACACACACACCCCCCCCCCCCCCCCCCCCCCCGGCTAAAAAAAAAAAAAAAGAGATGATTTTAATATATGCCTTTAAAACAAAAGGAGTGTTTCCCTTGGATTCCAAAACGGTACCTTCATACGCCACCGATGCAACGCATTGAACCTGAAACAACCAGAGAGGAATCACCCTCTTTTTGGGACAGCTTCTCAGCCGATTTTTATGCTGAACCTCTTCATTTTTCCGCAATGTGGGAAGCTGGGCAAATTCGAATTTGCCCAAGGCAATTTGGGAACGATTTATTACCTGTGAACATTATGCTGGCAGGGGAGGGATTGGGGGGGGGGGGGGGGGGGGGGTGTTTTAAATAACCATCACTATAATTCCCGCATAAAACCTGTGAAAAGTGGCAACCATTAGCGAGTGTCAATAATTCCAAGGTTAGGCGTTTTGTTTTCTAACAGGCTATAAGGGAGGTGCCTAAAGTAATCATCAACACTGTCACACTGTGCTACTGTTGAACCTGGGTAAATAGGGAGTCATTCATCAAATACAATAAACCAATGAATTACCACTTTTGCCCACCAAGGCAAAGTGGAAATTCAAACTTTGCAGATTTCTACTTTAAGGCCCTGTCACATAGTAGCGTATACAGCTAACTTATGCCTAGCGTACAGATTTTTTTCCCGAAATTTGGCAAAGTCAAGATACGCGCAAATACGTTCAAATTTTCGGCCAAAATCTGCCTCTCAACGAACTCCCTAGCGTATATGACGAATGCCCAACGAATAAGGAACGATTGCTGATCGTATAACTAGCGCCCATAGTAACGAATGACAGCGCATGCGTAGCGTCCATCCAACGAATGCTGAGCGTACACAACGAATGACCAGCGAATGCCCAACGTATGTCTAGCGTGCTGCGGCCGATCACGTGCCGTGTCTCGGCTGACCCACACTTCACCAAGATACCTCAGACAGTCACCATCTTCAGACCAATTTTTACTAGCTCTGAGTTCCAGGTCCAGTTTTAGCATGCTTCCTAAGAATTCTAATGGCAAGCTGGTTCAGGTCATATTCATGTTGATAAACGGCCAGAAGATATTGAATCCGGAGTCTCTGAGCATCCTTCATCTCTGATGACCAGCTGAGCAGAAATGATGAAGGAGCTACTCGCGGCCGCTGTGACGTCACAGACTGAAAAACGCTACCTGTACTGCAGCTGTACTGTGGACGCACGTTAATATATCGATAGACTAGCGTCAACCACGTTAGATGGACGCCTTGTGAAAGTTGATGTAGGTCGGAATACGCTGTGTATTCGTTGACCATTCGTTAGCCATTCGTTAGACAAACGCTATGTATACGTTGTGCATTCGCTATGGCAAAGTTCCAGATGGGTTGGACGTATTAGGACGAACAGCGGACGAAGAAGAAACGTACACCCAACGTGCGAAACGTTCACACAGTGAATGCTCAACGTATACATAGCGTATTGATCAGTACGTTGTCACACGCTCCAAATTTTGAACATGTCCAAAATTAAAAATCGACCCCAGCGTACCCCTACGAACAGCTAACGAATACAACGTATGTCAAACGTGTCACGAACGAATGGCAACTTACGCGAACGTACACCCAAATTTCTCAAAACGTTGGGCATACGTTGGCTCTATACGCTACTATGTGACAGGGGCTTTAGAGACGACAACTGTCCGCCTACTATTTCCCCAGGATAGCGCTGTCTACGATGTGAAACAGTCCAGACTAAAATAAAGATAACATTAGATATTTTCAGATTTCAAAAAACAATGGAGAGAGGTGGTTATGTCAAAATGTCGCTGCGACTGATTATAAATGCAATGAATCCAAACATCATCATAATGCAAATGTTACAAGATAACACATTTTAAAGATTCGTCAAACAATCCACAATGGATTTTAAAGATAACACATAAAAACTCGTTTGTGATGGTAACACCGGTACGTATATATATCTTTGGGGTATTTCTTGTTGCAATAATTTCATTCAAATTAATCAATAACGCAAATAATGGGTTATATCAAATTATACGCCATACGATTGTATGGTGTTAACCGACAGTTGGCGTTAGCCAACTTTTTGTTTGTTTCGAGACCGTAATATGGCTACAACAATTGTCGGATTCTTATGAAATTTTCGATAGCCCAAAACTTCATCATACCTTCTGTAGTAGACGGGGCACCTGTTGTCGACGGAGCGCCTGTTGTCGACGGAGCGCCTGTTGTCGACGGAGCGCCTGTTGTCGACGGAGCGCCTGTTGTAGATGGAGCTCCCGTCGTAGTGGGTGCTGTTATTGAAGTAAGTTTAGTGAAAAATCAAAAGTAGTTGGAACATAACTATTTGCCACTTACAATAACAAGCGTTCAGCCTGTCGGAGTCATAACGTTTAACACTCAAATCGGGAACGCTGTCCATGTCATCGTAACAATACACTGTGGAAGTGAGACCGCATTAAAAGAGTAGGCTGTAACGACCCTCGTTTCAGTACGACTATGTCTTGAACATTCATTTCAAATAAATAGAAGCTCGCATCCATCTGTCCATCTTCACTCTGCAATGTCAGTGCATTTTCTTTAAGAGAGCTTGCAATAAAACAGCACGCAGAGCGTACTTTGAATTTACCAGAAAAATGTCTACACTGATGAAATTGTGTCGGTACTTAGTAATTGTTATCACAAGTCAATTTGGACAGGAGTATATGCAGCACTGGCCACATGAAATCTTTCTCTGTTGTCAAATTGGCTCAAATCTTTCAAGACGGTTTCACCTATACGAATCATCACATTTGGTCTTCAAGTCCTAGCTGCTTAAGAGAACTCACTGTCCCAAGCCTCCTGGATTTCGCTATTAACAATAAAAGCAAGGAAACTCTACTTTCTCAATTATCAAATTCTACAGCCTACCTGGTGTAGTGCTAACTGCGGCCGTTGTTGAGGCTGAGGTTGTGGATGGTGCGGACGTGGTTGTAGGCACTTTAACCAAAACAGATACCAAACAACAAAATTAAGCATTGGTAGTTACTGTTACTTCCCTGGTAGTTGATGGTTGCACAGAAGTCGGTGGAGTTACTGATTTAACAACATAAAAAGCAACTTGATTTGACTGTGTCCCAGTCAAAGGTATCACAGAACCTGAGTCAAAAGTACACTGGATTTCAACCCCACATATTTCACATAAAGAAACCTGACTTCACCAAATTGTACGTATAGGGGTAGATATGGGGTAGGTATAAGAAAGGGTAACAATGGGGAAATTCTACCCACAGGCTCGTCCTTAGAAATCGACCTACCCCACAGAGTTAACGCTATGGGTTTGAGATTTCAATGGAGAACAAAGGAAGGACAGTAATGTCTACAATGGATGTACCCCATATCTACCCTCTTGTATTGTACTACGTTCGAGGACAAGAGGAGAAAGGACATACAAAAGAATCTGTCTTGTCCTCGAGAGTCGGTCTTTTGTTAAAATCGGTCCTCGAACGTAAAGATACATGTACGTGCTTAGTCTATGGGGTTGGGTTATATTAAAGGAAGAATAGGAAACACAAAGCATTGTCCTCACGAGTATAGGAAAGTACGACTGAGTTTGTATAGCTATTCAAACCGTGGACCTTCAACAAAGAGGATTAATAGGGTCCACGATTGTTTCAAGGTCCACGATTGAAAATCGTGTACAAAACATATGGGAGGCCTTCCGAAAAAGTTAAAGTATAAACAAAAGAGGAACAATGGGAAGTCCGTGATTGCCGGTATTTACACACTTGGGTGTGTGTGTGAGTATGTAAAGGTAGGCACACACCTAGTTATGGATACAGGTTCTTTTGTTTGAAGAAGGCTGACCGGGTTGTGGGGACATTTGCCTGTCCCCATGTTCACACGCACGTTCAAATTGCTAAAGGGCTTATACGGGAATTCGGCGAACAAAATTAGAAGCCACTTTTACGGTGGTGCCGCGCCCGCGTGCAGGCTGCCCGCGTTTAATTTGATTTGCGTGCGCATTTTGGCAAGTTGTAAACACCCTGTTGGTCGAAGCTGCGTCGAGCGCGTGCGTCAAACACGCACGCGAGCACCTCACCACCGCAGTAAATGCTTCTAATGTTGGTCGCCGGATTAGTCTATATGGCCAGCCAAATAGCAGTGTGTTGTTGGTTTTTCTGTTTTTTTGGAGACTCGTGATGGTGCAATTCTTATTGGTTGGGCTGAATAGACGAATTCCAAATTGACGAAAATAGCACCGATATGCATACTTCCGGGTTTGTAAATGAGGATCTCGGTGCTAAGTAAACAGCTGACTATGCTAAACGTGCACTGCGCTGCCATTTGTGGCATGATTCATTCATGGCATGATTCATTTATGGCATGATTCATTCATGCATGAATGATTTCGTTAAATAGCACTGTTTTTGTTTAGCATTGACATCCTCGCTTTCAACCCGGAAGTGCGCAGACGGGGCTAATGTGAAATTCCTCTATGGTTTGCATGTTTCTGAATGCTTTGAGTGCACTCTAATCAGTTTTACTCACCCAGTGGACATCCATAGAACTCAACACGCACTCTTCGAAATGCAGGTAGTTCAACACTTGTAGTTCGTATAGAAAAAGCGACGTAATCTGCAACTACGCTGTCTTGAAACTTTTGTATTGTCAACGTCCTGTCAATACGAAATAACTGCAAAAAAATACAAGTTGGAAACGACGTCTCTGAGTGAGTACTCCCAAATATAACAACTCTTGGAACGTGTTGAGCGAGAACTTGCAAATATACGCAATGTGGGAGTTTTGTACACCCCACTCGTTCTAGATATCAACTATCATCAAGACAAAAGCACGTATGTTGAGTTGTATTGCGGGTGTATCAGTTTAGCTTATTCACAGGCTGGTATGCTGCAGTCGCACAGTATAAGCCGTTGCCTGGATCGGATCTGTTGTGGCTACGGTTTCGAATTTGGCCATTGACAGGCTACGGTGAAGAGCCGTAGCCATTGAAAATAGTGTCTGTGAGATAGTCTTACATCGGGCTGCTACTTGACGTGTTGCTAAAATACTGTACAAACTCTATGACAATACGAACCATTCAAATTATCTCTTCCGGGGTTTTCTGTCGGATGTACCCCAGAAATATATGTGCACAAGAAGTTTCCCAAGACACACATCATAAAATCAGAGGTGCAAAGTTTTTTTTAAAGTAATATTTATTGATTTCTTTGTAACATTGTCAGGTAAAGTCGAAAGTAGATAGTATCGATTCTTGGCATATTTCTATAGTGATTGGTATCGATATGATTAAAAGCTATTGAATTATGCACTATTCGAAAATCACCGGGATCGCTGGTTCAGTTAATCAATTGCTGCTACAGAATCGAAGCACAACCTACACCAGGTTTGAACTCGTAAATCTGACCCAACAAATATTGCACACTAATAATCACCAGGAAGGTTTCAAGTTAGTTGTTAGCTTCACTTCCATAAGATTCCCATTCTTGTAAAAACCCCGCTTCCAAAGAATCTCATGAAAAGTATGAGAGCAACAGAGGAAATCAACGAATATCACTGCTTGTAAAACCATTATGCCTATTCAAACGCAAATAGAAACTGATCTGACGTCACTTGTACAGCACGGGTAAACTGTAGATCTGCAAAATAAGCAAAACTAAGTTGGCGGAGGAAACATACGTGGGACCCAATATAGGCCTGTATTTCCTTGCTGCACAGTCAGTGAGATCCATGGAAAAATAATTCGAAAAGAACAAATATAGCGGGAACAAACTTGGCCTGTATTGGAGACTAGGAAGTTCTTTCCCCACGGAACATGTTTGGCGAAGTGTATTTGATAGAAACATGGGGGTATGTTGCGACGGTTTTGATGTCGAAGTCCACCGTGAAGGCTATAGTTTGTAGCAATACGTATAATTATCACTTACAGCTGATACGTCCTGGCTCCGACTGAAAATTCCAAATCAATGGGTTTCCCTACTAAGGAATTTGAGAGGAAAACTGTACTTTTGAACGGCAAAAACATTGGGCATTCTAACGGTCTTCCTAGAATATATATTATTATTGTGTGCTACGCATAAAGATTCATATTTATAGATATCATAGGAATTAGGAGCGTCCCAGTCATACGTCCTAGCCGTGACTGAAAATTCAAAATGAGTGGGTTATCCCTAACAACGATTTACAAAAGAAAACTACTTTTTGATGATAAAATCACTGTGCATTCAAATGGTCTTCCTAAAATATATTGTTTTATTCTGTGCTGTGCGTAAAGATTGATATTCAGTAATTAGGAGCGTCTTGCTCCATCCTTTTTGTTTACCGGTACATTTACGAAATTCGTTCGAACCGTCGGTTGATTTTTGGGGTGGGATGTCTCATTTGCAATCTCATAACCTATCTATAATGCTATTAAATAAACAATTCAATTTAAAAATACACCTCAAGAGCTTCAAATATGGTAAAACGTAATCCAAACAAACTTCCCTCCTACTCTTGACATTGGCTGAATGATCCTTTGCAGAGTAAAACAACAAAACGTGAAAATCACAACAATGGGTTATCTGGTTGGGTAAATATGTTTCTATTTTCATACCTTTTCCCCATTCGACGCTGTAACCCTATAGTACCGATCAACCTCAAGAGTGTTTTTGTAAAACACCTCCGTGTCTGTTGCAACTTCAGGTCTGGTATCTCCCAAGTCGACAATGGTAACAGCGGTCACTCTTCGTAGCTCTACAAAATGCACCTGTGTATAGTGATGGGAAAAATATAAACTGTGTGTTTCTCTAATGATTTGTTCCCTAATATTCGAGATTCATATTTAATATGAGGATTCAATGGGTCTGGAAATCGGGACAATTTCTCTGGAATTTGTCAAAGAATTATCCTCTATACTTAGATCTGGGCCTAGGGAAACCGAAGGGTGGTAGGGTTGGCAATTCAAAATGTCGACAACTCTGCCACCTCTGATACCCTTTTACCTAGAGTGACTCTTAGCCTTGTAGTACTGTGTGATTTCATTATATTTTTACATAGGGGTTCCATAAAATCCTATTAGTTGGTGGCATAGGGAATGTATAAAAGAGAACATCATTTTGTTTAGTATTAACTGTCAAGCATAAAACTGTAACATGGGGGTCGGGTGGAACAGAGGTTCTTTCTGCGATTTTCACCTCTGGATCTTGGCCTGAATTAGAGCGAATGTTTATGTACATAATAATGGAATTACAAGTATATAGGCCTACAGGGAGGTTGATTTATTGTCGATTGATTGAAAAATGAACTGCTGCAATGTGCTAACTGAGTGGATTGACCTGAAATAGACAAATCAACCAAATTAGCTGGCCTTACGTTTGCAACTTAAGCAAGTTCTTTCTCAAAGGGCCTTTGTCTTTTTTTCTTCTCAATGGCCTTTGAGAAAGAACATGCTTAAGTTTGAATTTTGTTGTTCAGTTGATTGAAGGTTGATTTACTATCAACTCTGATTAATAGACAAGGGGAGTATCCGGCGTAGAGCCCACCCCTGCTCTTTGACTTTTTGGATGGGGAGGGGGTGTCCATACGGCTAAGAAAGAGTACAGCAAAGGACAGTACCAGCCTCTTACTCCCGCTGATCGAATTATTGAGGCGGTGGAGAATTGTTTTCAACCCCACTATAATTCCTGTATCCGCCCCTGAATAACATTGCCACTTTAAGTCATTTGAAATTATACTTACTTCAATTGCACCATAATATCCTGAATAATCCCAAGGCACTCCATTTAGTAACGCCAACGATGGATCAGTATTACTGAGCTCTCCAGTAGAGGTGAAGTATGAAATCTCCCGCTCGGTCTGCACATCCGTCAGTAGTGGGTTCTGGCAGACTTCTAAAAATAAGACAAATATATTCATGAATTATACATCTCTGTTAGTAAATTTAAACATGGTAAGACAACAAAAAAAAACACAAATAATAAGGAAAAACAGGTAGTCAGAAACAAATTATTAAGCTGTCATTCCGTGTGCTTTGTTGACTTTTTTCCCCGTTGATTTTGCATTGGCACATTTTTCAAACAGACCTGAAATGCAAGGGTAAAAAAACAGACAGAAAGCACACTTACTGAAGGCCAGCTTAGTAACAACAGACGACACAAAGTTTTTCTATGAATCTCTAATATTTTGTATCGGCATTAATTGCTAGCTTTGGCTTAATTTTGGCTTCCGATGTGATTAAATGCTAGCACGATTATTGGGTGTTCGGTTGCCATAACAAACATTTCCAACTACCGGTACTAAATGTAAATCGATCTTGAGCTGTGTTCAAGTAGCGTACAGTTTACAAGGGGCCATGGGTGCAAAACGTTTCCTGTGAGAATTTTCAGTGTCTGTGTGCTTAACTGCAATCTCCAAAATGAGGGGGAGGTGACGGGCATAGTGCCTAATTGCGTATAATGGGTTGCATAACAGTTTTTGCAGTTCTCCATTACTATTACTAACATCAAAATTGAGTTTTACTTTAGTTCATTTTTTAGGGGTAGGGCAAGGCCACCGCTGCCTATCCCCCACAGCCCCATTTGGCTGTGTCATTGACGTTGGTATTGGGTCAGTTTCGTATAAGTGTCGCCATACCTGCTGTAGTTGTGAGGGCACCTGTTGTCGACTGTGCTCCTGTTGTACTTGGCCTGGGCTCTGTCGTTAAAGAAAATTACATGTGTGTAAATGCCATGGCGGACCAACGCAAATGAAGGCAATCTCACTAAATGGTAGTCGTCGATTCGGGCAGACGTTAAAACCTACGTCGTCCTTTAATTAGTACGACTTCGCCCGAATGGTATGCACATAAGGCGGCATTTATGCAACATAGTCGAGTATTCAGCACACACCCCCCCCCCCGGCTTTAAAAAAAGAAAAAGAGATGATTTTAATATATGCCTTTAAAACAAAAGGAGTGTTTCCCTTGGATTCCAAAACGGTACCTTCATACGCCACCGATGCAACGCATTGAACCTGAAACAACCAGAGAGGAATCACCCTCTTTTTGGGACAGCTTCTCAGCCGATTTTTATGCTGAACCTCTTCATTTTTCCGCAATGTGGGAAGCTGGGCAAATTCGAATTTGCCCAAGGCAATTTGGGAACGATTTATTACCTGTGAACATTATGCTGGCAGGGGAGGGATTGGGGGGGGGGGGTGTTTTAAATAACCATCACTATAATTCCCGCATAAAACCTGTGAAAAGTGGCAACCATTAGCGAGTGTCAATAATTCCAAGGTTAGGCGTTTTGTTTTCTAACAGGCTATAAGGGAGGTGCCTAAAGTAATCATCAACACTGTCACACTGTGCTACTGTTGAACCTGGGTAAATAGGGAGTCATTCATCAAATACAATAAACCAATGAATTACCACTTTTGCCCACCAAGGCAAAGTGGAAATTCAAACTTTGCAGATTTCTACTTTAAGGCCCTGTCACATAGTAGCGTATACAGCTAACTTATGCCTAGCGTACAGATTTTTTTCCCGAAATTTGGCAAAGTCAAGATACGCGCAAATACGTTCAAATTTTCGGCCAAAATCTGCCTCTCAACGAACTCCCTAGCGTATATGACGAATGCCCAACGAATGAGGAACGATTGCTGATCGTATAACTAGCGCCCATAGTAACGAATGACAGCGCATGCGTAGCGTCCATCCAACGAATGCTGAGCGTACACAACGAATGACCAGCGAATGCCCAACGTATGTCTAGCGTGCTGCGGCCGATCACGTGCCGTGTCTCGGCTGACCCACACTTCACCAAGATACCTCAGACAGTCACCATCTTCAGACCAATTTTTACTAGCTCTGAGTTCCAGGTCCAGTTTTAGCATGCTTCCTAAGAATTCTAATGGCAAGCTGGTTCAGGTCATATTCATGTTGATAAACGGCCAGAAGATATTGAATCCGGAGTCTCTGAGCATCCTTCATCTCTGATGACCAGCTGAGCAGAAATGATGAAGGAGCTACTCGCGGCCGCTGTGACGTAACAGACTGAAAAACACTACCTGTACTGCAGCTGTACTGTGGACGCACGTTAATATATCGGTAGACTAGCGTCAACCACGTTAGATGGACGCCTTGTGAAAGTTGATGTAGGTCAGAATACGCTGTGTATTCGTTGACCATTCGTTAGACAAACGCTAGGTATGCGTTGTGCATTCGCTATGGCAAAGTTCCAGATGGGTTGGACGTATTAGGACGAACAGCGGACGAAGAAGAAACGTACACCCAACGTGCGAAACGTTCACACAGTGAATGCTCAACGTATACATAGCGTATTGATCAGTACGTTGTCACACGCTCCAAATTTTGAACATGTCCAAAATTAAAAATCGACCCCAGCGTACCCCTACGAACAGCTAACGAATACAACGTATGTCAAACGTGTCACGAACGAATGGCAACTTACGCGAACGTACACCCAAATTTCTCAAAACGTTGGGCATACGTTGGCTCTATACGCTACTATGTGACAGGGGCTTTAGAGACGACAACTGTCCGCCTACTATTTCCCCAGGATAGCGCTGTCTACGATGCGAAACAGTCCAGACTAAAATAAAGATAACATTAGATATTTTCAGATTTCGAAAAACAATTGAGAGAGGAGGTTATGTCAAAATGTCGCTGCGACTGATTATAAATGCAATGAATCCAAACATCATCCTAATGCAAATGTTACAAGATAACACATTTTAAAGATTCGTCAAACAATCCACAATGGATTTTAAAGATAACACATAAAAACTCGTTTGTGATGGTAACACCGGTACGTATATATATCTTTGGGGTATTTCTTGTTGCAATAATTTCATTCAAATTAATAAATAACGCAAATAATGGGTTATATCAAATTATACGCCATACGATTGTATGGTGTTAACCGACAGTTGGCGTTAGCCAACTTTTTGTTTGTTTCGAGACCGTAATATGGCTACAACAATTGTCGGATTCTTATGAAATTTTCGATAGCCCAAAACTTCATCATACCTTCTGTAGTAGACGGGGCACCTGTTGTCGACGGAGCGCCTGTTGTCGACGGAGCGCCTGTTGTCGACGGAGCGCCTGTTGTCGACGGAGCGCCTGTTGTCGACGGAGCGCCTGTTGTCGACGGAGCGCCTGTTGTCGACGGAGCTCCTGTCGTAGTGGGTGCTGTTATTGAAGTAAGTTTAGTGAAAAATCAAAAGTAGTTGGAACATAATTATTTGCCACTTACAATAACAAGCGTTTAGCCTGTCGGAGTCATAACGTTTAACACTCAAATCGGGAACGCTGTCCATGTCATCGTAACAATACACTGTGGAAGTGAGACCGCATTAAAAGAGTAGGCTGTAACGACCCTCGTTTCAGTACGACTATGTCTTGAACATTCATTTCAAATAAATAAAAGCTCGCATCCATCTGTCCATCTTCACTCTGCAATGTCAGTGCATTTTCTTTAAGAGAGCTTGCAATAAAACAGCACGCAGAGCGAACTTTGAATTTACCAGAAAAATTTCTACACTGATGAAATTGTGTCGGTACTTAGTAATTGTTTTCACAAGTCAATTTGGACAGGAGTATATGCAGCACTGGCCACATGAAATCTTTCTCTGTTGTCAAATTGGCTCAAATCTTTCAAGACGGTTTCACCTATACGAATCAT
The DNA here is from genome assembly GCA_037893225.1 of Hippasteria phrygiana. Lineage (NCBI taxonomy): Eukaryota > Metazoa > Echinodermata > Asteroidea > Valvatida > Goniasteridae > Hippasteria > Hippasteria phrygiana. The sequence goes on along the minus strand of JAZGUH010000560.1, from coordinate 332,741 downwards.
CACATTTGGTCTTCAAGTCCTAGCTGCTTAAGAGAACTCACTGTCCCAAGCCTCCTGGATTTCGCTATTAACAATGAAAGCAAGGAAACTCTACTTTCTCAATTATCAAATTCTACAGCCTACCTGGTGTAGTGCTAACTGCGGCCGTTGTTGAGGCTGAGGTTGTGGATGGTGCGGACGTGGTTGTAGGCACTTTAACCAAAACAGATACCAAACAACAAAATTAAGCATTGGTAGTTATACTGTTACTTCCCTGGTAGTTGATGGTTGCACAGAAGTCGGTGGAGTTACTGATTTAATGACATAAAAAGCAACTTGATTTGACTGCGTCCCAGTCAAAGGTATCGCAGAACGTGAGTCAAAAGTACACTGGATTTCAACCCCACATATTTCACATAAAGAAACCTGACTTCACCAAATTGTACGTATAGGGGTAGATATGGGGTAGGTATAAGAAAGGGTAACAATGGGGAAATTCTACCCCACAGGCTCGTCCTTAGAAATCGACCTACCCCACAGAGTTAACGCTATGGGTTTGAGATTTCAATGGAGAACAAAGGAAGGACAGTAATGTCTACAATGGATGTACCCCATATCTACCCTCTTGTATTGTACTACGTTCGAGGACAAGAGGAGAAAGGACATACAAAAGAATCTGTCTTGTCCTCGAGAGTCGGTCTTTTGTTAAAATCGGTCCTCGAACGTAAAGATACATGTACGTGCTTAGTCTATGGGGTTGGGTTATATTAAAGGAAGAATAGGAAACACAAAGCATTGTCCTCGCGAGTATAGGAAAGTACGACTGAGTTTGTATAGCTATTCAAACCGTGGACCTTCAACAAAGAGGATAATAGGGTCCACGATTGTGTCAAGGTCCACGATTGAAAATCGTGTACAAAACATATGGGAGGCCTTCCGACATTTGCCTGTCCCCATGTTCACACGCACGTTTAAATTGCTAAAGGGCTTATACGGGAATTCGCCGAACAAAACTAGAAGCCACTTTTACGGTGGTGCCGCGCCCGCGTGCAGGCTGCCCGCGTTTAATTTGATTTGCGTGCGCATTTTGGCAAGTTGTAAACACCCTGGGGTGTGAAATGGCATGGGATATGGCATGGGATATGCGTAACAGCTGGTCCTTGGCCGGGCGGGTACCTAACCGAAAGGTGAAGAGGAGGGCAATCCAACATAAGCCCCTACCCTGATATTGTTTTGCCTCTGCCCATGCAAATGTCTAGTCCCTGCCTCCAAGCGGAGCACCCCGGACAACTGCTCACTAACGAGCAGGCTGAGTGGGAGAGACGACTGGGTTCCATGCCCCCAGAATAAAATTAGGCTGGATGTCAACAAAACAACAGTAACAGCAAATTGACTAAGGGTGAGGTAACCCCGACAGAAACCTCTACTGACAACTCGCCCTGCCAGCGCGTCAGTATATGGCAAAAAACCTTCATGTACTAACTATGAAAGACAACGTCAAGGAAGGCCGTAATGGGTACCATCGTAAAAATGGTAAACAACTGCCCAGTCATTCCTTCTCAGAGGCAAGACCTCATGATGAAGTGCTGCAGCCAAAGCCACAAGGAAGCTCCAAAGAGAAGAGTGGAAGCTTCAGGACTGACGGGAGTAAGAAGACGGGAGAAAAATTGCACATCTGCACATACAACACAAGGACACTTCGCACCAATGAGTCACTTAAACATCTGATGGATGATCTTAAAGATTTTAAATGGGACATAATTGGTCTAGCAGAGACAAGGAGAGAGGGAGAAGGATTAGAAGAATTGGAAGGGGGGGGGCATGGCTATTCAACAAAGGAGCAACAGAAATAAATAAGAATGCAAGAGGAACTGGATTTCTAATTCACCCTAAAATTAAAGACCACATTATTGAAATAAAAAGTCACTCAAATCGAGTAGTATCACTCAGGATCCAACTTACAGGAAGTGAAGAGATCTGCATAATCCAAGTGTATGCACGCACCAACTAGTGACTATGATGATGACGAAATAGAACAATTTTATGAAGACATCACAAAGGCAACAGAAGAACATAAAGCAAGCTACACCGTAGTAATGGGAGACTTCAACGCCAAAGTCGGAAAACAACAACCTGGAGAGGAAAACATCATTGGAAAGTTTGGAACAGGAGAACGAAATAAAAGAGGAGAGACTATGCTAGAGTTCGCAGCTCAACAGAGTCTAATAATATCAAATACATTCTTCAAGAAAAAAGACAACAGATATTGGACATGGGAAAGCCCAAACGGAAATACCAGGAATCAAATCGACTTTATACTCAGTAACCACAGAGGAATTGTTGACAACTGTGAAGTTATCACTACAGTGGACATTGCTAGTGACCACAGGATGGTAAGAGCAACTATAAGCATCAACAAAAAGCTAGCCAGACTAAAGTTCATAAACAACAAAAGAAAGCAAAGTGTGAACCTCTTACGCTTAAGAGAAAAACAGGAGGAATTTCAAATAAGACTGAAAAATAGGTTTGATATACTAGCAGAAGAGAATGAAGACATAAATACCAGAAGTGAGGAGATAACAAAAATAATACTAGAAGAAGCAGCAGCTATGGCACCATCAGACAAAAACAACAGCCAGAAGAGTGAACAGGATATTAAGGAGTTAAACAAACTGGACACAAGACGAAAGAAACTGAGAGAAAACACTAACAAATCACACAGGGAGAAGATTGAGTATACCGAGTTAGTAAAAACAACAAGAAAGATAAGACGCCAAAGAAGTAGAAAAAGACGGGAAGAACAAATCCAAGAAATCCTGAAGTCAAGAAAGGGAACAAAAGAAATCTCTAAGCTCAGCAGAAAGAAAACAAGAATCCAGCAGCTAAGGAACTGTGATGGAACAATGACATCAAACAGGGAGGAAATTCTAAAAGTATGCTCAGATTTTTATCAAGAACTATATAGCTCAAGAGCAGAAGAGAATGACCAAACTGAAGAACCAATCATATCACCAGAAAACTCAGAAATACCGCATATAACACAACAGGAGGTTGAAGAAGCACTAAAACAAATGAAAACGAACAAGGCACCGGGAACAGATGAACTAACAAGCGATAGACTTAAAGAAGGTGGCAAAGTGATAGTCATACAATTGGTAAAACTGTACAATCAAATAATGAAAGACCAAAGAATACCAACAAAATGGAAAGAAGCGAAGATAATTCTTCTTCACAAAAAAGGGGATAAAGCCGACATCAAAAACTACAGACCAATAAGTTTATTATCCCATCCACATGTACAAGATATTCACAAGAATTATTCAAAACAGGATCAAGACTGAATTAGACAGACAACAACCAAGAGAGCAGGCAGGCTTCCGAAGAGGCTATTCAACAGTGGACCACCTGTATACAATAAATCAGCTAATTGAAAAGGCAAATGAATATCAGCTAAACCTATGCCTTGGGTTTATTGATTACGAGAAGGCCTTTGATTCGGTAGAGCATAAAGATCTATTTAAGGCACTTCGAAAAACAGGAATTAATGAAGGATACATATGCATCCTGGAAGAAATATACACAAATGCGACAGCTAGAATCCATCTGGATAAGGACGTTTCAGAAATCGTGAAGATAAATAAGGGAGTGAGACAGGGAGACACCTTGTCACCAAAAATGTTTACATCGGCAATGGAACAAGTCTTTAAGAAACTACCCCTGGAAGAAAGAGGAATCAACATAGACGGTGAAAGACTAACAGACCTCCGCTATGCAGATGACGTAGCCTTAACTACCTCTTCAGTGGAAGACATGGAAATTCAATTAAATCACCTAAACGGGGAGAGCGAAAGAATTGGACTGAAAATGCATAAGGGGAAAACAAAATATATGACGAACTATAATACAGATTCCACCATCAAAGTAGAAAATCATGACATAGACAGAGTTGATGAATACAAATACCTTGGTCAAATATTAAAGATGAAAGACTGCACACACGAAGAAGTATTGATAAGGATAAAAGCAGGTTGGATGAGTTTTGGAAGGCACAAAGAAATTCTCTGTGACAAGAATATATCAATGGCATGGAGAAGGCAAATATACGACCAGTGCGTGCTACCAACTATGACATATGCTGCAGAAACATGGACAACAACAAAATACCTAGAAACCAAACTACAAACAGCACAAAGGGCAATGGAGAGAAGAATGCTACACATATCCATCCGGGACAAAATAAGATGCAGTGATATCAGAAAGAAAACAGGACTTAAGGACATAATTGAAAAAATCAAAGAAGCAAAGTGGAGATGGGCTGGACATGTGGCACGTTTGAAAGATAACAGATGGACCAGAAGAATTTCAGAGTGGCAACCACGAACAGGAAAGAGAAAACGAGGCAGACAGAAAAAGAGATGGAGAGACGACATCACATCCTACATGGGTACAACATGGACAACACAGGCACAAGAAAGAAGGACATGGAAAACACATGAAGAGGGCTACATCCGACAATGGATGAACACGGCCTAGGCAAGGCAAGGCAAACACCCTGTTGGTCGAAGCTGCGCCGAGCGCGTGCGTCTAACACACACGCGAGCACCTCACCACCGCAGTAAATGCTTCTAATTTTGGTCGCCGGATTAGTCTATATGGCCAGCCAACACTGAATAGCAGTGTGTTGTTGGTTTTTTTTTTTTGGAGACTCGTGATGGCGCAATTTTTATTGGTTGGGCTTAATAGACGAATTCCAAATTGATGAAAATAGCACCGATCTGCATACTTCCGAGTTTGTAAAAGAGGATCTCGGTGCTAAGTAAACAGCTGACTATGCTAAACGTGCGCTGCGCTGCCATTGATGGCGTGATTCATTCATGCATGAATGATTTTGTTGAATAGCACTGTTTTTGTTTAGCATTGACATCCTCGCTTTTAACCCGGAAGTGCGCAGACGGGGCTAATGTGAAATTCCTCTATGGTTTGCATGTTTCTGAATGCTTTCAGGGCACTCTAATCAGTTTCACTCACCCAGTGGACATCCATAGAGCTCAACACGCACTCTTCGAAACGCAGGTAGTTCGGCACTTGTAGTTCGCATAGACAAAATGACGTAATCTGCAACTACGCTGTCTTGAAACTTTTGTATTGTCGACGTCCTGTCACCACGAAAGAACTGCAAAAAAATACAAGTTGGAAACGACGTCTCTGAGTGAGTACTCCCAAATATAACACAACTCTTGGAACGTGTTGAGCGAGAACTTGCAAATATACGCAATGTGGGAGTTTTGTACACCCCACTCGTTCTAGATATCAACTATCATCAAGACAAAAGCACGTATGTTGAGTTGTATTGTATTGCGGGTGTATCAGTTTAGTTTATTCACAGGCTGGTATGCTGCAGTCGCACAGTATAAGCCGTTGCCTGGATCGGATCTGTTGTGGCTACGGCTTCGAATTTGGCCATTGACAGGCTACGGTGAAGAGCCGTAGCCATTGATAATAATGTCTGTGAGACATGAGAACATGTTTGGCGAAGTTTATTTGAGAGAAACATGGGGGTATGTTGCGACATTTTTGATGTCGAAGTCCACCGTGAAGGCTAGTTTGTAGCAATACGTATAATTATCACTTACAGCTGATACGTCCTGGCTCCGACTGAAAATTCCAAATCAATGGGTTTCCCTACTAAGGAATTCGAGAGGAAAACTACTTTCGAACGACAAAAACATTGGGCATTCTAACAGTCTTCCTAAAATATATTGTTTTATTATGTGCTACGCGTAAAGATTCATATTTATAAATATCATAGGAATTAGGAGCGTCCCACTCATACGTCCTAGCCGTGACTGAAAATTCAAAATGAGTGGGTTATCCCTAACAACGATTTACAAAAGAAAACTACTTTTCAATGATAAAATCACTGTGCATTCAAATGGTCTTCCTAAAATATATTGTTTTATTCTGTGCTGCGCGTGAAGATTGATATTCAGTAATTAGGAGCGTCTTGCTCCATCTTTTTTGTTTACCGGTACATTTACGAAATTCGTTACGAACCGTCGGTTGATTTTTGGGGTGGGATGTCTCATTTGCAATCTCATAACCTATCTATAATGCTATTAAATAAACAATTCAATTTAAAAATCTTCTTTTACACCTCAAGAGCTTCAAATATGGTAAAACGTAATCCAAACAAACTTCCCTCCTACTCTTGACATTGGCTGAATGATCCTTTGCAGAGTAAAACAACAAAACGTGAAAATCACAACAGTGGGTTATCTGGTTGGGTAAGTATGTTTCTATTTTCATACCTCTTCCCCATTCGACGCTGTAGCCTTGTTAAAGAACTGATCAACCTCAAAAGTTTTGTAATACACCAACGTGCGTGTTACAACTTCAGGTCTGGTATCTCCCAAGTCGACAATGGTAACAGCGGTCACTCTTCGTAGCTCTACAAAATGCACCTGTGTATAGTGATGGGAAAAATATAAACTGTGTGTTTCTCTAATGATTTGTTCCCTAATATTCGAGATTCATATTATGAGGATTCAATGGGTCTGGAAATCGGGATAATTTCTCTGGAATTTGTTAAAGAATTATCCTCTATACTTAGATCTGGGCCTAGGGAAACCGAAGGGTGGTAGGGTTGGCAATTCAAAATGTCGACAACTCTGCCACCTCTGATACCCTTTACCTAGCTAGAGTGACTCTTAGCCCTGCAGTACTGTGTGATTTCATTTTGTTTAAATGGGGTTCAATAAAATCCTATTAGTTGGTGGCATAGGGAATGTATAAAAGACAACATTTTGTTTAGTATTAACTGTCAAGCATAAAACTGTAACATGGGGGTCGGGTGGAACAGAGGTTCTTTCTGCGATTTTCACCTCTGGATCTTGGCCTAAATTAGAGCGAATGTTTATGTACATAATAATGGAATTACAAGTATATACAGGGAAGGTTGATTTATTGTCGATTGATTGAAAAATGAACTGCTGCAATGTGCTAACTGAGTGGATTGACCTGAAATAGACAAATCAACAAAATTAGCTGGCCTTACGTTTGCAACTTAAGCAAGTTCTTTCTCAAAGGGCTTTTGGTTTTTTTTTTCTCAATGGCCTTTGAGAAAGAACATGCTTAAGTTTGAATTTTGTTGTTCAGTTGATTGAAGGTTGATTTACTATCAACTCTGATTAATTACAAGGGGAGTATCCGGCGTAGAGCCTACCCCTGCTCTTTGACTTTTTGGATGGGGATGGGGTGTCCATACGGCTAAGAAAGAGTACAGCAAAGGACAGTACCAGCCTCTTACTTCAGCTGATCGAATTATTGAGGCGGTGGAGAATTGTTTTCAACCCCACTATAATTCCTGTATCCGCCCCTGAATAACATTGCCACTTTAAGTCATTTGAAATTATACTTACCACAACTGAACCATAAGATCCTGAATAATCCCAAGGCACTCCATTTAGTAATGCCAACGATGGATCAGCATTACTGAGCTTTTCAGTAGAGCTTTTGTAGTATGAAATCTCCCGCTCGGTCTGCACATCCGTCAGTAGTGGGTTCTGGCAGACTTCTAAAAATAAGACAAATATATTCATGAATTATAAATCTGTTAGCAAATTTTAGAAATATGACAAATATAATGCATGAATTATAAATCTGTTAGCAAATTTTAAAAATATGACAAATATATTCATGAATTATAAATCTCTGTTAGCAAATTTAAAACACGGTAAGACAAAAAAAACACAAATAATAAGGAATAACATGTAGTCAGAAACAAATTATTAAGCTGTCATTCCGTGTGCTTTGTTGACTTTTTTCCCCGTTGATTTTGCATTGGCACATTTTTCAAACAGACCTGAAATGCAAGGGTAAAAAAACAGACAGAAAGCACACTTACTGAAGGCCAGCTTAGTAACAACAGACGACACGAAGTTTTTCTATGAATCTCTAATATTTTGTATCGGCATTAATTGCTAGCTTTGGCTTAATTTTGGCTTCCGATGTGATTAAATGCTAGCACGATTATTGGGTGTTCGGTTGCCATAACAAACATTTCCAACTACCGGTACTAAATGTAAATCGATCTTGAGCTGTGTTCAAGTAGCGTACAGTTTACAAGGGGCCATGGGTGCAAAACGTTTCCTGTGAGAATTTTCAGTGTCTGTGTGCTTAACTGCAATCTCCAAAATGAGAGGGAGGTGACGGGCATAGTGCCTAATTGCGTATAATGGGTTGCGTAACAGTTTTTGCAGTTCTCCATTACTATTACTAACATCACAATTGAGTTTTACTTTAGTTCATTTTTTAGGGGGTAGGGCAAGGCCACCGCTGCCTATCCCCCACAGCCCCATTTGGCTGTGTCATTGACGTTGGTATTGGGTCAGTTTCGTATAAGTGTCGCCATACCTGCTGTAGTTGTGAGGGCACCTGTTGTCGACTGTGCTCCTGTTGTACTTGGCCTGGGCTCTGTCGTTAAAGAAAATTACATGTGTGTAAATGCCATGGCGGACCAACGCAAATGAAGGCAATCTCACTAAATGGTAGTCGTCGATTCGGGCAGACGTTAAAACCTACGTCGTCCTTTAATTAGTACGACTTCGCCCGAATGGTATGCACACAAGGCGGCATTTATGCAACATAGTCGAGTATTCAGCACACACCCCACCCCCCCCCCCCCCCCCCCCCCCCCGGCTTTAAAAAAAGAAAAAGAGATGATTTTAAAATATGCCTTTAAAACAAAAGGGTATGTTTCCCTTGGATTCCAAAACGGTACCTTCATACGCCACCGATGCAACGCATTGAACCTGAAACAACCAGAGAGGAATCACCCTCTTTTTGGGACAGCTTCTCAGCCGGTTTTTATGCTGAACCTCTTCATTTTTCCGCAATGTGGGAAGCTGGGCAAATTCGAATTTGCCCAAGGCAATTTGGGAACGATTTATTACCTGTGAACATTATGCTGGCAGGGGAGGGATTGGGGGGGGGGGGGGGGTGTTTTAAATAACCATCACTATAATTCCCGCATAAAACCTGGGAAAAATGGGAACCATTAGCGAGTGTCAATAATTCCAAGGTTAGGCGTTTTGTTTTCTAACAGGCTATAAGGGAGGTGCCTAAAGTAATCATCAACACTGTCACACTGTGCTACTGTTGAACCTGGGTAAATGGGGAGTCATTCATCAAATACAATAAACCAATGAATTACCACTTTTGCCCACCAAGGCAAAGTGGAAATTCAAACTTTGCAGATTTCTACTTTAAGGCCCTGTCACATAGTAGCGTATACAGCTAACTTATGCCTAGCGTACAGATTTTTTTCCCGAAATTTGGCAAAGTCAACATACACGCAAATACGTTCAAATTTGCGGCCAAAATCTGCCTCTCAACGAACTCCCTGGCATATATGACGAATGCCCAACGAATGAGGAACGATTGCTGATCGTATAACTAGCGCCCATAGTAACGAATGACAGCGCATGCGTAGCGTCCATCCAACGAATGCTGAGCGTACACAACGAATGACCAGTGAATGCCCAACGTATGTCTAGCGTGCTGCGGCCGGTCACGTGACGTGTCTCGGCTGACCCACACTTCACCAAGATACCTCAGACAGTCAACATCTTCAGACCAATTTTTACTAGCTCTGAGTTCCAGGTCCAGTTTTAGCATGCTTCCTAAGAATTCTAATGGCAAGCTGGTTCAGGTCATATTCATGTTGATAAACGGCCAGAAGATATTGAATCCGGAGTCTCTGAGCATCCTCCATCTCTGATGACCAGCTGAGCAGAAATGATGAAGGAGCTACTCGCGGCCGCTGTGACGTCACAGACTGAAAAACGCTACCTGTACTGCAGCTGTACTGTGGACGCACGTTACTATATCGATAGACTAGCGTCAAGCACGTTAGATGGACGCCTTGTGAAAGTTGATGTAGGTCGGAATACGCTGTGTATTCGTTGACCATTTGTTAGCCATTCGTTAGACAAACGCTATGTATACGTTGTGCATTCGCTATGGCAAAGTTCCAGATGGGTTGGACGTATTAGGACGAACAGCGGACGAAGAAGAAACGTACACCCAACGTGCGGAACGTTCACACAGTGAATGCTCAACGTATACATAGCGTATTGATCAGTACGTTGTCACACGCTCCAAATTTTGAACATGTCCAAAATTGAAAATCGACCCCAGCGTACCCCTACGAACAGCTAACGAATACAACGTATGTCAAACGTGTCACAAACGAATGGCAACTTACGCGAACGTACACCCAAATTTCTCAAAACGTTGGGCATACGTTGGCTCTATACGCTACTATGTGACAGGGGCTTTAGAGACGACAACTGTCCGCCTACTATTTCCCCAGGATAGCGCTGTCTACGATGTGAAACAGTCCAGACTAAAATAAAGATAACATTAGATATTTTCAGATTTCAAAAAACAATGGAGAGAGGTGGTTATGTCAAAATGTCGCTGCGACTGATTATAAATGCAATGAATCCAAACATCATCATAATGCAAATGTTACAAGATAACACATTTTAAAGATTCGTCAAACAATCCACAATGGATTTTAAAGATAACACATAAAAACTCGTTTGTGATGGTAACACCGGTACGTATATATATCTTTGGGGTATTTCTTGTTGCAATAATTTCATTCAAATTAATCAATAATGCAAATAATGGGTTATATCAAATTATATGCCATACGATTGTATGGTGTTAACCGACAGTTGGCGTTAGCCAACTTTTTGTTTGTTTCGAGACCGTAATATGGCTACAACAATTGTCGGATTCTTATGAAATTTTCGATAGCCCAAAACTTCATCATACCTTCTGTAGTAGACGGGGCACCTGTTGTCGACGGAGCGCCTGTTGTCGACGGAGCGCCTGTTGTCGACGGAGCGCCTGTTGTCGACGGAGCGCCTGTTGTCGACGGAGCGCCTGTTGTAGATGGAGCTCCCGTCGTAGTGGGTGCTGTTATTGAAGTAAGTTTAGTGAAAAATCAAAAGTAGTTGGAACATAACTATTTGCCACTTACAATAACAAGCGTTCAGCCTGTCGGAGTCATAACGTTTAACACTCAAATCGGGAACGCTGTCCATGTCATCGTAACAATACACTGTGGAAGTGAGACCGCATTAAAAGAGTAGGCTGTAACGACCCTCGTTTCAGTACGACTATGTCTTGAACATTCATTTCAAATAAATAGAAGCTCGCATCCATCTGTCCATCTTCACTCTGCAATGTCAGTGCATTTTCTTTAAGAGAGCTTGCAATAAAACAGCACGCAGAGCGTACTTTGAATTTACCAGAAAAATGTCTACACTGATGAAATTGTGTCGGTACTTAGTAATTGTTTTCACAAGTCAATTTGCACAGGAGTATATGCAGCACTGGCCACATGAAATCTTTCTCTGTTGTCAAATTGGCTCAAATCTTTCAAGACGGTTTCACCTATATGAATCATCACATTTGGTCCACTTTCTCCATTGTCAAATTCTACAGCCTACCTGGTGTAGATTATAGATTATGTATATATAGTTATGTATAACGGAAATATAGGTTTTTATCAAATTATACACTAGGCAATTGGTATGGTGTTAACCGACAGTTGGTGTTGGCCAACTTTTTGTTTGTTTCCAGATCGTAAAATGGCTACAGCAACTGTCGGTTTCCTATAAAATGTTCGATAGCCCAAAACTTCATCATACCTTCTGTAGTAGACGGGGCACCTGTTGTCGACGGAGCGCCTGTTGTCGACGGAGCGCCTGTTGTTGATGGGGCGGATGTAGTCGAAGGGGCACCTGTTGTCGACGGAGCCCTCGTAGTAGGTTCTTTTGTTGTAGAAAATCGTGTACAGTGAGTTTACACAGCCAAAGTTGCTTCTCATTATATATAAATAACGCCAGTTAAATACCAAATTACAAAAGTAAGTGTGTACAAAAATGAGAGATACCCTTATATCTCACGCGTGTATCTCTATTATAGGCCTACGCAGAGTTCCAGAATTATACACAAAAATATAGTCGGTATTGTTTCAGATGCATTGATTTGATTATGATCCCAAGCTCTTCGGATTGTTCATGCAATTTGAATTTTTGTGTGAATCCCCATATCCTATCAACACGTTGTCGTTTTTTTCTGTCAATGACAAAAACAGCACGTATGTAGGTGCACTTAAAATAAATACATAGAAAATCAGTCAAACGTCCACAAAAACGAAAAGCAGATTGAAAAAGCAACTTACCCCTCTCAGTGCAACCGAATACCTTCACAGTCTGTGAGTCCGAGGTGTAGAAGCTTATAAAGATGAAATACACATTGGTTATCTCTGGCTCTGGCGGTATATCCAGTCTTTCCCTGGAGTTCACGTCTTGTGGCTGTCCATTGAACAGTTCAAGATCAGCTCCCGTGGCACCAGGTGTAAACGAGACTCCTATCTTAACCATCACCCCAGCCCCAGAGGTTGTGGTGAATTCCAACTGATTGACCCGGGTGGGCTCCGAAAACTCAATGACCAATGTTGGGCCGAGTATTCCAGATGAAGTCCATGGCTGGTCGGGAAGAATTTCCGATGGATTGTCGGAGTCATAACGTTTAACACTCAAATCGGGAACGCTGTCCATGTCATCGTAACAATACACTGTGGAAGTGAGACCGCATTAAAAGAGTAGGCTGTAACGACCCTCGTTTCAGTACGACTATGTCTTGAACATTCATTTCAAATAAATAGAAGCTCGCATCCATCTGTCCATCTTCACTCTGCAATGTCAGTGCATTTTCTTTAAGAGAGCTTGCAATAATACAGCACGCAGAGCGTACTTTGAATTTAACAGAAAAAGCTCTACACTGATGAAATTGTGTCGGTACTTAGTAATTGTTTTCACAAGTCAATTTGGACTTGCAGCACTGGCCACATGAAATCTTTCTCTGTTGTCAAATTGGCTCAAATCTTTCAAGACAGTTTCACCTATACGAATCATCACATTTGGTCTTCAAGTCCTAGCTGCTTAAGAGAACTCACTGTCCCAAGCCTCCTGGATTTCGCTATTAACAATGAAAGCAAGGAAACTCTACTTTCTCAATTATCAAATTCTACAGCCTACCTGGTGTAGTGCTAACTGCGGCCGTTGTTGAGGCTGAGGTTGTGGATGGTGCGGACGTGGTTGTAGGCACTTTAACCAAAACAGATACCAAACAACAAAATTAAGCATTGACACATTCAGGCACGGTTACATGTGAATACTTAAATGAGCATTGCATTGTCATCAGCCATGTAGGCCTATACTCTGATACTTAAGTAGGGATAAAATCGCAGAGTTCCAGAGTTATACACAAAAATATAGTGGGTATTGTTTCAGATGCATTGATTTGATTATGATCCCAAGCTCTTCGGATTGTTCATGCAATTTGAATTTTTGTGTGAATCCCCATATCCTATCAACACGTTGTCGTTTTTTTCTGTCAATGACAAAAACAGCACGTATGTAGGTGCACTTAAAATAAATACATAGAAAATCAGTCAAACGTCCACAAAAACGAAAAGCAGATTGAAAAAGCAACTTACCCCTCTCAGTGCAACCGAATACCTTCACAGTCTGTGAGTCCGAGGTGTAGAAGCTTATAAAGATGAAATACACATTGGTTATCTCTGGCTCTGGCGGTATATCCAGTCTTTCCCTGGAGTTCACGTCTTGTGGCTGTCCATTGAACAGTTCAAGATCAGCTCCCGTGGCACCAGGTGTAAACGAGACTCCTATCTTAACCATCACCCCAGCCCCAGAAGTTGTGGTGAATTCCAACTGATTGACCCGGGTGGGCTCCGAAAACTCAATGACCAATGTTGGGCCGAGTATTCCAGATGAAGTCCATGGCTGGTCGGGAAGAATTTCCGATGGATTGTCGGAGTCATAACGTTTAACACTCAAATCGGGAACGCTGTCCATGTCATCGTAACAATACACTGTGGAAGTGAGACCGCATTAAAAGAGTAGGCTGTAACGACCCTCGTTTCAGTACGACTATGTCTTGAACATTCATTTCAAATAAATAGAAGCTCGCATCCATCTGTCCATCTTCACTCTGCAATGTCAGTGCATTTTCTTTAAGAGAGCTTGCAATAATACAGCACGCAGAGCGTACTTTGAATTTAACAGAAAAAGCTCTACACTGATGAAATTGTGTCGGTACTTAGTAATTGTTTTCACAAGTCAATTTGGACAGGAGTATATGCAGCACTGGCCACATGAAATCTTTCTCTGTTGTCAAATTGGCTCAAATCTTTCAAGACGGTTTCACCTATATGAATCATCACATTTGGTCCACTTTCTCCATTGTCAAATTCTACAGCCTACCTGGTGTAGATTATAGATTATGTATATATAGTTATGTATAACGCAAATATAGGTTTTTATCAAATTATACACTAGGCAATTGGTATGGTGTTAACCGACAGTTGGTGTTGGCCAACTTTTTGTTTGTTTCCAGATCGTAAAATGGCTACAGCAACTGTCGGTTTCCTATAAAATGTTCGATAGCCCAAAACTTCATCATACCTTCTGTAGTAGACGGGGCACCTGTTGACGGAGCGCCTGTTGTCGACGGAGCGCCTGTTGTCGACGGAGCGCCTGTTGTCGACGGAGCGCCTGTTGTCGACGGAGCGCCTGTTGTCGACGGAGCGCCTGTTGTCGACGGAGCGCCTGTTGTCGACGGAGCGCCTGTTGTCGACGGAGCGCCTGTTGTCGACGGAGCGCCTGTTGTCGACGGAGCGCCTGTTGTCGACGGAGCGCCTGTTGTCGACGGAGCGCCTGTTGTCGACGGAGCGCCTGTTGTCGACGGAGCGCCTGTTGTCGACGGAGCGCCTGTTGTCGACGGAGCGCCTGTTGTCGACGGAGCGCCTGTTGTCGACGGAGCGCCTGTTGTCGACGGAGCGCCTGTTGTCGACGGAGCGCCTGTTGTCGACGGAGCGCCTGTTGTCGACGGAGCGCCTGTTGTCGACGGAGCGCCTGTTGTCGACGGAGCGCCTGTTGTCGACGGAGCGCCTGTTGTCGACGGAGCGCCTGTTGTCGACGGAGCGCCTGTTGTAGATGGAGCTCCCGTCGTAGTGGGTGCTGTTATTGAAGTAAGTTTAGTGAAAAATCAAAAGTAGTTGGAACATAACTATTTGCCACTTACAATAACAAGCGTTCAGCCTGTCGGAGTCATAACGTTTAACACTCAAATCGGGAACGCTGTCCATGTCATCGTAACAATACACTGTGGAAGTGAGACCGCATTAAAAGAGTAGGCTGTAACGACCCTCGTTTCAGTACGACTATGTCTTGAACATTCATTTCAAATAAATAGAAGCTCGCATCCATCTGTCCATCTTCACTCTGCAATGTCAGTGCATTTTCTTTAAGAGAGCTTGCAATAAAACAGCACGCAGAGCGTACTTTGAATTTACCAGAAAAATGTCTACACTGATGAAATTGTGTCGGTACTTAGTAATTGTTTTCACAAGTCAATTTGGACAGGAGTATATGCAGCACTGGCCACATGAAATCTTTCTCTGTTGTCAAATTGGCTCAAATCTTTCAAGACGGTTTCACCTATATGAATCATCACATTTGGTCCACTTTCTCCATTGTCAAATTCTACAGCCTACCTGGTGTAGATTATAGATTATGTATATATAGTTATGTATAACGGAAATATAGGTTTTTATCAAATTATACACTAGGCAATTGGTATGGTGTTAACCGACAGTTGGTGTTGGCCAACTTTTTGTTTGTTTCCAGATCGTAAAATGGCTACAGCAACTGTCGGTTTCTTATAAAATTTTTGATAGCCCAAAACTTCATCATACCTTCTGTAGTAGACGGGGCACCTGTTGTCGACGGAGCGCCTGTTGTCGACGGAGCGCCTGTTGTTGATGGGGCGGATGTAGTCGAAGGGGCACCTGTTGTCGACGGAGCCCTCGTAGTAGGTTCTTTTGTTGTAGAAAATCGTGTACAGTGAGTTTACACAGCCAAAGTTGCTTCTCATTATATATAAATAACGCCAGTTAAATACCAAATTACAAAAGTAAGTGTGTACAAAAATGAGAGATACCCTTATATCTCACGCGTGTATCTCTATTATAGGCCTACGCAGAGTTCCAGAATTATACACAAAAATATAGTCGGTATTGTTTCAGATGCATTGATTTGATTATGATCCCAAGCTCTTCGGATTGTTCATGCAATTTGAATTTTTGTGTGAATCCCCATATCCTATCAACACGTTGTCGTTTTTTTCTGTCAATGACAAAAACAGCACGTATGTAGGTGCACTTAAAATAAATACATAGAAAATCAGTCAAACGTCCACAAAAACGAAAAGCAGATTGAAAAAGCAACTTACCCCTCTCAGTGCAACCGAATACCTTCACAGTCTGTGAGTCCGAGGTGTAGAAGCTTATAAAGATGAAATACACATTGGTTATCTCTGGCTCTGGCGGTATATCCAGTCTTTCCCTGGAGTTCACGTCTTGTGGCTGTCCATTGAACAGTTCAAGATCAGCTCCCGTGGCACCAGGTGTAAACGAGACTCCTATCTTAACCATCACCCCAGCCCCAGAGGTTGTGGTGAATTCCAACTGATTGACCCGGGT
Organism: Hippasteria phrygiana; assembly: GCA_037893225.1. Classification (NCBI taxonomy): domain Eukaryota; kingdom Metazoa; phylum Echinodermata; class Asteroidea; order Valvatida; family Goniasteridae; genus Hippasteria; species Hippasteria phrygiana. The sequence continues at coordinate 316,117 of JAZGUH010000560.1, read as the reverse complement.
GGGCTCCGAAAACTCAATGACCAATGTTGGGCCGAGTAGTCCAGATGAAGTCCATGGCTGGTCGGGAAGAATTTCCGATGGATTGTCGGAGTCATAACGTTTAACACTCAAATCGGGAACGCTGTCCATGTCATCGTAACAATACACTGTGGAAGTGAGACCGCATTAAAAGAGTAAGCTGTAACGATCCTCGTTTCAGTACGACTATGTCTTGAACATTCATTTCAAATAAATAGAAGCTCGCATCCATCTGTCCATCTTCACTCTGCAATGTCAGTGCATTTTCTTTAAGAGAGCTTGCAATAATACAGCACGCAGAGCGTACTTTGAATTTAACAGAAAAAGCTCTACACTGATGAAATTGTGTCGGTACTTAGTAATTGTTTTCACAAGTCAATTTGGACAGGAGTATATGCAGCACTGGCCACATGAAATCTTTCTCTGTTGTCAAATTGGCTCAAATCTTTCAAGACAGTTTCACCTATACGAATCATCACATTTGGTCTTCAAGTCCTAGCTGCTTAAGAGAACTCACTGTCCCAAGCCTCCTGGATTTCGCTATTAACAATAAAAGCAAGGAAACTCTACTTTCTCAATTATCAAATTCTACAGCCTACCTGGTGTAGTGCTAACTGCGGCCGTTGTTGAGGCTGAGGTTGTGGATGGTGCGGACGTGGTTGTAGGCACTTTAACCAAAACAGATACCAAACAACAAAATTAAGCATTGACACATTCAGGCACGGTTACATGTGAATACTGAAATGAGCATTGCATTGTCATCAGCCATGTAGGCCTATACTCTGATACTTAACTCTTTCAGTGCCAAAAACGTAAATTTACGTTCTACCGCATGTACCCCAAAAGTGCCAATATCGTAAATATACGATCAGGATTTCAACATTTTTTTTCTCAAAAACGCCAGACACCGTAATTATACGAGCTCTAGATATCGCTAGAGGGCGTATTCATCTACCATACGGTGCAATTTCATTCACGTACGACCTGGGGATTCCCCGTAGTACGCAATGTCTCCGAGTCAGAAGTTGGATTTGCGACATTTGCAAAGATGGCGGCCCCCAGTAAGCGCGCTCGCTACTCTGCGGATGAAGTTTGCGAGTATTTTGCAGATTCAGACAGTGAAAAAGACTGTTTTTCAGACTCCGAGGAAGACATATCTGATAATACTACTAAGGCATCAATGTGCAGAGGACATAACAAAGACCAAGATACAACAAGTTTGGTGAGTATAACTTATTTAATTTTTTTTTTACAGAATTTCAAATAATTACCAAAAACGTTTGAAGTCTGGCACTTTTTAGGGGTACATTTTGAAAAAACGCTGGCACTGAAAGAGTTAAGTAGGGATAAAATCGCAGAGTTCCAGAGTTATACACAAAAATATAGTGGGTATTGTTTCAGATGCATTGATTTGATTATGATCCCAAGCTCTTCGGATTCTTCATGCAATTTGAATTTTTGTGTGAATCCCCATATCCTATCAACACGTTGTCGTTTTTTTCTGTCAATGACAAAAACAGCACGTATGTAGGTGCACTTAAAATAAATACATAGAAAATCAGTCAAACGTCCACAAAAACGAAAAGCAGATTGAAAAAGCAACTTACCCCTCTCAGTGCAACCGAATACCTTCACAGTCTGTGAGTCCGAGGTGTAGAAGCTTATAAAGATGAAATACACATTGGTTATCTCTGGCTCTGGCGGTATATCCAGTCTTTCCCTGGAGTTCACGTCTTGTGGCTGTCCATTGAACAGTTCAAGATCAGCTCCCGTGGCACCAGGTGTAAACGAGACTCCTATCTTAACCATCACCCCAGCCCCAGAAGTTGTGGTGAATTCCAACTGATTGACCCGGGTGGGCTCCGAAAACTCAATGACCAATGTTGGGCCGAGTAGTCCGGATGAAGTCCATGGCTGGTCGGGAAGAATTTCCGATGGATTGTCGGAGTCATAACGTTTAACACTCAAATCGGGAACGCTGTCCATGTCATCGTAACAATACACTGTGGAAGTGAGACCGCATTAAAAGAGTAGGCTGTAACGACCCTCGTTTCAGTACGACTATGTCTTGAACATTCATTTCAAATAAATAGAAGCTCGCATCCATCTGTCCATCTTCACTCTGCAATGTCAGTGCATTTTCTTTAAGAGAGCTTGCAATAAAACAGCACGCAGAGCGTACTTTGAATTTACCAGAAAAATGTCTACACTGATGAAATTGTGTCGGTACTTAGTAATTGTTTTCACAAGTCAATTTGCACAGGAGTATATGCAGCACTGGCCACATGAAATCTTTCTCTGTTGTCAAATTGGCTCAAATCTTTCAAGACGGTTTCACCTATATGAATCATCACATTTGGTCCACTTTCTCCATTGTCAAATTCTACAGCCTACCTGGTGTAGATTATAGATTATGTATATATAGTTATGTATAACGGAAATATAGGTTTTTATCAAATTATACACTAGGCAATTGGTATGGTGTTAACCGACAGTTGGTGTTGGCCAACTTTTTGTTTGTTTCCAGATCGTAAAATGGCTACAGCAACTGTCGGTTTCCTATAAAATGTTCGATAGCCCAAAACTTCATCATACCTTCTGTAGTAGACGGGGCACCTGTTGTCGACGGAACGCCTGTTGTCGACGGAGCGCCTGTTGTCGACGGAGCGCCTGTTGTCGACGGAGCGCCTGTTGTCGACGGAGCGCCTGTTGTCGACGGAGCGCCTGTTGTCGACGGAGCGCCTGTTGTCGACGGAGCGCCTGTTGTCGACGGAGCGCCTGTTGTCGACGGAGCGCCTGTTGTCGACGGAGCGCCTGTTGTCGACGGAGCGCCTGTTGTAGACGGAGCGCCTGTTGTCGACGGAGCGCCTGTTGTTGATGGGGCGGATGTAGTCGAAGGGGCACCTGTTGTCGACGGAGCCCTCGTAGTAGGTTCTTTTGTTGTAGAAAATCGTGTACAGTGAGTTTACACAGCCAAAGTTGCTTCTCATTATATATAAATAACGCCAGTTAAATACCAAATTACAAAAGTAAGTGTGTACAAAAATGAGAGATACCCTTATATCTCACGCGTGTATCTCTATTATAGGCCTACGCTATAAATATTTATCTCTCTAGTGCAGCTCTGACAACAGGTCTTTTCTCACAACTAACATTTCGAATGCAATTTCAGGAAACAGTTAGGGGCCTACTTTATTTATACTTCATTGTGAATAATCATATAAATATACGGACGTGATATCTACCAACGTCTAACAACTCACCACGGTGTTCACAGCCATTGAATACCACTCTAAAGCCTGTGCTAGAATCGGCATTTAAGACGTAGACTTCGATTTCAACTACATACGGTGTGCCATCTGGTAGAGGAATCTTGACTCCTACAGGACTGACGAATACCCTTGAACCACTCGATTTGTACAAGGGTATAAAATATCCCCTGTCACTTGGTTTAACTCTAAATGCGAGGTCAACAATGTCAGAGTTTAAGTTGTTGCTGTACACAGTGAAGGACGTTACTTCAGATCTTGGAGTAAAGGTCACCGTCAGGGGAGATCCGGAGAACGGATTCATCGAGTCGGAAGAGTTGGCTGGAGTCCAAAATTCGTCTGGAGACAGTGCGGAGCCGTCCTCGGTGGTTCGGGTCAAATCCACTTGGTCGTAATTGTCCAAATTCTCGTCGCATATTTTCTCAGTCGTGGTTGGAGCAGTCGTGCTTCGCGCTACGGCGAAAGGAGAACAAGTTGGCGTCGTTATAGGTTCAACAAAATATTGTTGAAATAATTCGACATTTGACGAAAAATAAACCATACAACAATCGATTAATCAAAAACTACAGACAAGTTTCAGAATATGTATCAAAATCTTCCATGGTTATTCCAACTTAAACTGTCAATGCTTCCTGCGTCTGGGAGTATGCCTGTCTTTTTCTTCTTTTGATTCTGAACACGATGACGAACCCAAAACAAAATCGCTCATTATGGTTCTCACCAAAGATTTAGGCCACTCTGTTTTGAGAGAATTTCTCCTTTCGGTGACTGGGGTTTTGTCTGTCCGAGTTTTGACTGTTGCTCTGCTTCCACATTGTATAATGGCTACCTTCGGTTTCCTATCAAAATGAATTGGGATAGCCCTACACTTCATCATACCTTTCGTAGTCGTCGGGGCACCTGTGGTCGACGGAGCTGCTGTCGTAGTGGGTTCTGTTGTTGAAGAAAAATCGTGTGGTACTATGAAACAAACCGTAAATCGTTCTCTTTTCTGATAACAACTTAGTAATTGGAGGTTTACAATTCATCCCAAATTTACGATCAAATTATGTGTAATTGGTATGCTTCCGACCAACGAAATTGGGCCGATCTGTTTGCAAAAGAATGTTTTCTTCCTTTGTCTTTGTTTAATCATTTTCCACAAATTTTCAATTTCCCCATTTTGTTTTTGTCAAAAGAACTTTCAATAGGATGAGACTTCATCATATACCTTTCGTAGTGGTCGGGACACCTGTTGTCGACGGAGCTCCCGTTGTAGTAGGTCCTGTTGTTGCAGAAAATTAAGTGAAACTTAAAATGGGAGTTCAGGCATATTTCCCACATCTGACTACAAAGCTTTCAGTTTCTGGTTGGCAATTTATCCACAATGAAAACGATTCAGTAATGTCGGAAAAATCGTTACCAAAACCAAATGACGACAGTTACAAAGTAAACATCCACCAAAACGAAAAGAGAACCCTTCCCTGAATGGGTTCACTGCTATAAAAGCACTTGTCTGTCGCTAATCTGTTTATATGCAAAAAAGCCAATATAATTACATGTAACTATAAAAGTTGTATATTTGTGAGATGTAGGCCTACTGGGTCCTCACCTCTTTCTGTTGTAACAGCTACTGTTGTTGATGGCACTGTGAATCAAAATAGATTAAAGTGACTTTTAACAGTTAGTCTTTTAATGGCTATATGAATGCCATTGATACCATATCCATAATTATGGTACATACCAAATATATCAAAACTATTCTTGTAATTATCAAAAATATTTACGGAATATGGAATTTGAAGTTTTCGGCATTCGTTGTTGTATTACGTCCCCTTGACGTCAAATAAATCATCACAGCATAATTATTTTATTTTGTTGTAGAATTATGCCTCACCTGGTGGCCTACATTCGCAGCACTTCGTGTTGTCGTTTTCATTCAGGTACAAGTCTTCACCCTGTTGACGTTAATTTATTGCGAAATCCAGTAAAACAAACTGACACGATTTAAACCATGACCGAGTATGAAACTTGTTTATGGAATGTTCTTCATGAATTTACTGTATAACTCGTAACCCGGGTGTTCGGGCCTTATCCGCGTGTGTGGCAATAAAAAGCCAGTTCGGTATTTCAACTGCACATGTGCACCATGACATTGATCCCGAATAACCTTTGACCTTTGAGATAACGAACTGGCTTATTATTTCAAATTCATAACCTTGTGGAGACGCAAAACAACGGAGGGCAAAGTGATGAAAACATCTAGGAGTAAAATCTGAAGAGAAGGATGTCGCAACAAGCCGTGCCTTTTGAATCGATATGGTTACTATATCACACTTGATTGAAAAGTTAGTCTGGTTAATACCAGACCCGACAATGGTTAGGTTAGGCAGCCAACAATATCACGCGAACAACTGATTACGTCTTCGGAAGGCATCCCTGCCAGCTCCGAAAATGTCCAAATTTTGTCGAACTTGTTTTGTTAACATTCGGATGTCATCGTTGATTGTCGCCATGGCCATTTTTAACAACCTGGTAAGTGGGGACGTGCATACCGAGTGGCATAGCTTGGGGAGGGAAATGGGGAGGGAAAGGGGGGGGGGGGGGGGGGGACTGCCCACCGTATGAGCCTTGGACCACCTCCCCTGGAAAATTTGTTGTTTGTTGTTTGTGCCCGTCATTGGCTGTGTGTTGATATGGTTCAGTTTCGACGCGTAAGTAAAAGCTGGAGTCACCCAACAAAACATGGAACCTACCACCCCCACCTGCTTGTCAAATTATTTTGTCCGGTAACCCAAAATCCATACCATATGATTTTTTTTAAATTTGGTCCTGAAAACCTGGATTTTGATTTGTCTCCCTTCAAAATTGGGCCTGCTCCTTTGTACGTGCACTGTATATATCTCCGAGGACAAGAGAAGAAAGGAAAACACAAAGAAACCTTTCAGTCCTCGAACGTAGAGTCTTTTGTTGAAATCGGTCCTCGAACGTAAGGATATGTGCTAAGTCTATGGGGGTTGGTTATATCAAAGGAACAATAGGAAACACAAAGCATTGTCCTCGGACGTATCGGGGAAGTACGACTGTGTGCATAGCCAGGGTTCTTTTTTGGGTGGCGGAAGCGCCCATGCATACCGTGTAGTGTGTGTGTACATTTGTATATTGTACTACTATACCGAGGACACGAGGATAAAAACAACAATAAAAGTCATTGTCCTCTAATGGAGGTATTTTGTTGAAAACGGTCCCCGAAGGTACAAATGTGTACTTAGTCTATGGGAGAATATTAAATACAGATAAAAATTGAAGGTAGCACTTTATATGTATCTAGCTGATTAACACGGCTGTAAACATCTTTGAGAATATTAAAGTAATAGAGACAATAAAAAAGACAAAGCCTTGCCCTCGGTAGTATACTTAAACACGACGTAAAAAACGACGTGCTCACGCCCAGGACCTCTTGTGAAGGGGCTCGAATAACATCTCTACTTACTGGTGCACATGTGATGCTGCATATTTTCTCGCAGGTCGGTGTCGTTGTGCCTATCTCACAGATGCAGTTTTCGCACATACCATCTCCAGGAAATGGCTGGTTGATCTGTAAGACGAATGAACGCAACACTGGTCACTAGTTAGTTCAATTAAAGTAAATGAGATCTAGTTTGAATTTCCAAGAATCAAATTAAATGAACTGGGCTCTGCTTCAACTTTGGACCCAATCCAGTTAATTTGTTAGTTTGACTTCGATAATTTCTACATTCCGTATCCCAGGCAAAACCTGTCAAGAGGCAGTGTTCATTAACCCTCTTGAGTACGGTTAGCGTAGTGGGGTGCCGGGGCGGCTTGTGCAGCCAAGCATATCACACACAATAATCCAACAATGAATTGAAAATGCAGAAAATGGCATGTATAGACGTCATCGCCCTGGTGGCAATTTGTTGGCGGCATTTGACGTCATCCGTACGCAAGGGGTTTTAAGAGTAACATCCTTAAAAACAACCAGAGAAACTGCATGGCATGTCAAAACAATTTTAATGGTATAATGGTCATCAACCAAATAAATCCCATGAAATAGAATTTGCTGCACATGTAATCCCTACACACGAGTCCGTATAAATAAGTGAAAGCTGTCCGGCCCCTAAAAACCGCCTTCAGTTTTTACTGAATTGAAATCCTTAGTGACAGTTGGTCAGACCTGGTTGGTCAGGATTTTAAGCAGTGGCGAGTCTTCTTTTTTTTGGGGGGGGGGGGGCCGATTTGGAGTAGGCCTTGGAATGATGAAAGTTAAGATACAGGTGGTGTTAAAGGGAAATACATAACATTAGTCATTTTGACTATTAAATTAAAGTCAGTTCTGCATAGGTCTGAAATGACCAACTAAAGTTAGTCAGACCAGACAGATGACTAACATTTATTAGTCGAATATAAGTCATAGGTTAGTCAAAATGACTAATAGTAATTAGTCTTTGGATTAAATCCAAAAAAAGTCTGAAATGACTAAACATCAGTCATCTGACTTTTGGAGTTAGTCATTTAAAATGATGACTAAGCACATTAGTCGTGAGTCTAAGGTTTTATTTCGTGTAAAACAAAAGAAAATGAAACAACTGAGTCACTATCTTTTCAAACAGTCTGATTTTACTGCATTCGGAATTGAATTACACAGCAAAGTCATGTTGACACTTCTTTACTTCTAAATTGAATGAGGAAAATAAAACCTGCTGTAAAATGAAATCCTGTTATAACTGGCAAAACGACCCCTAGCTGCACAACATTAACAGGGCCCAGCATATACATGTACCTTCAACTATGTAGTTTCCCGTTTCTTACTAGTCGAATCACCGCATTGAAGGCAAACGCATGGTGGCCCTGAAAGGGCTATTTGTTTTTTTACCATCGATTCAAATAGAATAACAAGAAATGTTCAACAGTCTCTTTATAAAACGGATAATGAAAAGTATGATAATGTATTCAAGACACACTGCAAAAATGCTTCAAATTTATATAATTGTGAGAATAAACACAGTGCAAAGAATTTAATCCCCGCAAAATTTCAAACCGAATGAATATAATACTTTCAACTGCGTACAAATGAAATGTTTTGATTGGTAAACAAGCAATAATGAGGTCTACTCACGGGATAGACTTGATCTCCATAGGAACACTCGCAGCTTTCCTCGTCCGAAAAATCGTCACAGTTGTTGGTGCCATCGCATACATTCTCCTCGGGTATACATCTGGAACAGTCGTAGCAAGTGAATTCGCCTGCCGGGCATGTGCACGGTGTAGTGGTAACCGGTGGCGTGGTGGTGACTGGTAGAAATGTGGAATCAAAGACAGAGGTTGGTGAGTTATGAGCAATCTACGCCAAACTGTAGCAATTTCTGATGAGATGCCACATATACAGGGTGGGTCAAAAAGTATACCGAAGTTGAACCCCACATATACCCCGTATTTTATCAACCTGATTTCACCAATAAGTATCATTACCGTATGTAACCTAGGGTGTCTTTTTTTTAATGATAGGTCACTCACCCATATCAGGTCACTAATCGCCAAGCATGAAGTGTCTACGCAAAACCAGTAAATGTCCGTGTCCGAGTTTAACGACTGCATGTGGATGACTGGTGTGTGTACAGCGCGTGTTTTATTTACATTGATAACCAGTCAACTTCACTCAATCCTACACAAACTTGGACACATTTTTTGTTACTGGTTTTGCGTACACACCTCATGCTCATACAGTAATCCGAGAAGTAAGAGAAGGTCTTAGGGCGCACAAAGACACTAATTAAGTGATATCCCTATGAGTAATAAGGGATATATAGGCTTCAGTTTCAACATATATATTTGTGACTCAGCCTATAGAAGTTTAGTTGCGGCAGTCGTAGTTAGCCTTATCAATTTCAATAGGAACTTTCTATCACTGTAAACAAAATTATAAATGCAACTTGCGCTCATCTGCATTAGCACGTATTTGTCTTAGTATCATGAACACGGCGCCTTTAGTGCATGAGCTAACTAAAATTTCACATATGGGGCCCACATCAAGCATTTAAATACAATGTGAAAACGGGTTGAACAAGAACTTCCAGAGCTATAAAGTGCACTCCATAACTGTGAACATCATAGTAAACGGCCCCACAAAGCGATATCAGACATAAGTGGGAAATTTTGACAATTGAGGTTTCCATTCCATAATAAAATGTATAATGGTGAAAAAGTTACTGTTCTACGATATCGTGGTTTTCGAATAGAGCCGTAAATTCAGCATTGAGAATGGAGAATAATGAGTAATTTACATGATTTTTTTTCGGAAGTACGCTAGACTAAAATGTCAAATTGTACACATTTAATGGTCTCAACACAAAAGCAAACCAGGTATTTTGAAATAAATATGCTTAAAATTACAGTATTTTGACAAAAACAGGAATCGTGATTTTTTGATGATTTTCATATAAATTGCAATTACGTAAAAATAGGTCGTGCGACTTAAGTCCGATTTCCCTTGCTTATGCCACATTTGTGGCGTGTATATCAGCAATCCTAACGTCACCTTATAGCACACTATGCGCTAGCATGGCCCGTAACCTACATGCATGCTGTGTAAACACATTTTACAATGTGAGCCTGCACTGTCTTTCTTCATTGTCTTTCTTCATTGCGGTGAGTGAGGGTTTGAATGTTGCTTTCGGACAAATTACATCCCGAACACAAAGACTTATTACGTGACAAGAAAAAAAGGTCCTTTGCAACATAAGGAATAGTAACAAAACGGGCCCTTTGCTGATAATTTTGTTTCGTTCAGTTGTACTTACTTGGTGTTGTACAAGGAGACCCACTGCATGTCATGTGTCCGGTAATGCACTCGCTGAAGGAAATAACAATACAGTCACATCCGTAAAACAGCAAAATAACTATTGTCTCCATGTAGAGATTGTGGAAAGTATAAACAACAGACAGAAAATCCAATTATTAGATTTAACAAAGACATGAGTAACATTTTAAGTAGGCCTGTCACTCAAAGTGAAAAAATACCCGGTAACTATTCGCTATTAAACTATTAACTTTCATTTTTATGAACCAACCAACCAAAAGGCAATTCCTAGCCGTCTTGAATTTCATAATAATGCTTGTACAGGTAATAACATTCAATTTCCTGGCTTTTTTCCATTATTCAAAAATATGCATTTTCCAAATATTCATTTCACGTATGTATTTATCCTTTTACTGATTGGCTATTAACTTGTACACGTCTCGATGTTCTTGCCCCATAATAGATTCCATTTCAAAGTGTATTTCTTTCCAATTCCACATTCTGCAAGAACTTGGTTTTTGTTGCTCAATTCAAACTGTGAAAAGCCTTACTTACCTACTGTTATAAACAGATAAGTTCTCTGTTGGTCTGTTTTATTCCTCCATTGTCATAACATCTATATCTTCATATGATAATGCATGGAACTTACTAGCCCAAGGAGGACGCTATGATATAGCGTCCTAGCGCCCAAGTATGCAAAACAGTCCTATGCTAGAAACCGAAGATCAAAAATCACACTTTACCTGCATAAATATTCTTGGCATCATTTTATTCAAACAGTTCAACAGCCCATCTCCCTGTTCGGATAGAAATATTCCTCCAAGAATGTCAAGAACAGGAGATATTTGCGGCGCAAAATCGTCTCCACGCGACGCTGACTTCACAAACACGAGGAGTAATACCCACATTTAGAACGTTCATCAACAGAGGGCGCAATTTACAGTCGCCGCGTGCACCACGCGACAGACATGGGTTATTTATGTCTGTGGCATGCACGGCCGAAATTGCGCCCTCTGTTGATAAACGTTCTAAATGTGGGTATTACTCCTCGTGTTTGTGAAGTCAGCGTCGCGTGGAGACGATTTTGCGCCGCAAATATCTCCTGTTCTTGACATTCTTGGAGGAATATTTCTATCCGAACAGGGAGATGGGCTGTTGAACTGTTTGAATAAAATGATGCCAAGAATATTTATGCAGGTAAAGTGTGATTTTTGATCTTCGGTTTCTAGCATAGGACTGTTTTGCATACTTGGGCGCTAGGACGCTATCTCATAGCGTCCTTCTAGGGCTAGGAACTTACCAACAAATGAAAACCATCACTCACCATCTCATGCAGTCCTGGATGATGACAAATCCGGGCGGTACCTCCATGTTGTTGTACATACACGGACACGTGACGTTCTGTACGCATTCACCCTTCCACAGCTTGGTTCCTTCTGGGCAGTGGCACCCCTCCACGCACTGTACTTCGCAGCCGTAGTCTTCCTCTTGATTTAATGGGTTTTCGTAGCACGTGTCCGCACAGACTTTCCCGCAGGCTTGATACTCCATGCCGTTTTCGCACTGCAAACCTTTTAAGGGATTATGCAAGGGAGGAATTAATTATGCGTTCTGTATTAACTCTAAGCGGAAGTTAGATATACGTGCTGGCAGCAACAATGCCGGTCCTTTGACTGAATCACTGGCTTATTTATTTCAACATATAAAGTCTATCTGCTGCCACCAAGAGTCCAGTAACATCTTCCTTTAGACCGGTTCCGGTCCCCAAATATGGGAACCAGTTGCTCGTACAGACATGACGCTTTTGATATGTCCTCGTGTACGCAACTGCTGTAATAATTTCCCATGTGTCAAGAGTCGAATGCTGTTTCCATTCTCGCTAGTCTGTGAGCATTATGGGGACATTCATTTTCTTGAATTACGGTGCTTTGTCAAGATTTTGTAGCACTCGGAAACATCGCAACCGCTACCGGTCCCCTAGGCCCAGGCCTAAGTCAAAAATATCATGGTGGGATCGGGAACCAGTTTTCCTTGACTGTTATTTTTCACATTGTTATACTAGTCCTTTTGCAACTCACTCCAAAAGTTCAGTCATGATATGTTATCAGGCTGGATCAGTGATTGGCTGAAGTTTTAGCTGATTAAAAGCCAATTTCCTTCAGCTTCCTCCATTTTAAAGCACTGGAAAGTTACCCTGCTAAAGATGTATTGATACAAATGGTATGATTTTTGCAAGGTAAATGTTGTGTACAGTGCTGTTAATGCTTAAAATGCAACACATTCTTCATTGAGCGACATTTCATGAAACGAAACCTACTTACCGCAATTGCCATCAGATCTCCAGGGTACTGGCACATTCAGCACATTACAGAGTGCAGCATAGTTACTTATCGCGGTACAGAGACATTCGCAATCACCACCCCTGTCACAGCCACAACTATCGAAGACGCAGTTCTCATAATAGGGCTGGGGGTCAACCTTGAGAGAGAATTAAATCAATAAAAATGGGATCAACATTCTTAGGATGAATCTAAAAATGACTACCGTGGCAGCAGTCAAACAGCAATACCGTATTAGGCTGCCAACAATTCAAACGGTTTATTGGGTTCCATGCTACCAAAAAATGCAATATATGGCACTAGGCGTAGTGATCCTAATCATATTTTGTGGACTAAAAAAGGCATGTGTTTTAAAGTGCTTTAAGCGGGCTATGTACTGTTATTTGTTACGCCGTATACCATGGAGGAAGAAAACACAAGGAGTTCTTCCTCCATGGCTGAACCAACTGTAATGTTTGGCCAACGTTAGGACAGCATTAAAATTGGGCCAACAAGAGTCCGATGAGAGCAATATTACACTGACCCAACATTGACAGCCAATATTGGCCCAACAGTACAGTTTTGATGCCCCAACATTGGACAGACCTTTGACCTTTGATGGTGCAATGGTGGCTCAATGTTTGGCAATATAGAGTGGGACAACAACGGTCCAATGTTGAGCCAACTGTAATGTTTGGCCAACGTTAGGCCAACTTTAACATTGGGCCAATAAGATGCCGATGAGCAAAATTGCACTGTACCAACTTTGATAGCCAATGTTGGCCCAACAATACAGTTTCGGTACCTTAATTTCCACCTATCAATGTCAGTCAGTCACCTGTGTTTTCTTATTTATTCTACTGAAATAAATCTCTGTGTATAATCAATAAATCTGACATTTTCGTACAGTTTCGTACAACAACCTAACACAAAAAAACGAATGGCAGCACAGAACTCGCTGGTTAATCATTACCTTTAAATTATTACACGTCATTTCTGTTAACCACCTTGGATTAATACTAATAATACTAAAAAGATATCTGCTGCTAGCTAATTAAATGTACTGGCTGCACTCAAATGTGCATACATGTATGTGTGCACATTTTCACACGGGGCAAAGCAACTATAAAATCGAAACATCAGCTCTATTTTTAAATCCTAGAGCTGTTATAACTCAGAATGTCATGAACATAAACCATCTTAACCTCTAATGTCTGTTCTGATTGTGGTGCACTTTACCAACAGGGTATAACCAGAATAAAATCAAATACGTCCGCTAGATGCATTGACAAATTTCGCTAGATTTCACAACATTCTGCGAAATCACCTATAATTACATGAAATACATTATAAACTCTTATTGTTACGTCCAATTTCCTTATGTGCAATAAATTAAAGTACGCACGTACGTGTCTAACTTGGCTACCATGGTGTCCCCGTTGTTCAAAGGTTTGTTTGAAATAATAGAAGTTTGTTCGAATAATTATTTGATAAATGTTTAATCACAACAACGTTGCCATAGCATTTACTTCCTACATTTGACCGACAAGACGATTACTAACTTTTACCTATCGTTGGTTCCCTCCTTCTAATCAATGTGACGCCAGTGTTCAATCACAACATACAACCAACGTTGGCCTAGAATTTGCTTCCTGCCTTTGTCCGACATGAAATTATTTCCACCTTTTGCCTAACTAGTAACATTGCCCTATCTGCATAACCAACATGACGCCAATGTTTAATTATGACCTACAACCAACGTTGGCGTAGCATTTTCTTTCTACATTTGTCCAACATAACGATTGCCACATTTTGCTTAACGTTGCTCCACTCTTCCTAACCAGCATGGCGCCAATGTTCAAACACAACCTACATCCAACGTTGGCCTGGCATTTTCTTCCTACATTTGTCCATCATGACGATTGCCACATTTGGCATAACGCTGTTCCTCTATTCTTCACCAACATGACGCCAATGTTTAACTATGACCTACAACCAACGTTGGTCAAGCATTTTCTTCCTACATTTGTCCAACAAAACAATTGCCACCTTTTGCCCAACGTTGCTCCAGTCTTCCTAACCAGCATAGCGCCAATGTTTACACACAACTTACAACCAACGTTGGCCTGGCATTTTCTTCCTACATTTGTCCAACATAACGATTGCCACCTTTTGCCCAACGTTGTTCCTCTCTTCTTCACCAACATGACGCCAATGTTAAATTATGACCTACAACCAATGTTGGGCCAGCATTGTCTTTCTACATATTACCGACATGATGATTGCCAACTTTTGCCCAACGTTGCTCCAACCTTCTAAACCAGCATGACGCCAATGTTGAATCACAACCCATAACCAATGTTGGCCGAGCATTTGTTTCCTACATTCGGCCGACGTCAGGACCGCCAACTTTTGCCCAACATTGACCCATTGTCAAACACCAACTTTATTCCAACGCCGACATTGCCGATCAATTGATGACATTGGCCCAACGTTGGCTGAACACAAAATGCCAACGCCGACATTGCCGATCAAAAACCGACATTGATGCAACATCAGGTTGCTATCTGGGCACATAGCCTATTGAGTTGCCAACTCTACAAGCTTTCACAGGCCCAGTTCTAAATAGAGGATGGGTCTTTAATAGATGCAAGAGATTTCAGATCTATAGGCCCAGGCGGTATTTAACTTCCATCGTTGGTGAGACCAGGCCGCATCCCCCTTTCAAACGATTATTTGCCCTTAAACTTCATGCTTCACTATGGTTGTTATACACGTAGTGGTAATTATATAGTGAGTAGTGATGCAGCTTACCACGTCATGGCAGGGGGCAAAGACAGCTTTGGTGATGATGCTGCATGCAAATTTCGCCCAGTCCTTTCGTTCCGGGTTCAAATCGCACGGGTGCTCTGGTACCGGGGGAACGGGGCAGCTTTCCTCGGTCTTCCAGCTGTGGCCGAATATGTTAACATTTGCCTCCACCTCGCCGGACCTTGTTTTAAAGTCGTTCTCGGCATTGTCGTCAAAGTCACCGCACAGGCCACAGACCTTACCCTTGAACAACCCATTCAAAGTTACATAGATGGACGTGCCATAATCCCAGACGACTGTTATCCCTGCAGGTCAGAACAGAGAAAGAGAAAAAATAGACGTCTTGGGAGCATATCAATATGACCAAATCTTACGAAGTGAGTCTTGAGGAGTTTTTTTTTATTTTTAGGTTTTTCTTTTATTAGAAAGAGTATACTGAACACTTCGCTTTGATATATCACTCAGTTTTACATCCAGATGAACATGGACGTTATGTAGTTCCTAATGATTCAATTGTAAGGCATGTGACTAGCTCTGGTTAATTGTGACCATTTTGTTGCGTTGGTCACAGATATGTAATAATCACCTAATCTCCGTGTT
Source organism: Hippasteria phrygiana (assembly GCA_037893225.1). Classification (NCBI taxonomy): domain Eukaryota; kingdom Metazoa; phylum Echinodermata; class Asteroidea; order Valvatida; family Goniasteridae; genus Hippasteria; species Hippasteria phrygiana. The sequence continues at coordinate 300,305 of JAZGUH010000560.1, read as the reverse complement.
GTGATCTTCGAGTACCATGTGTCTTTTCAATAAGAAACAAGGCCACAAAGGCTGCATAGCCATCTTTTTTCTTATTTATAAACAGAATCTAAAATAGAAATGTACAGTCCCTACAGCAGTTCGTAAAATAGTGCATAATTCAGGAACATATATATACTAAACTTTATACATTATCTATATGTTATGAGTTTTCACTTACTTAAGTAAAGAAATCGGATCGGATCGGATCGGATCGGATCGCATCGGATCAGATCGGATCGCATCGGAATGACCAGCTATTGACAGCATCAGTCGGGACTTTTTTATATTTTACCAGCATTGTAACTGGCCAGACCTTTAATTTTATTCATTCATTCATTCATTCATTCATTCATTAATCAACAAGACTGGCACATGACTATGTCCATATTTTGTCCAAGATGTTTACCATGACGAGTATTGATGATCAGGAAGATACCCGAGCGTACAAATCGGTAATTGGCCTGCGTCTGTGCGGGCGGGGCGGGGTCGACGGTGGGCTCGGAGCCCCTCACCAGGAAGATCTGGACATCCAAGAGGGTGACGTGGACGGACTTGGTGCAGGTCACCTTGCCCACCCCACAGGGAACGTTCTCCACAACCACGCTGAAGATGCTTTTGCTGCCGGGTTCGCCGCAGTCGTCGGTCGTGAAGACGTAGCTGCAATCACCTGGGGGTAAGATGGAAAGGGGCATTCGAAAGTGCAAAAGAAAGTGGAACCAGCATCAGTAGATTATGCTCATTAGCAGAGCGAATTATAGTGCCAACATCTTCTTCTTTGTATATATACCTGCTTCTACTGCAATATACTTTATATGTTGTCCTGTAATGCTGATTATTCTTCCAATGCTGCACCTCCTTCGTGTGGAAGAGACGTACGGATGCCAATTATTATTATCAGAGAACATGGACATTAATTAAATCAGGGTCATTAATTAACAAACCATGACTAACAAATCGCGATTGTTGAAAACTACGAAAACAGAAAAGAGAGGTCAATACAAGAGATACGGCATACATTTTGGGGATTTCAGGACGCTGCATGGCTTAAAAGTATCCAATTGAATTAATAACATACTAGCATGAGAGAGCTGCACTTTTACATACCCTGAAACTCGTAATGCCGGTCATCAAACGTCATGTAATGGGGGTCACCGTAACCTCTGCAAGTAGCTGATGGCAAAACAAAACAACAGACTCTTTAACATAAATGGCGGTCAGGTTGGTGTAGTGGTTCTTTCCTTGCCTTCCACCTCTGGTGATCTCAGTTCGATTCCCATCCAGGTGCACTATGTGGATTGGGTTTTCAGTCCCTACCTGGCTGCGCGGGTTTTCCTCCCGGAACTAAAACTGAAATTTCCTTCGTCGTCTTCTCTCAATCAAAGCTGGGCCCTGAGGGAGAACAGTGCTAATGCACTGATCAGGCTACCCAGGATAAATAAGGAATAAAATAAATAAATAAATAAATAAATAAATAAGTAAATAAGTAAATAAAATAAAGGAACTGGGCCGCAAAAAAAGTAGGTAGGCCACGGCCATTTTTACAATTAAGGTAAACGAACTTATGATTTGCTGTGACGTATCAAATAATTTGACAAACGTCGGATATGAAAGCAAAAGATGACAAAGTGTTACTAAAAAACGTTTGACATAATGGCAATTATGGCTGCGAACGGATAAGACGTGTGTCCCATCAGCTCTCCTAGTTTTCTATCAACACTTGACTCTAAGATACAGCAGATAGTCTCGAAACTGCAAAGTACACCATCTGTGCCTATAGAGTCACTGCTGAGAAGTACCACTGATGAACTTCTACAAGCGAGGAATGTGATCTTCGAGTATGCAAAGGAAAAGTACCGTGATTACTTCCAAGATGGCGACGAGACTAGTGACTCTTCAAACAAGCTATAAGTGTCCGATTTTCTTCTAATTTCTCATTAAAATCCCGTAGATCCACACAAACAGCGGCTGATGACATGAAGGAACTATGCCTATATATTTTTGGTGATAGAGATCTAACAGGTGCCATAGCCCTCTATCCAGTATCTGAACCCATCCTACAGGTTATTTATAATAGCCGTTATAAAGCCATCAAGTGATATTTCTGCCATTTGCGCTGATCTACCGAGTTTATAAACTTGGTTGCCAGAATACTTTGGAGCCGGATGGGAATTTCCCCTTGTAGCTTCCACAAAAGTTTTTTCGCTGGTTTTTCGCCCATCCCGTAGGTCAGCAATAGACTTCCACTGGAGAGTTGAAAAGTTAACCGTAAATAGATGTATTTGTGTAAACATTATTATATTTGTGTAAATATTTAGTAAGTGTGTCAATATTTAGTTTTAATTAAAAAGTATGCAGGAACCCAATGGAACCCGTTTTAAATTGTTTGGACACACCCTGGGTAACGAAATGTAATAAGCAATAAACTTAAATTCTAAGGTTTGTCTTCTTAAAAGCTGCACGCATGTAACACGTATAGTGCAATCGGTGAGTTATGTACACAATTCTGCCATGGTTAGAGCGTAACACAATGAAAGTTAGACTTGCGGTGGCATTACGTACGTCACGAAAGGGTAAACATGTCTATTACAAGATACAAGGCAGAACGAAATAGTTTAATCCAAATTCATTAACAAAATATCACCGTGATAATCCGAGTTCGTTCTGCAGCGATAAACCTCCCTAAACAAGGTTATCAAAATATATAGGTCAGACGCGCGAGGTTACAGCCTACATACCAATTGTTGACGTTGTGAGAATGAGTCATGGCTTAAACAAAATTATTGCCAGTGCTTCAGGAATCCCCCTTTTTATAAAAAAAAACATTTGGAGGGAAATCCATGCATTTGGAATTTTTAGTCAGAGCACGGATATAGCAGTTTTAATGCTAATTTAATGTGCATTTACTACTGGTGAACTTATATATGAATTAATTGCGTCGTCACAGAGAGCCCTCGGTATATAACAAATACGGCCTAGTAATTTATCGATATAACAGAAATGTGTGTACTTACCTGGGCATATCTTGGTCTGGCAAATTAGATGGGGTCCGGCAGCGCAAAAGCTGGAAGGAAATTTACATTTAGGTCAAGAGCGTTCTCCAAATGTTGCAAATGTTGTAATTGTCGCACATCTGCTTTTGTATAGATGTTGCCTGTATTGATGCCTTTAGGCCAGTTCATAATTCGCACGATTTTCGACCTCTGCGAATCTTCGCCGCCAATGATTTGTGACGCCAAATTCGCTTCGCATTGGCGTTAATTTCTCTCTGACAACGATATTTAATATATGATGCACGATATGGGGCAGAGGGAACCCCCCCCCCCCCCCTAATTTTGTGTTGGTCATTGTGTTCCCGGAATCTCAGGAATTCTTTTCAGATGTCTAGGGGGGGGGGGGGGGGGTGTGTTAGGTAACAATAGTCTAGAGAGTGTATAGGGTATAGGGACAAAAAGGGGGGTACCCCTCTGCCCCATATCGTGCTGGGTATAATATTTAAGGTCACCTCACCAGTCTATAGAAAGCTGGCTTACTTCCATAGATCGATTTGAGTCGAGTCGAGTCGAGTCGAGTCGAATAGAATCTAGTCCACAGGTAAAGTTGAAATTTGGGGCACTAAATGTTGCCACTATCCAAAGGGAAATTTCAGCTCCATAAACAAAATTGGGACTAAAACTGCACCTGCGACAAAGCATGCTGGTGGTCTTACTATGAGCGAAAGACATAAAGATAGGATTGGAAAAAAAAGCTAAGCAAAATAATTTAAGGAATAAGGTGATTTAAAATAGAGAGGAATTTTTATGCACTGTGCATTGGGCAGGAAGCCAACAAAACCGGTACAATTATGCGCGCTATACCCTTTAAGTAGTTGGACACTTTAGAGGCTTTTTTATACTTATAGCAGGCTTTAAAATGCGTTTTCAATATTACAGTCCGGAATATTCTGAATACCATTGGATCAACGAGGTGCGTGAATAACTAGTTAAATATTTCCTTTTGAAAGTAGCCTCTCCGTGCGTAACCGCTTGATGATGCACGATATTGTAAAAACGCCCCTAATTACCATGTATTGCAGTCCTGTTTGAAGATGCTTCCAGGCTCGTAGTACTGACCGTTTACGAAGCACCCACATTGGTTGGCCAGTATGCATGTATCGCCAGTGCTACGGACCGTTCCAGTGGGACAGGCACAGCCGGGCGTGCATTCAGCCTGGTTGCAGGCCAGTTGGACGTTCTGGCAGTTGCGCTCACATTCCACGCAGTCGATGTACTCTAAGTCTCCTGTGCAGACCTCTTCGGCGGCTGCAATCGTCAGGAGCAACATGTTCATTTTTTTTATTTACCTGAGATATCTTTTGTTCAATACGTGTGTACCAAGGCTCGAGCAGGCTGGGTTGAACAGTTTTATTTTTACATTTTCAAAGTGAACAAAGAAACTGGCAGGAGCGGGATTCGAACCTGCCGGCGCTCTACCAACTGAGCTGTCTTGCCCTATGTTGGCGGTCTCCCAAATTGTCAGTATCGTTGTTCGGGTGGGCGCTAGTCAGAAGTCATGAACCCAGAATGCCGTATAGCCAGGGATCACACCCCATTTTACAATACAACCTGTGAAGTTTTATTTTTTGTTACTTTGTATGCATGCTTTTGGGGCCAAATTGGGGGCTCTAATGTAGGTAACAGACCGTCAGCCAAGATGTTGAATTTTCACTTTCAAATTGCTACATTGTGCTTGTATCTTTTCAAGTAAACATTTAAAATAAATGTGCTGTGCCACAATACCCACTGTGGCACAGCATTTGGTGGTGATGAACAAAAATGTATTAATTGAATTTCAATATTTAGAAAAATTCTACGAACAGAAATGTTTGGCTTGGCCACATTTGGGTTGCGAACACTATCATCCTTTCGGTTTTCCTGGGCCCAGATCTACAATGTTCAGACCTATAGACCTAAAGCTTTATTTTGTTTCCTGAAAAGATAGCTCTACATGATACGTAATCAGGAATTGATAGTGATCACCGAAGTGCTTACCTGTGCAGATAACATCAGTACACTGGGCAATGCCATTCGTGCAAATGCTGCAAAATTAAGTAGACGAGTTTTTACAGAGAGATTTTCTTCACTGTACAATGTGGCACACACCATCCTCTCCAATACTGGATATACCATCATTTTTGCAACAAGTTTGTGGTCTACCATACTTACACAAATGTTTCACAGAAGTTGAATTTGTCCATGAATCCTGTTTGCTTCCCAACACGTTGATTAAATATATTTTCATCCTGGTGTACAAGTCGCCCATGAAGTTTCTATTTTTATCCCTTCCTCTTGTGGAAGAGACTTTGCTTAAAATAATAACTAAACGCCAACATTTGTATTTGTGACAATACCCATTTCCAAAATCTACCACGACGCATTCTCCATGTTCGATTTCATGTTTCTATAATCACTCGGACAAGAAACCTACGCTTGGCTCAATGTTTTTCATCTATTTCGCCCAGGTTCGTACAGCAAAGCGTTCAGGGAAGAAAAGGAAATAGATACACTCTAAAAGAGAAACATAGGACTCCATGCGGAAAAGGTACCTAAAATCAATGGTGTTAAATTAACTTTTTCTCATCAGAATCGTCTTTAATGCCACATTATTTGGTTCTAGCTACCACTCAGGCAGAAATTTGATTTGCTTTAAGGGTGCATGATCTATATGAACGCATACCAATTGTTGCAGGTACTCTTCCACGTTTCCCCAGGTTGACGGACAACATCCTGAGCGACACAGGGACACTCTGACTCGTGTACACACTTGTCACGTTGGTCGCTGAATACCTGGATTGGAAACATGACATCATTTGAATATAAAGTGGATAAATCTGGCATTTGAATACCAAACCCCGTCTCTCATGCGTGGTGAAAGAAAGTGGGCTACTATAAAGTAGGTGATGCTGATGCTACTAACACAAAGAAACAAAATAAATACGCAGTCAAACGATTATATGAATTTGCAAGCAGGAACAACAATTGAAGCTTTAGTTGATTCGGAACTGGACTACTTTTTAGTGTCGTGGCTTTATGCAGGACTCAGTCTGAGAAGGGAAAACGACACGTTGTACACAAAGAAATCCATGCATGCAATCCGAGGAGGATATATATTCAGGCGTTGTATAAAACAAATGTTTCACATTCGTGCAATGGAAATAATAGTTTCATTCGCCTCGTGGAATGAAACATTCCATCTGTCACCTCATGAAATTATTCTTACCATTGCACTCAAAAACATGCATTATTTGTATCCCACCATCGGCTCTTTTCAAAGCCAACTCTTCCTTCCAAAGGAGATGTCTCCATAGGGGGCGAGTGCGGGGCGGGGGGGGGGGGGGGGGGGCGCTCACAGTGATTTTTCTTTATAATGCTATTATTTTCTACGTTTGCGAAATTTTCAGTTGGGGGGGCGACTGGGGGGAGACGATTTTTTTTAATGGGGGCGTGTGCCCCCACGCACCCCCTTAGCTACGCCACTGCCTCAGTTGTACGTCTAACATCCCCACCATGCAAAGCTTCAAACAATACAAGATTCAAATAATTATATATTTCCAAATAACGTCCGGTCCGGTCTACTACACGCATACTTCAAGCCATAACTGATTTCGGTAAACCTGCTTTTCTCCCATCCCAACTCTTTCTACTTGCTGTGGGCCTGAAGTAAAGGGGCCAAGGCCTAGTGAATACGAGGTGCGATCAAAAAGTTCCGAGACTGTTCCTGGTGCAAACGAGCGGAGCTCAGCTAGCACAGTACTGTGCATATAGCAGGTGTAAGCGTTAACTTTTGTGCGTAAGTATTCCAAGTTATATCACTTGATAAATATCAGTACACCTGTGTTTAACATGCATTTTTGTGACCACACATAAGTGCGCATTTGCGATTTCACGATTGCCTTGAAACTTGAGCAGAAGCAGCACCGTGTCGAAGTCTGCGAGGATCTCCGTCAACAGGCCCGGGATGACCAAAACTTCATTTTTCATGTCCAGGATCATCAGCGGTGACGAGAGTTGGGTCTACGGCTACGACCCAGGGACCAAACAGCAGTCTTCGCAGTGGAAGAGCCTGCAGTCTCCAAGACCGAAAAAGGCGCGTCAGGTCTGGAGCGCAACCAAGACTGCAAGAGCATGCTCGTCGTTTTCTTTGACATTCGTGGGGTTGTGCACCGTGAATTCCTCCCCTAGGGTCAGACTCAACGCTGAGTTCTATTGCACCGTTCTGAGATTTGTTACGGCCCATTATGTCCGCATGGCCCATTATGTTCGCACGCTTTTTGCGGACACAATTGGCGAACATAATGGGCCTGCGGACACAATGTGGCGGACATAATGGGCTTACGGACATAATGGGGCGGACATAGCTCGTCGCTCCCCACCCCCTACTCGCCGGATTTGGCTCCCTGTGACTTCTTTCTGTTCCCCAAAATGAAGTTCAAGCTGAAGGGTCGCCGTTTTGACACTGTGGAGGAGATCCAGCGAGAATCGCAGATGGTGCTTGACGCGCTTACGGAACGGGATTTCCAGGGAGCGTTCCAAGCATGGCAGGAGCGCTGGGAGCGGTGTATCGCTGCACAAGGGGACTACTTTGAAGGGGATGGCGGCCAGATTTAAATCACGTACGGTATTTGCTTGTTATAGGCGCACTCTCGGAACTTTTTGATCGCACCTCGTATAAGCTACGAGAAAAATTGTGATCGATTCAGTCAAGAGTCAATCACAAGTCAACTCTCAAGCTACAGGGAATGAACACTGACAAAGGAATGCTTAATGCATTCCTGCTTTTTTTCTCACAGTTCCTTAGAATACCTTGTGATTTAGCTTTATAGACCCGACTTGCGAATATGATGAAAGGCCCGTTCCCTGACCTGAGACTGGGGGGGTTCGTCAAACCCCAAATTTGAACTTTTTTACAATACGCGTGCGCGTATACGCCCTGACCTGATACTGGAGAAGGGGATTCGTCAAACCCAAAGTGGAACTTTTTATTAAAACAAACAAACCAAAACACACAAAAAAGCACACACACACACACACACATAAGAAGCGAAACTCATCAGCGAGAAGGGGGTTCGTTCGAACCCACCGAACCCCCCCCCCCCCCCCCCCCCCAGCGTACGGGCCTGGGGGTAACAACTACTTGATGACAATTTTGGCTACAAGTAAAATCATGAATACTTCAAAATTCAAATCAAATTATTCTGTTTGCCTCCGATCTTTTCTTTGAAATGGCAGTCCACTCCCTAAGACCAGGTCTCGTCTTAACATGAGGGAGTAGAAGCTTCCCCTCCGTGATCTATGGGGCTCAAATTGAGATAATTGCTCCGGCTTCTGTAACAGATGTGTCCTCTGTTTATATCCGGGCTTAGGAAAACCGTTCGGGTGGTAGGGTGGCAACCCTCTCACCTCTGTTTGTAGACCTAATCCCTAAAGTGACTTTTAGCCTTGTAATAAATGACTTCCATAAATCAACCAGAGGTATGTTCTCAACGCAATTCAAAACCATCCTTTACCAAGTTTCGTGTATAGGATTGAGTGATGATGACTTGTAATGGTGCACCACAGTGCACCATTCAACATCAATCACTCCTACACCAATCTGGACACTGGCGGTTTCGACTTGTTTTGCGTTGATACCTCGTGCTCAGGAACCCTTGATCCAAAGCAACTTTCCTTTTGCGGAGGGAGTAAGGGCGGCAAAAACGCTCACCGCAGCGGATTCCGGAATTTCCGTGTATTACTCTATATAAAAAAAAACAATCAATATTTTCCGACTTTTCTTTATGGCGGAGCTGGCCCCTTTACCCTCCCCGGATCCATCCTTGTCGTGTCCTGTTATGTTCTGTGTCAGTGGTCAATCATTTCAATGTTCATGGGTATTCACATAGGCCATGCAATGATGTGTTTCGGTTTCAATTCTATATTTGTTTACTCGTACCGCATAGTGTATTTTGAATACCTACCTTTCCATGCGGGCACTGGCAACCCTGGACGCACTGCTCTTGGCATACATCATTCCTCAGATCTCGACAAGACACCTTACACGTGGAACCGCATTCTTTGTACACCATTCCCTCTGGGCATGTGTGAGCTGCAATAGACAAGTAGTTATAGAGCCTTAAACAGTAATCTTCTACCAAATAAATCTACTATAATTATATTTTTAAAATGATGCTCGTGTGTATTTGTAAAGACAAAAATAAACCATTCCAGTTAAAAGAAGCGTGTTTACCCTGAACATTTTTAAAAAGCTTCAGGTGCAGCTGTGAGTACTTTTTAAATCACAGTTTTGCTTCTGAGAAATTTGAGATTTAGTTTTTTGAAATGTCGGCATATTTGGCAATTTTCTGTACATTTTAAGTTTCTTAGAAAACGTCAAGAGGTGGTGCAGTAAGAACATGTCCCATGGCTAACGGGGATTAATAAAAAAAACATTCAAGTGAAGCGCGTTTGAAGTTTGATGTCACCCGTGATACGATACTAAATCCACTTCCAAATCCCAGCGACACCCCAATCTGACTTCTTGATCACCCCTTTTTCTGAAGTACAAGAGCGCAACTTACGGCACAACTCAGGGCTTCTCCAGTCAAGCACAACACCCATTTTTGCGCACTCGCGGGCGTACTCAACGAAGGTCAGGCACTGGGCGTCACCGTTGAAACTCTCGTGCGACCGCTTGCACATGTCGCCCGTGCAAATAGCAAGGTTCCTTGCGGGGTCCACTTTCAAATGGCAGGGTTGGAAAGGTTCCTCCTTCAATAGACGGCAATGAGTGTCAACGGTTTTCTGGAGCGATGGCATTACTTCACAGAAGTCCACATTTTCCTTTGATGTCTCAATACAATTGGAGCTTGCCATCCACGCGGGCGCGAAGATGTGCGATACCCTCACAGTGAGCCCGGAAGGTAGCCGGTAATCGTCGTTACTTTTCCTGTTGTAGGTTCCACACAGGCCTTCCACCTATGCCAGATAGAAAGTTGAAAACACCAACATTCATAAATAGGCCCTACGGATATTCCTATTGGTCGAAAGCCCTTCACGTGGGTGGTTTTTAACGGCCGATAAAACACCAACCGGTTTTAAACAATTTTCCGGTGTCACACAAAATAGACTCCTATGAAATCTGGTTCCTTTTATTGAACACTCGCGCGACCACACATTCTCCCAATAGACGAATCCGGCGACCAAAATTAGAAGCATTTACTGCGGTGGCATTTTACGCACGCGCTCGATGCAGCTTCGACCAACAGGGTGTTTACAACTTGCCAAAATGCGCGCGCGACTGAAATTAAAGAACTCGCGCAACCTGCACGCGAGCGCGGCACCACTGTAAAAATGGCGTCGGCGAATTCCTGTAAAAGCCAGTTCTGTATTTCAACTGCGCATGTGCACAATGACATTTTATCCACAATGACCCGCGTGACCTAACTCGCGCGTAGTGAACGCACAACGCACAACGCACAACGCACAACGCGCACGTAATAAATTAGAATGGGCGTTCGCGTAACATGGCGTGACATTACGTCAGCAATTTTATCCCGAATTGAAAAGACTAGATGGGCAGCGCGTACAGACGCGCCATTGAGTGTTCACAAATTTCCCCGTTCTCTCATTGACGCTCTACGCACTGCAGTGCGTGGGGCGACGCGCACCGAGAGTGAGAACGTCACTCAATAAAAATAAGTAATCGAATTGAATTTATTGAAAACATTTATTCACACATTGCGTCAAACAGATTAAAATTAATACAGTAAAATAATATTGGCTTCCTAGTCGTCTTTTATTGCTGTGCAAAACTGCAGCAGCGCAGTTTGAAACCATTTTTAACGGTTGAAAAACGTATCGTCATAATGCGCGTCGCCGCCCCACGCGCTGAAAAATGGCGCTGCGCATGGCAGAATGCGCGTCTGTACGCGCTGCCCATCTAGTCTTTTTAATTCTATATCTATGATCACACCACATGTTACGCGGACATTTTTTGCACTACTCGCGTGAGGCACGACCTATTAAATAGGCCAAGGTAAAGAAAAGAAACCAAGGTAAAGAAAAATAGAACAAATTCATTGGAAATGTATAATTTCCGGATGTTTATGCTGAATTATACAAAAAAAGGATTTTTGAATGGGAATAAACATGTACTGGGCCGGTTTTAAGCAAGTACGTTTAAAACCGCCTTGGGGTCTGGACGCTGATAATGACCCTCGCCTTCGCCTTCGCCTTCCTTATTCTCTTTAACAGTATTTGTTGAATGCCACCCCCCCCCCCCCCCCCCACCCCAAAAAACCCGAGATTTTTATTTTAGTGGTAATTACTGAGAAAGTAAGAAAGTGTCGAGTACACCGCCACACAATAGGCATGTTAATGAAATCAGGCGATGTCCAGCAGTAAAATCGCGCCACCAACGTCGTATAGAGCCCTCCCCAGCAAAACATTTTGCAAACGGAAACATATTGGTGATATCTTTTTAAATAAACACAATTGCCCTACACTCATCCACCCAATGTCCAAATCACGTTGTCCCCATCTTCCTCTCTATTTTAAACAAAAAAAATCGAGTCCAATCACATCACTGTCACGGGCGAAGTGGGCATTTGCGCAAATTTGGAATTTCCACTTAGTCCGGGTGGGCAAAGTGGAACTTCAAATACTTCCTGGCAAAGTGGGGATGCACATTGTTGAATGTTGTATTTTACTAATGTCTCCCATTTTGCCAAGGTTCAGTAGTAGTGCCATGTGCGAATGTTGATAAAAAAAATGTTATACTTGTGCAACCCACTCCACCGCTAAACACTGGAATTCACAAATTGCCCTGCGGAAATTCCGATTATTCTTTTTTACCCAGATTCCCACATTGCCCGTGACACCACGAGAGGGACTTCAAGTCATTGCGATCATTACCTTGTCGAATAGATTTTCGGTCACTGACAGATAGATGCGGTGATCACTCCCCCACAAGAGCTCGATGCCGAGGTCGGGCATGGCTACCAGGGTGAAGAGGGAAGACAAACTGGTGACGGAAACCGTGTTGTTGTTGTCGGCAACCCGCAAGAACGGCAGCTTCATGTCCCGTTTCGGCTGGTTTCCGATGGTAACGCTGATTGAATCCAACTTCTGAAGACTTTTAGAAGAGAAAAGAGAAAAGGAAATAGAATAGAATTCCCCCATAAGATCATGTTGCCAGCCAAAATTCCATGTGATTTATATTGCTTGTGACTGGTATTTAGCTGTTGTTTGCTTATCATAAAAATCACATGGGGTTTTGGCTGCTAACCTGATTTTTATTAGGCAAAGTTTTTGCGCTTAAGCAATTTTTTTGCTTAAGCAGCTCTATGAAATTGGCCCAGGTCGTTCATTATGCCCTGCTTAAACAACTTTATTGGTTGTTTAAGCAGGGCACATGAACAACCCGGGTTGTTTAAAAAGTTTAAACAGCGTTTTAACAGTGTAAAGTACATAATGTCATTGGAATCAGCACATGCGAATCGTCACCTCGTAAAAACAGCGACAAGTTGTTTTGTATATGCTGCGCGCATATACATTAACACTGTTGGAATGAGAGACTTTTGAGATACGGGTGGCAGCAGACATATCGGTCCTTTTCCATTGTTCTCACCAGTCGTGCGCATGTTCAAAACTATAGCAAAAGGACCGGTATGTGTGCTGCCACCGGAGTCTCAAAGGTCTCCCATTAGGACTAGGAGCGTCCCGCTCCCAACTTATCGTCGGTGTAGCCTAATGCTATCAAATTAGGGATTCAAACTTATTTTTCAGGGTGCGACACCCAAAAGCACGGACACAACAATGTTTGCATAGGATTGGTTCGATTCGGTTCGATTCGGTTCGGTTGGGTTCGGTTCGGTTCGGTTTTCTTTTACGCTTATGCAGTATACTGTCTCGGACTTGTGGATTGGGTTTGTCAGTCCCTGCCTGATTCCGTGGGTTTTCCGACAGAATAATATTCTGGCGTTTTCCAACTCTAAAACTATTTAGAATTGTTGTCTTCTCTTCGCAGGTTTCTTCACGCTTGCATGCTGACACTGCGATATGCACTTTTAGTACCAGAAATGAAAAAAGAATTAATAACAATAAAAAGGACATACACCTTACCCGTATCGCGTGCCGTCAGGTGTACTGAAGCTTAGGCCACGAGTCTTGGTGCACATATTATCATTTCTGTTGCACGCGGATTTAGCCAAGAAGATGCTGAAGGACTGATCGTCTGTTATGTGTTGGACCAACACGTACTCGCAGTTCCCGTCGAACTCGTAGCTGACGCCATCAAAGGTGCGGAAAAAGCGCCCGCCCAGTATGGAGCACGTTGCTGGGCATGCACGGTGTACGCAGTGTTGAAGCCGGCCCTCGTCACAAATGCTAAAAAAGTAAAAGATAGGGAAAGTAACTTGTCGTTTTAAGTATATACAATTAACAGGTTGAACTGAATCATACTGGATCAAACAATGAAACCTGAAAGTTCAAAAAGAATCTTATAGTCGTATTTTTGGTTTTCACGGCAACTGGCCACAAAAGTACGTAGCTAAAGGAACGGTCACGAATGTTTTCTTATTTTTGGTTTGCTGCTATGAAGTACCGGTACGACATACGTGCGTTTCCGGGCCAATTGATATTTTCAATACATACACTGGCCGCATCACTATTTCAGACATATTTTAGGGATAAGATCCTTTAGGTTTTTAATACCCGGAGCTATTTCGATAGATCGAAATCTAATTCGAGGTAACGAAATCTATTTCAAGGCAACGAAACATTTCGTTCCAACGAAACAGATTTCCAGGCAACGAAATATTGTTCCGTTCGAACGAATTTGCGAGGGAACGAAATGTTATTCCGTTCAAACTAAATATATTTCAAGGGAACGACAGAGATTTTAAGAGAACGAAATATTAGTTCGTTCAAACGACAATTTGGGAGACCGCCAACATAGGGTAAGATAGCTCAGTTGGTAGAGCGCATACGGTATTCCTGAGGTCACAGGTTCGAATCCCGCTCCTGTCAGTTTTCTTTGTTCACTATGAAAACTGAAAAATTATTTCGTGTTTATAGACCGAAATAGAAATTAATTTGTATCCGTCTCTTTAGACGCTCCGCAACGAAAGCCAAAAGAAGGGTCACGCTTGAATAGGAGGAAAAACAGACCCTCTTACGGCCTATATAGCCGCCGCACCGGAAAGTTGCAGTGAACATGTTACGCTGCATTGTGGTACAGTTTGCGCAACAAAACATCTCCATTCGCAGCGCGCACTGCCCAGTGTAACATATACTTTCACTGTACACAACTGCTGTATCCGTAAAAATGCATCGTACAAGGGATTTACCAGTCTCGGCATCCATCTTTCATGGCGGCACCAGCTGGAAAGAGCTCCCCAGCTTGAAGGCAGGGGCAGTTCTCCCTGGGAACACACAAAGATCCATCGAAGTAAGTTTCTGAAACAGATTTAAGGAAAAAATACACCTGTTAATGTTATCCTCTTGTAACCCAGCAAACACAAAACGTTACAAAAACGCGTTAGTTAGGTTCTGTATAAGTTACTTACGTCTTCGTCTTCAAAAAAGTTTTCAAAACGTGTCTTAAACGTTTCAGTGTACGTATAACTCGGAAGTCTTTTCCAGAACGTTCGCGCAACGATTTTTTTTCGGTGTTACAAAATGTACCGACGTTAAACGGTCTTTTGTAACGTTCACAAAACCTTTTTCTCTGGACGTAGCAACTGACGATCAGAACTAAAGAAATTTGTATTCACAAAAGTATTGTTAAATTTTAGTCCAAAAACACACTTTATTGATCATAATGTGTAATTCAAACAATTCTACAATATAATTTAGATTTTTTTTTTTGGCAAACATAGGTGAAAAATCGTATTACATCTCCTTTCGTATTGAAACATTGAAATTGTTCATGGGAAACCATGACTTAAATCACCACAATGTCCAGTCTGTAGTGTTTAGTAGGTTACCGGTATCGTAGCATTTGTATACACTCTACCTATATTAATGTGTAGTAAGTTACTTCTACGGTCTGGTTCCCACTTCATTAATTTCTGTAAATTTGCAGTTACTTTCTGGAAACTTAGCTTAATTACAGTAAATAGATATTAAGCTAATGTATGTAAGTTTTTAAAACGTTTTACGTTCTGGGAAAGTTCTTAGAACGTCACAAAGTCACGTGCATAAAACGTCAAAAACTGCCCACAAACTTTCGTCCTAAAAACTGTTCATAGAAACGTCCACAAAACATTAGAGGTACGTTTAATAAATACAACAAAGTTCAGAAAACGTTAAATAGTTTTTTGGGAAGTCGGGTAGGCAAACTCAATCTAGGCGGGGGACGGGCGACAGGCGACGGGCGACAGGCGACGTGCGACGGGCGACGGGCGACGGGGACGGGGATGTCTCCGTCCGTTGTATAGGGCAGGAATATCTATGTTTACAACGAGGTCAATTTACTCAAACGAATTTGATTGATTGAAAAGGAAATTCGCCAATACAGGGCCATACTCAGTACGTTAATTATACAATTCCACAATTTAAAATGACCATGTTGTGATTTTAGTTTTTAAAGGGATATAATTATTGCCTTGGAGGCGCCCCAACCGGGCTACAAAATTCCCAGTGAATAAGTCAGTTCGATATCTGGAAGGTCATAGGTTTTTCGGGATAAAATTGCTGACGTAATGTCACGCGATGTTACGCGAACGCCCATTCTGATTGAATTTAACACGTGCGCGTTGTGCGACCACCTTCACCTTGCGCGTTCATACGCGCGGGTTGGGTCACGGGTCATTCGGGATAACTGTCATTGTGCACATGCGTAGTTGAAATACCGAACTGGCTTATTGTAATGATGATTCCTGGTACTTACCCGACGGGCACTGGCAACCTTGAATGCATCGCTTCTCACACTTTGGATGGAAAAACAGATTTTCACAGGTCCGGGGGCAGGCCGATCCACATTCTTTGTACACCATGCCGCGGTCACATGGAACGGCTACGATGAAAGAAATCAGAGCAACCATAAACTCAGTGTTCAATAACTCCAAGCAAGATAGGGCGCATATTCTATGTTTGAACTGACAGGACGTTGTGATTTGGTTTCGGAAGTGTTGCATCAGTTACTATAAATAATTACCACGCAACCTTCTGTGACAAGTGCGATTTACGATCATCATTGACTGCATCGCTCAGTAATTCACAACGCAGAAAAAATCCACGTTCGTACGGTGACGAGGTTGCCTACAAGCCCACCTCCTCACTTCCCCAATAGACAAATAGTCTTTTTGTTTGTTTCAGATAGACTAGCAACATGAGAATGTCACCTGAATATTTTGTTTGTATCGATATCCATTCATTATGCTTGAACTCATGTGCAATTGAGACTACCGCTGTCACCAATGACATAACCTTCCCCTCCCCAGGGGATGGCGGGGAAAATTGGTGTCGCTCCACACCGAGCGTACAAGCCTAAGGGAAAATCGCTATTCGCACGGTTGGAACAAAAGCGATGCTACCCATGCAAAACAGAGACTCTTTCGTGTCGTTACTCTGTAGGTTAATTGCTAAGCTATAACGTAAGAATTAGTTACGAGGTTTTTTTACGTTAAAGAATTCATTTAAATAAAACGCTCGCCTGTTTGGCCTCTATATATAACACAACCCTGCAAAGGGCCAATGGACTTGACTTTATAGTCATGGATTATCAATGGTTCCAAGAGAAACTTGGTTACATGCGGACAACGTCAGAGAATCCAACGCTTACCGCAAAACTCATCGGACCTCCACTCGATATCCATGTCAGGTCGTGCGACCTCCAATGAGAACAGTGTGTATATGTCGCATAGGTCGATTGTTAAACCTTCCAGGATATACAATGACGCAGCGAACCAGCAGGAATCGTGGAAGGAGTTAACGAGATTCTGGGATGCACTCCTCTGGACGAATTGGTGGTTGGCAAACTCCTTGCAAGCCTGCAGGACCTTCGCTTGGTCCGAAGCGTCGATGCTGTCGAAGGGGTTGAGGGAGGTCTCGCCCGGCGGGCTACACGGGTCATCCGGAACGATGCATTCGTTGGCGAACACTTCGATGGACTTGTCGTCGAGGTCGTTCTCGGGGATGCGGTCGTAGTTGCCGCACAAGCCGTGCAGGTGGTTCGAGCCTTCGGCCGCCTTAAGAAGTTCGCTGACCGTTATAACGACGCCGTTGTTACCGTCGAAAGACACTCGAGTACCTGCAGGGATACAAAAGTATGATGATCATTTTTACATTGTAATGAAGGTACGCTCTAAAACAAATTGTCCTGTTCGGTACCTAAAATCTGGTTTGCTTTATAGGCACTTGAGATAATACAAAATGAGAATCAGCCGAAGTGCCACAAGAAGCAGATTAAACTCTTGCATGCAATTAGACAAATGTTCGAAGTGTGTCAACTACATGTTACAATCCCGTTCGAAAGTAACATTGTAATGTGGACTGTGCAAGAACCCTCATCACGTATCCTGTACGCTATTGAAGACAGGTAATCCTCGAAGTGTTTGATGCTATATATAGCTGTTTGGCAGAAAGGTACTACCGGTATCTCTCTCTCTCTCTCGTTGAGGGAGAATTGAACTATACGCCCGAATAAAGGTTGGCCTGCATTGTTGTTGCACTTTCGATTTAGAGGTTTTTGCCGCACAATAAGGAATAGGATAATGACACATGGCTATAGGCTTTGCGTTATAGCTGATATAGATGTTCAGAGAGAAGTAAGCGGACATCAAACTCACAAGATATGGACTTCAGGTGACATGTATGTCTGAATTGCTTAAGATCTCCTGGACTCTCGCAACCGGAAGGGGTATCATAAATTCGCTACAAGCCTGCGCGTACATATGTACATGTAGATCTTTATAACAGGGAAGTTTCCTTACTTGGGCAACACATTAGGCAACTTTCCAACCAGGCCTGTGTTCGGAATGCATCGCTTTTTGTAAGACTCAAGTACAGTCCAGTCGAATCGACCCAAAATAATTTGGAGTTGATAGGACGCAAATTGAGCCAATATAAAGAGTTAGCTCAGAAAAAGGTGTATCTAATTTCTTTGATAGGTTTTATCGTGTACCTGTTCTTGCGTTCGTGTTAAAAAGAGAAGCACGCAGACTTGAGAACACCTCACAAATGTTTCCTCCACCTAGGTATGTTCGTTTTAGAATAATTTAGTATTCGATTATTTGAAACTGGGTTTGACCGAATATTCGATACTCGTCGAAAGCTTTTTAAGCGTTAGCTGCAACTGCATGCCGCGCCGGTATAAAGTTGCACGCAAAGCACGCCGTTGTTTTACGTGTGGCGATCTGTATTACGGACCGCCCGATCGACATTTTGTGCATACAACTGTACCGTATCATTACAGGTACGTATGACTTTCAGATAACAAGAAACCAAACTCAAGCCTGTGTTTTTGCAGCAATTATTGTGTAAGTGTCAAGAGGTTTCCACAAATAGCATTTGACACTGCTAAGCACCGTAACTTTTCTATGGAAATCCGAGTTGTCGTGCATACATATTGTTTTTTCGAATATTCGAACCGGCAAAAAGGTATTCGAATATTCGGTTGATGATCGAATATTCGAATATTCGGTATATTCGGGACAGCTGCCCCACTCGCTTGGCTATAGCTACCCTAAGGTATATCCTTGCCTTTACAATGCCTATTCTATGCTCAATTGCTCACCATCTGATCCATGGAAGATTGTGTGCACTCCCTCCTTTAAGATGTCAAAGCCATATGCCGTCTCATACGGAACATCTACCCTTCTGCCATTCACGCGCACGAGGCCATCCGGCAGAAGTTCCGCCGTTGATACGGAATTGCTGTGTAGCAGAAAATATCTTGATAACTAGAATACCTCGGACATAATTACGTTCTTCAAACCAGGGCTTAGTACCGCGTGTACTAAGGATATCTACACTTTGTCAAGGGATATAAGAAACATGATGCGGATTTACGCAACAGAGATCAGCGGCTGTCTCCATTGAGTCAATCCGCCATATTGGCAATTTTCCAAGAAGCACGCCTTCATCTTTAGATTTTCTAGATCCAATACATTTGATTTTTGACGGATTTTGCTAACATACCTAAATCTTAAACGGGTTGTACCACATTTTTGGACAGTACTTATCAAGGAAGGCTGGAAATTGTCCAGGACCCTTTTGTTCGTTACCATTTTGATGGGAGAATAAAACAAAAATCCCATGCAAGAGTGGAGGGAGAAAAACATTCGCTAATGAAATCGAATAGATATACAATCGCTGATTTTGGAGTTTTGGTATCATCTGGTTTTATAATTATTCCACAATAATGGAAAAATTTAGATTTCTTTCTTGGTTTACTTTGTTAGCGGGAAACCCTGTATGACACTTTCGGTCCAGTGCCCCATTACAGTAAAAGGATATAAATTATACCTATCGGTGCAATGGAAAAACGCTGCCTGGCTTGCATGGTCACCAGACAAACATGCCTTTAGGCCTACTCACGATATATCCACGGCACTCTTGCATGTCGATTGGCGACAGTCGTATTTCGCGGCGATATTCACGGTGAACGCCTTTCTTATGTCGTCACGAAAGGCGTAAACCGCAATGTAGCGACACTGCAGTAGTGGGTAGTTGTAGGCGTAACCATCAAAAGTCCTGATTGAACTGCCAAAGGAAATACTGCAACGTCCTGGAGGGGAAAATGTTGGAAATAATAACTTCATGTAATGCACGGTGGTAAAATGGAAGTGTTAATTAATATGGCGACTATTGGCTTTAGTTGTTGTACAGGGCGACATTAATAACAAAAATCCTGCATGGAGCTTTATTGATCTTTATGATAAAAACTTAAATAGGCCTAGGTCCCTTACGAAAATCAAAAACCACTGAATAGCTCCAATGTATGTTTCTTGGGTTAAAGCATATACAATAATTTACGACGGTGCAAATGTCCTATGAAGCAAGGTAGCTAGGTCACACATGATCTCAATAGAATTATTTCTTGATAAATTTTGATCAATCAATAACGTCAGTTATAGTTAGTTCACAATTTCCAGGAAGTGGGCCTAAAAATATTCCTGAACAAGCACCATTGTAAGTATTAGATTTTATCGGTGCGGCCCAAAAATCCAATTTTGGCGACCAACAAGTATTTTCGTTATGTCCCCGCAGGGATCCCAGAATGCAAGGCAATGACGTCATTTTATTGCACCCAAGGAACTGAGTTGCGTTCCACTCACGCAAAAAAAGCGAACGTTCTTCAACGAGTTCGTCAAATGTGTGTGCACATCCAACGGAAAATTGTTCGCGTAGTTGGCCAACGTTTGCAACGTTCGCGTGAGTGGAACGCACGCCCGATCTCTCTGTAAACTGGATATAGCTCATTATTCATTTTACCCATGGTCTCTATGTAAAGAGATCGAGTCTAGTCTATGTGGACAAGGTTGTAAAACATATATTATTTTGGAAGTAACAGTATGGCGGTAACATGAGAGCCATTACAGTCTATATCCCTGACCACTTCTTAGTAAAAATCTGGATACCGCATTGGATGCCGCCGGCCTCTATTTTACCACTACCAAAACAATACGTTTGCCTACTCTGTACCAAGGGTCTAATTTCATCCTCGTTCTTTACACGTTAATAATTGTATTGTCACGGAACGGTTGGGTATTATGGCCGCTGCTGGCTTCAGTTGTATGTGCATCACGCAAAGGTGAATGAGCTATCCGGATTTGTTTTTACATGGAGATCAATGTTCCTGTCACCTACCATCAGAATTTCCCGAAACACTAGGATCCAGAGACGGTTGATGTTCTAGCGATGGGCCCCTCTTTCCAATTGGTATTCCTGTAGGGAAAGAGTAGACCAGTTGCTATTAATATACTCTAATAATCTGTTAAGCTTTCTCAGTTTGAGAAAACCAAAAATTCCCAGCACCTTTATCCGGGTATGATACTGAAGCTTTGGATATAGATAGCATCACTGCTGTTTTACGAATATGGAAATTTACACTAGCATAAAATCTAAGACACTGACCCAATCTTGAAATTCCCTAAGAATGGCGAAAGGTAGCACTGACGATAAGATAATGGGTGCAATGTAAGCTTTTATTTAATATATTTTTTTAACTTTCATTTCGTTTGGGGGCCCTTTAAGCAAAGTTTAGAATTGTGCTTGAGATGAATCGAGGAGGATTTGTGGCGTGCAGACAAATTCAATTAATTCTGGAGGGTTTAAATTTAAAGTTGGGCGATTTAAATATCCACATCATTCAAGTAGACCGGTTGTCGGTCCCCATCCCATTACCAATTTGAATTCGAATATGGGCACCGTTGACCGGTACATCGGGAGGAATTCTATCCGGCACATGCAAATCATCTTTTTTTACAAAGAGGTCCCCATAATGCATTGCGATATAATAAACTGCGACCAAAACGTGCCAAACTTATTCATGATTCTAGCCCATGAGTACTGAAGTCTGACGTCAGTTGCCGCGGCAATGGTTCCAAACACATACAGTTTAGAATGTATTCTGGTTCCAAACATTGCATTGATTGACGTCATCACTTCGGTACTCTATTGACCAGAAAGAAAACAGCACCCAGATCTATTTAAAAAGGGAAGTATCTCAATAGAAACCTTCATGCGCAGACACGGGCCAATCAAAACTTCCATATCCGTGCAGACGAATTTCATATTCCGGGTTGAAAGCGAGGCTCTCAGTGCTAAACAAACACAATGCTATTCAACGAATTCATTCATGCATACATTATTATTCACGACGTATATGCATATTAAGTTGTTTATTTAGCACTGAGAGCCTCACTTCCCAATCCGGAAGTGCGCAGATCCGTGCTATTTTGGTCAGTTCTGGATTCGTCTGTAAGCTACGTGCTAAATACGATTTGAAGCTTTGCATGGTGGGTACGATCAGAGAAAGACTGAGATTGCGGGTAACACCATGTGAAATAAATCTTCTTTAGGAAGATGTGTGGTTCTGAAAAGAACCGGGATGAGTGTGTAACTCGACGTTTTGGACAGTGTGTGTGCTCTGTCCGTCCTCCCATTTATTATTTCAGAGCGGAAACCAATCCATATTTCAAGTTGCTTGGAAACTTACCCAAGGCTCCTGGGTCCCCTCCGTTAGGGTTGGGTCCATGCTGTTTGATATTGCCTTCAGTGCTATTGGTGCAAGCTTTGTTGTCGAGATGACACCATCTACCTTTATCTTCGCGACAGACGAACGCTGGTAGGCAGAACGCTGGAAAAACATTTTTGTCCTTCGATATTATTCGATATTATTCGATTTCTTGTGCCTGTGACGTTGTTTCTGTTATTTTGAAAGACAGGAGCTTTTTTGCGGTGTACTATTTGCAATCACATGCTAGCTCAGTACATTGTATATTATACGAATCTGGACACGTTGTTTATGCATGCTGCGCAGTGGCGTATCCAGCGGGAGGTGGGGGTGGGGTTAAAGGGGGAATTTTTTCCCCTGCGGCATGTTAGGCGTCATAAAAAAACTAAAAGAAATAGTGTTTTTAAGACAAATAGTTTTGAGACGGTTCAGACGTTGTTTGACCTCCCTGGCACAAAAAACTGGATACGCTACCGATGCTACGCCACCGCAGGCTCAGTGATGCAGCCTTGTTGAAGCCATTGTTCAAAAAAACACATTGCTACAGCCGAAACTGTCGTGACGTCGGCTGCATTCAATCATGCATATGAGATTCGGGTATACGGATCTGATATAGATTTAACCTTACATGCCCCGTTACCATTTCTCTGGAGATAGAAGCTCCGTTTTATGAGAAGCAAAACAGTTAACAACGCACTGAATCTTTTTACTGAAGACAGCTGAGACTTGTAAAAAGGTCTTGAGATGAAACAAATGCAGAAAAATCATGTTGTAATGTGATTACCAAACACTATTGATTATCACTGTATTGATACCCCCTATTGTATACACTCCACAAACGTAGAGGGACATCAGGTTGAATCTACTGTACCATTAATACACTGCAACAGCGTCCTAAGTTAAATAAAAGCTGTTTGAACTGCACAGTTTGTGAAATCGGTCGGTCTAGTTTTTGTTTTTGTATACGACCTGTGTGTTCACTTTTGTTCACGTTTTCTATCTATGATTCCTTGAGGTTTTTCTTTTACTGCTGCTGTTGCTGTTGCTGCTGCTGTTACTGCTACGGCGGCCCGTTTTGGTAAAAAGAATTGGGGGGGGGGGGCATGATGACACGGGAAAAGGTATATAATACACAATTAACTTACGTGCTCCACAGAAATTCGGATCATCCTTTCCTTTTCCATCCTTTCCTTTACAGCAAACCCATCTGCAAACAGAAAAAAGGTTGCCATTTTCTCCACCATTTGTAGTTTTCATTCAAACCGACCTCAGACTGTTCGTTATCGGGGAGTCGTCTCAACCCCCCTTGTGGTCACCTGTGGTGTCCCACAGGGTACGAAACTGGGGAAAATTTTATTTTTTAAGCTATGGTCAATGACGCTGCTATTGAAACCCCAAATCATAAATATTTTTCTGCAGAAGTGTACTAAAATATTTGACCAAAATAGTAAATCAATGTTTGCTATGAAAGCTGCAAGACAGGTTCCCGGACTACCGGGTATGTATTTAAAAATCCTGCAAAGAAAAATGTTTATAATTGTGACCATTTCCCACGAAATGGTTGGAAGTAGCAAGATTTGAAAATCAAGTTAATGGTATTTCCTGAAAGTGCAGATGAAAAGCTTAAATTTGATATATTGTGTGTTGTGGTACCACATTCCTAGCGGCCCCCGACAGGCCTACAACCTTTTGGAGCTGTCAGAGTTTTGGCGCCATGATTTGAGAAAATGAAGTTCAAAGTTTGTGATCTGTGCACACTTTAACCCAAGTTCAAAAAGAAATAATCCCCCAAAAATATTTCGAGACTGGATTCAGTTTCAAAAATTTGAGATATGATAGAATAGGGTTTTACAAATGTACAATTGTTAAAATTTCAAAATTCACTTTTAAAACAGTGCAAAATTGCTGTTTCTTCTTGTAACTCAGAAAATCATAGTGTGCCTTCCCGCTCATTCTGTGCTGCCCGGTCAAAACTTACTATTAAACACTTTTAAAGATAAAATCTGCCCCCCAAAAAAGCAAATAAGGAAAGACGTGTTCGACTCGATGCACATGTCCATAACCTGAAAGAACTACCAGCTACCGAAACAGTTTAATCAAACAGGGTTATTGTATAATTAAATAATTAAACTGGTTTCCGGTCGCTTAATTCTGATTTCGATTATTGGGACCGGTGGCGGGTAGTGCTAATGGAGACTTTTGTGACGCTGGTGGCAGCAGACATACTGGTCCTTTTCTATTGTTCTCACCAATCGCGCGCATGCTTATTAGCATCAATGTGGCAGAATTCCGACTGGTTTAACTTATTTTACGATGTTTATATACAAGAAACGCATTGCGTTGTTTTAACCACGTCGAAAACTTGCAAAACTGTGTAGGCCCTACTTTCATTGTTGTTTCTATTTCAGACTTATGTACGATGAGGAAAACAGCACCCAAAACATAACAATATGGGAAATTATTACAGCGCCCTGCGCACACGAAGGCCAATCAAAAGCTCCATAAATACCCAAACTAGCCACCGGTTCTAATATTTAGAGCGGGAAGACGGGAACCAGTCTTCGTTATAGTTGTGTAGTTGTTGCCGTCTCTAGCGCCCCCTGTCGTTAAAGGTACACATTGCTTTGGATTTTGCGATTTAGGCTATAAAACTTAAATTGGATATGGTTGGGAAGCTTTTTTTAAAGTAGAATATAAAGATTCACATAACTATCCCTTCAAATTGCGTGGTTTTTGTTTAATTTCGTGACAAATAACGGTCCGCCATTTTGTAGAACCAAATTTTTGACTCCACAAAATGGCGGACTGTGTTCACCAGTCGTATTTCCAGTCGCATCTGGTTGAAGTACGTTCTGTTGATCCATTTTGATGTACTGTGGCACGGCGCGCAGCACACTGGCGATATGTGTCGAGAGGTAGAGAATTGTACCTGGCGATCATCTGATAGGTTCACAAGGCCACTGGCTGCGGCGCTAGCCTAAAGACTCTTACAGCGTATTTTGCGCAATATTTAGACGGTGGTATTTAGTACTGGAAATAAGTCTATGTATCGCGGGTCAGATGTCAGGGGTAAGCGGCCAATCACTACTCACTAATTACAACACATTATACGTGTTTTTTTGCATGAACAACTCTTATAAAAGATAAGGAACATTTCCAAACAGCAAAATTTCATGACATTTGAAGGCAATGTGTCCCTTTAAGCTGTTAACCCCGAAAAAAAATTGGGTTAAAATAATCCCATGTTACCTTTTTTCCAGCTACAACTTATTGATTTGTGTACCCTTACCCTTACTTTTGTGTACATTTTGGAGGTCACGACAAGCGTCTCGTCACTGAGGTAAATAATCGATTTTAAATGAAACCGTTTCCCCCCCGCAACAGGTGTTGCTTAATCAACAGACTGCCGATAGAGGGCCTCCTCTACGGCAATCAATATTTCTACATGTATTTCATTCGGAGTGACTCCAATCAAGGAATTAAACATGCTTCAAAGTTGAATTTGTAATCGCAAATATCAATATTGACTTTGTTTACCTGAGACCAATCAATATTTCAATAAAACAGAAAGTTCTTTTTTAAACTCTTAGTAGACACTGTTCCTAACTCAGGCAATATTTATAGGTTTTCATATTAAATTAGTAGGGCCTATGCGCGCAGGATACAGATTCAAACGAAACTTAAATGTAGTGTTCAGCATTTGCTGTAATTCAAAAAATACATGGATTTGTGGGTTAGTATTTTATAGCGTGTTAGCAAATACTGTAACACTGACCTGCTTTAAGTTTTGTGTGCATATTATACTGGGAAAACAGAGAGAAAAAAATTATGTTCTAGTAGTCTGGTTCCCTGACCCTACTTTAGACAAACGGAGCAATTTGTAGAGTCGGGGAATTATCAGGTCGGGAGCTAGACTATTTGCAACGATTGTTGGCCGACAATCGTTGGGAAACGATAGAAATTTCCACTTTTCTTGAAAACAACAGCACCCCAGGTGCCATTTTCACATGATGCTTCAGACTGCTATTTACTTACAGTCTATACAACAGAGATAGCCAAAGAGGGGGAATTTCATAATTTGACAAATTGACCAATTTTTTTTCAAACGCCATCCGAATAGGGGTTAACGCTATGAGATTTCGGACTTTACTTCCCTTGAAAAAAATTTCTCCAGAGCCACGAATCAGAAAAAAGATGAATTCGAACGTATTACGAAATTTCGGATATTATTTCCCTTTAAAAAATCCTCCAAAGCTAGAAATTACAAATGTATAGTATCCACTTGGCAATCGGAATGCTCGGCAGACATCGAGAATTCATTGCATTATATACCCTAAGCCAGCCCTATAACATATGCGTACAGACTTATGTACGATGATGAAAACAGCACCCAAAGCATAACAATACGGGAAATTATTACAGCGCCTGCGCAAACAAAGGCCAATCAAAAGCTCCATAAATATACCCGAACTAGCTACCGGTTCCAATATTTGGAGCGGGAAGCCGGGAACCAGTCTTCGTTATAGTTGTGTTGTTGTTACCGTCTCTAGCGCCCCCTGTCGTTAAGCTGTTGACCCCGAAAAAATTGGGTTAAAATAATCCCATGTTACCTTTTTTCCAGCTACAACTTATTGATTTGTTTACCCTACCAGCTTATCTTATTCACATTTTGGAGGTCACGACAAGCGTCTTGTCACAGAGGTACGGTAAACAATCGATTGTAAATGAAACCACTGAAAACACTGATGCGCATGCGTCTAATGAACGTCTAATCTGCATATTAGATCACGCCCCATTGCATTGCAAAATTCGCGGTTGTACAGTTCGTGGACCAGTGAAGTTTTAACGCGTATACCCGCCGTGGGCTGTACCACTTGGTACTTGTTTCTGTATTCACGGAACTCGTACTCGTGGGAAAATTCCTATACACAATATAACACATACACACACTTTTTAAGAGGAAAAATTATCGGAATTGGGGAAATATGGCCAAATTGTTTTAACCATTTTAGTGGTATATGGTAAAAATAGCGTTAACAAGAAAACTCAAATAGAAAAATGGCATCGGTTGAAAGAAAAATGGCAAAAAGACAGGTTGTCCACACTAAAGTCTATATGAGTCATGCATGCTACAAAGATCGATATACTCATAGATCTACCCAGGATGGAAGGAATAAGTATTCACTAACTCGGGAAGAAACAAAAGCACAACGTAAAAAACGATTCAACTGTTCTATTGTGTCAAATGCTATTCACTGATTCGTAAATGCCACTTATTTTTTTCATTGACAGAGGGGAAGACTGTGATCAATGTATGCCTATTACATTTATTGGAGTTTGATTTTGTGCACGCGGTGCTAAAATGTATTTTGTTTACCAAATTCCATTGACTTGTGTGTGTGAGTTTGTTTTCGCATTCAATAGGGGACCTTTAACAAAAGAGGACAATAGGGTCTCCGATTGAGAAAGGTCCCCGTTTGAAAATCGTGTACAAAACCAATGGGAGGCCTTCCGAAAAAGTTAGAGTATAAACAAAAGAGGAACAATGGGAGGTCCACGATTGCACCCGTTTACATGACTGCGTGTGTGTGTGTGTATGTGTGGACAGATATTCCGTACCCTGTGGAGACATGAACAAAATGCGAACAAAGGGACTGAAAAGGTCTCCACAGGGCAATTATATGGGTTAGGATGTCTCCACACGGAATTTTGTGTACAAAGTCTATGGGGGTTTGCTTAATTACAGGGACAAAGGGGAGAACAATGCCATGTCTCCACAGGGATGTAAAAATAAGAATGTGTGTATACAAACTGGTTTTTGACCATTGTTAAAAATATCGACGAGATTTCTTTATTAATTTGAGCTTTATTTTTAACACAACTTGCACCATATACAACAAAGACGTTGTAGTTGAAGAATATGTTAAAACAATTTGACCATGATTCCCCAATTCCGAGATATTTGGAGTAGGCCTAATCCCACCCATGGTCATCCTAGGGGAAATGGTCCGAAGTGAGTTTTACACTGATCGTATAGGCTTGTCTCTCTCTCGTAGAACGTTACAGTTCTGAAAGTTTGATTAAATACTCGTCCTACCTGCTAACGAAATTCGTCTCTAAATTGCCGAATGTGTCCACGTCAAAGACGTTCTCCAGAATGTTCAGTTGATCGGGTTCGAAATAGATCCTCTCCAACCACCGGCACGGCTTATCTGCAATTTCTAGCATCGCACTGCATCTGTGGAGTAAATAGACGCAATGCTGATAAATCGTACTTGCCAAAAAGTTAGTTTAGGCTACATTGAGTCTGGCTCATGGGCGTCGCGGGGGAGGGGGGGGAGGAACTTCCCCTCCCAGAAAATAAAGAAACGTGGGGGAAAAAAGAAGACGAAAGAAAACCTGGCGACGCCCACGGTCTGGCTAAAATGTGAAACCCTTGGATGAGATTTCCTATTCAAAAGGACAGGTGGTTAAGCGAATGTCATTCTAACAGCAAGAATCCAAAATCACAACAGAGTTTAGAGTCACAATGAGGTTTCCACTATTAAACGCCGAATTCACAATGTTCTCTTTGTTAGGCCTAAAGGTGGGATATAGTTTCCAGGCTTCATTTCTGGTTTTGAATAGATTAGCAAGATGTGGTATTGCTCGCCCATTGTCGGAATCACATCTTCATAATCCCCCTGTCCACTCTGAATAGAAAATTACATCCAATAGTTCAGAGTCTTTTCGTAAAAGACAACTCTTGTATTTGTTTTAAATTGTTTTTATTCCCGCGCAAAACATACGGTAGTCAGTTGCGATTACAAAAAAAAAAATTACAATATAAAGACGAATTTCGCCACTCAGCACAACTCGCCACTTAAACAAACCTAAATTTGGAGAAAAAAAACTTTTAAAATATAGTTTGAATTTCCTAATTTTTTATAATCAAGATTTGACATTCGTTCCTGAACAATCCTATGGTGTTAAACTTTGAATACCAAAGTAGTTTAAACCTTTGGTTGCTATGGCCGGTGTTAAAGCAAAACGGTCCAACAGATTCACAACCAGAACGATGATAGCTCGTCAAACGAGTTCTATATTCTGTACAGCGTAAATAAAACACCCCAGATTGTTATTTTTTCCCAAATAATTTAGATGTTAAGTAGGCCTACATGTAACACTAAAACCCCGCCGAGAATAAACCCGACGGCAGTAATTGACACCCACATTTTGGTTGAAACAAAATAGAAAATGTGTGTGTTTGTTTTACAGTTTTTTTGTTTGGGGGGGGGGGGTTTGGGGGGTGTTTGTTTGTGTGTCTGTTTGTTTTGTTTTGTTTCTTTTTTGTTACTTTGTTTGTTTATTTTAAATACAACAGTTTGAGTAAAAAAAATAAGTATAAATGTACATGTACTAAGCTAAATTCGTCTCTGGCAACTGTGATGATATCGAAGTTGAACAAGCTTCCTTACCCCGTGGTCCATGTGATGAGAAGAACCAGTGCCAGGCACCGGCCAGCGACGCGTGCCATCGTGACAACGCTGACGTTCCGCTGTCGTCTCGATTTCTTGTTCCTCTTTGTAGTTGCTATCCTCGGTTACAGTGGTTTACGGTGAAGAACGTGAACGTGATATTGCGTGAATCTCCCTACGTCACCAGCAGGCAGACGCTACTGTGAAGCCGGCGATTCCAGCATCGGGTATTTTATACCAAATGCATGCATTCATTAATGGACGCAATAGCCCCGATTGGTCACTCAACATCAAGCGATTTGAAAACCAGCCATCCCATGCGACGAACTAAACGGAATTTGAAAGGAGCGAGCTGATTGGTTGGACAAAAGTTGCTGAGTTAGCAACAACTCAAAACGGCTGTGATGCATGCCATAGTGCCCGAGGAGCCTCATTGATTTTTTGGTGCAAAGAGTTTTCGACTCGGAAGCAGCTGTTCGCTTTAGTTTGAAAAACACGACAAAAGCATTGATTTCTGGCGCCGATCATTTCCGTCAAGCTCAATTTGTCAACGAACATCTATTCAGCTCTTTAAATAAAGTATTCGATAATTATACATTAAATTAAAACATCGGGGCCGTTTTCAGTTCATGAAACCGTTGGGGATTTGAATTACCTTTCGCAAGGCAACGAATCAAAAACTTGTTTTCTCGTGAAGAGAGCGAATTTATGATGGGTTTTGCTTACGAATACAGCAATCTGAGATTGATGACTATTATTAGAGGTTAACATAAATCAAAATAAGAAATTGCCATAAAGGGCTCTCAGTGAAACAACGATAAATACATAAGAAATGAACACTTTAATGTAGACGTATTTTTGTGTTTTGGATATTTATCGAGGCCCCAAAATATCCGCTTTGTGTCTGTATTAAACGTCAACGGCGGCAAAAACATTACGTGCCACGCCCCTGCATACATGCGTATCCAGACATCAGGGGCCGGGAATGGCAAGTGATTTGTTTTTACTACGGATCACGCCACAGTCAGACACTTTTGCAGTATGGCACGCCCCTTGAGTTTGTTGTCCTATATATGTCACGATTAATAACTACACAAATTAAAGTCTTTATGTTTAATGGATTTATCATTGTTTCAGAGCCATTTTCAGAAAATTAAATTTCGAAAAATAGAATTGTAGCGCTTTGTACGGTGTCCCTGGGAGTACCGTATTCTCAGCATTTCTCCTTAAATTTTGAGGTCAACTTGCCCACTCCATTCCAATATTTTTTTACGAAAACCTTTAGCATGATGTCTACATCGGGACAACAAAAATGATTGGTAGTTAATAATTAAATGTAATTCATTTCACGTTAATTAATAATTTCACGTTAATTGATAATTTCACGTTAATTAATGATTTATGTTAGTTATAATTTTCCGCAGAACATATGCACGGAACGTTGATACTAAAAACAAACACAAAGTATGACAATACAAATTCGTCAAACAATCCACAAGGGAAACTGACTAGGTAAATTTGAATACATTTTCAAAGTGAACAAAGAAACTGGCAGGAGCGGGATTCGAACCTGCGACCTCCGGGTTACCGTACCGGCGCTCTACCAACTGAGATACCTTGCCCTATGTTGGCGGTCTCCCAAATTCTCAGTATCTTTGTTCGGGTGGGCGCTAGTCAGAAGTCATAAACCCATAATGCCGTATAGCCAGGGATCGCACCCAATTTTACGATACAACCTGGGAAGCGACATTGTGGGGACCACTCAATGAGGATACGACTTTTTAACTTATAATTCGTCAAACAATCCACAAGGGAAATACAAATTACATAGGGTTGTCAGATCAACACCCCCCCCCCCCCCCTTCCATCGCCCATAAGTGCCGGAAAGTAGGAATTGTAACTTTTTGTTGTTCTGTAAATGCTAAATCGCTTCTCAGACCAAACGTTTCAATTTATCTTATTTAGGCTCCGTTGTTGATTACTACACAACGATTACTATACAGGAATCCCCAAAGGCACTACAATAGAGCCGACTCCGATGAACATCAGACTCTTTACCCATAATGCTTTGCAACAATTCTGCTTTTGTGCTGAAAACAAATTTTCTTGGCAATGGCATAACCTTTAACCTCACCCCAACACTAACCTAAACCCTAATGCCAACCCTCCTGTCCCTAACCCTATTTCTCATCCTAATCCTCTCCCTACCCTTACCCTATGTTTCTCATTGTTTTTGTATACAGGGGCATACTGAGCATGCGCAGTATAACCAACAAGTCGGATTTTCAGGGAGTCTGAGATTTACGCGACACCGTCAACAACCAATGGAAACCATTTTCGCTTACAGTGCAACTTTTTAAAAACAAGGTTCCCGCGCGTGCCACACGTTCTGATGCTCAACCCAGATTCAGTTTAATCAAACACACAGTGAACAGGTGTATTGAAATAGTCTACCAGGGACAACATTGGGGATATTGATTGGGACTTTAGGAACAGCCACCAGGTGTTAAAAGGCAAAAGCCTCCCACAGATTTTTTTTCTTTCAAAGAACAAGCGCGTCAACAATCAAAAATCAATACAACAATCTGCACGTCAGGAGAAAGTACGGTTGATAATTAACAAAAGACCTATGGCAGAAAACTTTGAATTTATTTCTGTGTTTAGCAGGATATTGATTTTGATCCGTCTCGGTGTCATGGTTATACGACATGTGTTTCCGACCCTCAACAGCTGACAGGAAGGGGGCGCAACAAGGAGGGAGGTAAGATTTGTTTCTGTATGATGAAAAATCCAAATCGGAATTACAAATGTGTTCCAAGTGATGATATTATGCATTGTTATATCTTCGTCTTGGATACTGTATTTTGATTGGCCTAGAACGATCACGTGCCTGGTCTATAAAAACGACTGGCACACTCCAAGCGTGATACCACACATCAGCCAGTTAGCTATTGAGCTGTATCATTGGTATCCACGCTACACTGTTTACGATAGTAAACAGCGAACTATAGCAGACGATCAGCTCAGCTGTTTTGATCGCGTGATTTGTTTGAGTTAATTTCCACCCAGCAAGGCAATTTGAACTGAAAAATACTAGGTTTGGCGATATAACAAAACAATTGTTGACTGCTGTGATGTGGGATATGACATTTTTAACACACCCGGGGATGCATAGCACCCTCGGCTTCGCCTCGGGTGCTGTGCGTCCCTCGGGTGTTAAAAACGTCATAATTATCCCACATCACAGCAGTCAACAATTGTTAATTATTACTTACACAATGCCTTGGGTACAATTCAATGAAACTTTATTATTTAGCCTCATCCTTCAAGTAGTTTCCATCGAAAGCACAGACATTATATACAATCATTAAAGGCACATTATAACATAAACATAGCATATGATAATAGATATCTTATCTGTATTTACAATGGGTAATAAGCGTTCTATATACAAGGGTCGGTGCAAGCAAAGGAAACAGGTGTGTGTACAGTATAATGGTGTAAAGTACTGCTACGATCTTTGTTGTGAATTCCAGAGGTACATGTATCTATACAAACTTGGAATCTAGATGACTTTATCTTTCACAGAACTCGGATTATTATAAGTACATGTAGAAGCTAAGTGCAGATACTTGTAATGCTTATAAATATAACAATACAATAATTGCTGTCATAATAATTTGAAACGTGGAGAATCACTCTAAGATACGGGAACAAATGGCTGTCTCTCCGATGAGGATTAAATAGCTTCTCATTCGTGCCAATTTCCTGTACTGTGATACATTTTTGTCTGTATGGGTCTATATAATAAGAAGCATGGAG
This sequence comes from Hippasteria phrygiana, assembly GCA_037893225.1. Taxonomy (NCBI): domain Eukaryota; kingdom Metazoa; phylum Echinodermata; class Asteroidea; order Valvatida; family Goniasteridae; genus Hippasteria; species Hippasteria phrygiana. Next base: position 266,808 of record JAZGUH010000560.1, on the reverse strand, counting down.
CTTGTAACACATGCCCCATTTCATAGTTATGAATTTTGTGAAAGAGTTCTCGAAGTGACCATCAAAAACACCCAACAGAATGTCAATGTTAAAAACAAAAATTCTTTTTAAAAACTTTTGTCGCCCGTACTTCCGAGACGAAGGATTCTTTTTGAATGTAAAAGTCATTTTTTGACCGCCAGAAGGATTGGTTGACAATAACAGACATATTGATTGGATTTGTATGACACATATCTACCAATAATTGATAATGTTTACCAATATATTGATTGTTTCAACCAATCCCTTGCTAGAGTGTGTATTTCTCTTAAAGGTCAAATGACATGATTACCATACATACGTTGTGCAAATGTTTTCAATGCCCAAGGAAAAACGTCACAGATGTGTACAGAAAATGAAATCATTCGTAGTGTGTTCTTTCTCATTTACCCTTCTTGATTTAAGCACAATTAGATACGAGAAAGGCTGAGATTGCGGGTAACACCATGTGAAATAAATCTCTTCTAGGAAGATGTGTGGCTCTGAAAAGAACCGGAATGAGTGTGTAATTCTTCCATTCGGATGTTCTGTCCGTCCCAGGAGTGCGAGTGCTGATGGAGTTGCTGCAGCTTTGATGCCTTCTGGTGCCTAGTGGGGTGTGACGACTGGATGCTGTTGTGTGCGTTGGGGTGTGGCAGTAGCTTGTTGGGTGGCGTGGGTGTAGGATGTGTGGTGCTTGAGGAGTTGGGACCAGATGTCGTTGATGTGGAATCCGATGTCTTGAGAAACTGTGTTGTGTTTGCAGATTTCGATGCCCCCCCCCCCCCCCCCCCCCCGATGCGTCTTGGGTGCCTATCTTGGCTATAGGTTCCAGTTGATGCGGTGGTCGTGTTCGTGTGAGTGTTTGATGATTGCTAACTTGTCTATTTCTTCTTTCCTGCCGTTTGCATGGTGTTCCTCGAGTCTTGTGTTGAGGTCTCTTACGGTTTCTCCGATGTATACATTACCGCATTCACAGAAAGTATACACCGGAGAAACCGGCGCGGCAGAGGCCTCAACACAAGACTCAAGGAACACCATGCACACAGCAGGAAAGGAGAAATAGACAAGTTAGCAATCATCAAACACTCACACGAACACGACCACCGCATCAACTGGAACCTATAGCCAAGATCATCGCCCCAGTCACATTCTGTCACCCAAGACGCATCAGAGAGGCCATCGAAATCCGCAAACACAACACAGTTTCTCAAGATCGGATTCCACATCAACGACATCTGGTCCCAACTCCTCAAGCACCACACATCCTACACCCCAACGCACACAACAACATCCAGTCGTCACACCCCACTAGGCACCCATATGTATATTTTAATGTCACTAAGATGCAATTTTAAGTAATTTACAAATTTTGTATATTTTTCAGATTATATGAATTATAAAAGAGAAAAGGGTAATTTTTTGGGACCGCAATTGAAATAAGTTTATTTTATAATTTTTTGCGTTATCCCTGCTTTTTCCCACTGTATGGGGGACTCGGTTTAATGTTTAATTTATAGTTTTAGACAATTAACTAATTTATATCATTTCTATGTGGAAATTGCGAATAAATCAAATCAAACCAAACCAAACCCAGAAGACATAAAAGCTGCAGCAACTTCACGGCACAGCACTCACACTCCTGAGGACGGACTCATCCCGGTTCTTTTCAGAACCACACATCTTCCTGGAAAAGATCTATTTCACGTGGTGTTACCCTCAATCTCAGTCTTTCTCGTATCGTACCACCATGCAAAGCTTCAAATCGTATTCATTGCAATTAGATACATGTTTATTTACATGTTGTTGTATTGTACAAAAGAAAGAACCCGTAAACATGTTGGATGGTAGCAGTCTTTAAACAGTCTTACGGTTGAAAAGTGCATGTAGTGAGTCATAGAAGATCAACAAATATTTTAGACATTAATGACCTCGGGGAAAAAGGAGTAATATTTCCTTGTATTAATATGGAAATTGACTTTAGCACAATGAGGAAAATGACTGTTAATGGGTATATATCTTAAGTTAAAATATCTTCAGAACACCAATACAACGGTTAAATATGGTAACAAAATGCAGGTGCACCACACAATTCAACTTGCGGAGACCGTTTAATGTCGTAGTGAACAATTCAGCCAAGGTTAATGTTATATATTCCAACCACTCTGGTGCGCTTTTTCCCTTTAACAATCCAGTGTTTATTATAATTAGCACAGGAGCCTCGTCGTATTCGGTAAAAACGGTTAAAAGTAATAGTACGTCTTTTTTTAATATTATTTACAATAATTTACAACAACCAAAAGTCCACGGAGAGCCACAGTCCATATGAAGAATATTTCAATGCGAATGCCGCAGAGAAACCATTCTGTGGAGTGCCGTGGTCTTGTTTATACTAGAATCACGATCTTGGTGAGACTACAAATTACGGGTTCGAGTCCAGCGGCATCATTGCCGTGTTTGTGTCCTTGAGCAAGACACTTTGTCACAAGTTGCTTCTCTCCACCCAGGAGTAAATGGGTACTTATGAGGACAGTGATGGTTAAGTGTTTGATTAGCCCAGAGGGCTTAACTTGCAGCCGGGCTGTATGTACTACCCAAGGAGCTGAGGTTTTAGAAATGACTGATTGGCCTTTTGAGCGGGGTAATAATAATTGTTAAGGCTCTGATTTGGTTTTACTAAAAAGAGCTTTTAAATACCGCACTTTATTAGTTTAAATGTTATTATTACTATTTCGTGAGCTGAACGTATCAAGTTAATTAAAATGCTTTCCGAGGCAATAATAGACTAAGCTGATAGAATTAATACTCGACAAAATGCAATATGGACATCTGACGAACATTGATGGGAAATGGATATCGCGTTCGATTTTGTGTAATTGTGCTCTAGGGTAATGCATGTACAGTCACGGTTGCCAATCCGAGGCATTCCAATCGGTGGTTATATTACAAAATCTCCAACTTATATATATGTTATTCTCTTCACGAACTTGCAAATTCGACAAAGTTATTTATTGTGAGTTTAAAAATGGAAATTCTAATGTGTTTAATAAACCTATGGCAGCTCGCACAAAGCCTGCTACATTTGGCTACAATTCATTTCGTTCGGTATATCACTGTGGCACGCATAAGTGGTGGCGCATGAACAGAGCATGAACAGAAAAAAGTAGGCACGATTTGTCCCAAGATCTAAAGGGGCTTCCTCGTGTATAGAATATCCGCAGCATGGTAGCATCCTTCGTTGTCTAGAATGTTGAGTGAAACTTGACCCCAAACATTCAGTGAACACCCATGGCTTATCCATTAGCTCCTAAAAAACTGCAACAAAAGCCAAGCATTTCCCAAAGCACATCTGAACAATGACAGGTAACTAAATTTGACTAGATGGTCTCCCTTGATGCCGTCACCGTGGTACAGATAACCAGCTAAGTCCCTTATTTTATATATTTCACCATGCGGGCACCAGCGACAATGCATCACACGGTCCCCGGAGCCCGAAATCTCTACAAGCAGAAATAGCATGCGCTGCTGGTTTCATGCGCTACAAGTAACTGAAACATTCCCCATACGGACGCATCTTTAAAGTCTTTCACTTTAAACAGAGGACATACAATTCAGCGATATCGGTCGTTTTACGACTTTTTGGACTCCTGAAACTTGAACAGCCACCAGGCCATGGGCAGGTTCTGACAGCCCATGAAGTTGGTTTTAATTTCGTGCGGCGTGAAGAACGGTAGCGTCTCGCAGGGCGCCCCGAAGATCGTGCTGTTGGCCGAGTTGAAACCCCCCTCCGCCATAGTTGGTACAGACGACATCGTGTCCATGTATTCCTGTCGAGGTGAGCAGAACACATGATATTAGACCAACAAAAATTTAGACAACAGTTTTTGCACCGTATTTTGGACTTCTTTGAATTTATACTAGATTTTTTCCCGTGTTTAGCACTGTAAGTTCAGTGCTTTCTGAGAACCTGCGGGGGAAAATCATTTGGGCGGGACTCGAACCCACGTACGACATACAACACGCTAGTGCAGACATCTTAACCACTCGACCACCTATTCAAATCTAATGTGTAGCAGGTAATGCGCAACTATTGTCCGAAAATTGAATTTTTACTGAATTTACCGTCGACCCCCTTAAATGAGCAAACGAGGAGCACTAAAACATCAGCTTATGTTTGCATTTTTCAGTATCTACAGTTCATTGCTGCAAAAACAAAACGGCATTATCTAGATTGCAAACATGTAGTATTCACAGTATTTACCCCGAAATTGAGCAACGCCCTGAGGTGCATCCACCAATCGAATGGTACGTTCAGAATAATTCAGTCACTGCGGCTGCACTGTGTCCATTCCTAGAGTGTTCAAGCTATATTTTGGTAGGAAAACTTCCGTTTTTTTTATATTATCCCGAGCACGCTTTCGGAAACGACATGTCAGCCCATTTCCGGGCTTTCCTCTGAACGGCTACACTCAACAAAGTTCATCATATAAAGGTTTTTTTTCACACACGGACAAGACATACCTCATATATCGTATCCACACACTGTGTGGTGTGGTTAGCCTCTATCCACTGCCACGTCAACTCGTCGTTCCAGGAGTATTCGGTTGATCCACTGCTGGCAAACACCACCACGTTCAGGTGGCTGTCTGACGTGATGATGGACTCGGCCAGTAAGCCCGAGTAGCTCTGGTCGGCGATGACGTATATCCGCTTCGCTCGACAGTCCTGTAGGTCCTCCAGGAGTTCAGTGGTTGAGTATGTTTCTGCATCTGAGGCCTGGGGGAAAATATCCACAGTTCAATTATCCACAAGTTTAGACTGTGGTATATTTCAGTTGATGAACTTGGAAAAAGGAGTAAAACATCGAACAAGTCGCCGAACAGAGTTGTTCCTGGTTGGCCCCCGTTGGGGGGAGACAAGGGGGTAACTGCCCTCCTATTGGAACTCTTCCCCCACCCCCTTACCCCCCTCTGGAAATTTGGGATTTAAAAACGAATTTTATAGGCTGTACCCCCCACTCAGCTAGAGTGCGTTCAGTTTGGCGTATATTAATGTCAAGGCTCTTGAAGGCGCCGCCCATTAAAAACTGGACCCTACGCTTGCCCTTCCAATTATTTTGCCGTGCTGGTAAAACAAAAATGGACACTTTTTACGAAAATGTACCCGGTAACAATTTAGTCCTGAAAATCTGGAGGATAATTGATTTTTCCCTTGAAACTGGCCGCCGCCCTCCCTTCCCCTCCGAACAATTCCTGGTTACACTACTGGTTATCAAGTACAATTTTTTTGTGCCTTGTATTAACTACTACATAAATACTCTTCACTAGTGTTTAATACAATGTTGACGACGTTGAACTATCGACATCAGAGATACACGAAAATTACATCTCAGGATTTGTATTCATTTGGCTGAAAATTAAAACCATGCCCAAGAGAAAGCGACCTGCAATACCACTCACCAGTCCATTGCTGTCTGTATCCCAAAGTAGACTGGTTCCGTCGTTCATGGTCGGGCTGTTGAGGTAGATGACCATGGTCTCCACGCAGTTGGGAACCCTGCACAACGTGCTGACGTGGTTCCTGATTGCGTCCTTCTGCGTTGCCGGGTAGGAGTTTCGGTTGCTATGTTCGTCCTCTTCCACTAAAAGAAATAGAAAAGGAAACATCAATTTCAAGTCATTTTTACACAATTCTGTTCCCGAGAAGGAAAGTTTGTCCCTAGTATTTGCATTTTTTTCTCGCAAATGAAATCAACATCAGTTTACAATTTGAAAGACCGGTCACCATTCAGACTAACAACAAGTTACCTTTTTATAACTTGTCAGTGCGCCCGTGCTTTTTGGGCGCGGCACCCCTATAAATTTTTTAACTGAATTTGCTAATTTGTTAGCATTAGATAATGTTGTGAGCTTTCCAAGCTTACGTCGTAGGTAACAAATATAAATTTCAAATTTAGAATTAGGAGCGGGCTAATTCTGACAGTGTTAATTTATATAGGGCAATTTTCGAGCGTATCACATAATAAAAACAATATAATCTTGGAAGTCCAAAAAGAGTGCAAGGTGTATTAAGTATATTTTTCCTTCAAAAATGTTGTTATTTTATGGCAGCTGAATTCTACAGCAATCTTCTAGGGTCGCCTTGTCATTTAGTTAGATTATTAATTACGTAGGGTTAGGTAGGGTTACAGACGTCTGTCTCCGGAAAAGGTTGAGACATTACGATGCCAATTGGGGTAGGCTTAATTAATTATCGTTCAGTAATGAATTATGTTGGCGGGAGAGTCGGGTCCCCATACTGCATTTGGGCAGTGGCCTAGTGACATGACTTTATCTCAAACTTTTTTTCATGTGTTTTAACTACTAAAGTTCGACTTTTAATTATGCGCATTTCATAATTCTTGTATATAGAGACAATGCATTTTTTTTTCTATTATTAAAATAATGATATAAACATCACATGATTCAATCTCAATTAAATAAATTAATAAATTAATTAATTAATTAATTAATTAATTAAATATAATGATTTCAAAATTATTATATTATGATGGGAAATGCTAGTCAGCTTCAAAAACTCACGGAGAATCTCGCCGCTGTCTGCGAAGAACGTCTTGATGTTCGGTCTCTTGAACCCGTGTTCTCTCAGCATTGAGTAGAAGCCCCGGATATTCTGCGTATGTCGCTGTTGGCTAGTCTGCCGGTTCCAGCCGCCCGAAATCAGCACGGCTTGATCGCATATCTCGTAGTACTTACACCTTGCGTTGACCTGATTTGGATCATTAAAAAAAAAAATGGTATTAAAGGAACCATGCAAAAGGATTATGAAAGTGAGGATGGAATTTTGCGTCGTGTTTTATCATATTACCAGCGCGCGGTACGTTATGTTAATACGCCCACATGAAGTTCCGACATGTCTAACGACTTGACTGATATATTCAAATATGCAACCAGTACATGTACAAATGTATATCCATCATTAAGCAGCCAATGGTAGCCTATCTGACATAATAAGAAGCATCCATTAAAGTATGGGATTTGCTTGTTTTTTCTAGGTCAGTGTAAAGTTATCTCAACCCCCTCCAAATAATGAGGGGGCGCCTGTTGTAAACTTGTAAACTCTATCCTTTTATTTCCCTTTTGTTTAATTATTTTTTTCCATGGAGTTCCACCCAGCGAATGTACAGACTTGTTTTGGCTGGCAGATGAAATAAAATTCAGCTAGACTATTAAGCTAGACGTACACACTTGTGGCTACTCTAATCCACACTCAATCGCATTATGTACCCTGAAGTCGCCATGACCGCGCCATATACTCACGTGCTGGATTGGTATTTCACATCTGTATGTGTTGTGGGACAGCTCGCATCGGTTCGTGTAGTTCCCAACGTCCGTGCGGTACACAGGGCATGGCCCGAAAGATCCAACGTTGGAAAAGCATCGCAGCTGCTGTTCTTTTTTCTGTGGTCAATGCCAAAATTATAAAGAAAATAAATTGATTAATACGTCATCACGATATCTAAATTAACTGACGACAGTAATTTGTAAGGAAGGCGTGAGAATATACCAGCAACAGCATTTCAAAATTGTTTAATTAACAGTTTCTTTGATCGTACGCAAAGCTCACGTCCGACCTAAGTCTAAACATGCAGCACGATGGCGTAGCAAGTGGGAACGGAGGAAAATCCCCTTCCCATCCCCCACTATTCAAAGTACTTGCTGGTCCCGCCCCCACAAAATGGGGTCCCTTTTTACAAAAGATTTAAATTTGGTCATGGAAAGCTTCTTTTTAATAACAATTGAAGTTGCTTGTTTATAAAGTACACAGCCAAGTGTACAAAACTTCGTGTACCGAGAACTTAGCAAAAATATCCGCTGGCACGTGATGGTGAATAAGCCAGTTCGGTATTTCAACTGCGCATGTGCACAATGACATTTTATCCCGAATGACAACCCGGTCGCACAACGCGCACGTGTTAAATTCAATCAGAATGGACGTTCGCGTATTAACATGGCGTGACATTACGTCAGCAATTTTATCCCGAATAACTTTTTGACCTTGGAGATACCGAACTGGCTTATTGACCAGTTGGAATCTAGCTCTCGCTCTACCTCTATGCTCATGCGGCAGGACTTACCATTGTCCTTCTGATAGCTTCGTGTATTTGGCTATTTAATCCGTTTGATTTGTACGCGATTTCCAACTCGGGAGATCGACTATCGAAGAACTATTGCCCCCTTTTCGTCCCTGTTGCCGATGTATTATCGACAACCTGTTGACCATGAACACGCGCTCGTATATTGAGGGCGGCACATCAAATGTTTGTACCATCAGACGGGTACTTAAACAAAAACCGACTATAATGTAGGGCAATTTGGCTTGAAATACTTAGAGAATAATTTTTCATTGCCGAAATTGCAGAAAGTTGTGGATAACTGTCATAATGTGAAACGGGAAAATCTACTGTTATTTGCTATAGCGTACATCAGATAATTTGTACAAAACGGGTAGCGATCGACACATGTTCCATGCAGTTGTGTTAATCTATACTATAAAGACCCTAACCTGCGCCATCTTGGAATCTTGGAATTAGACCCGCGCCATCTTGGAAAAGTGCGTCACGTTTGGTCGGGTGACTCGGCGTGGTGTCGCCGGTGATCGGGGGGCGAGGAGGGTACCAGAGTACTCCCCGGATGCTGGATCACGTGATGATGTCTCCCGAACGGCCGGGCTGCGATAGTGTCTGATTGGCCGTTTCCAACAGACCTCCCGATTGGTCCGTGATGCGAGAAACCTTCCGAACTGCCGCCTTCCGGCGTGTCCGATTGGCCGTTTCCAACGAGCCTCCCCGTTGGTCGGCTTGACCCGCTGAATCCTCGCCTCGGTGGTGCCGCGATATGATTCCCCCTTGCCGACTACCGGGGGGGGGGGGGGGGGGGGTTGCTCGAAACGGGGTACCGGTTACAGCCACGATGTCCGGAACTGGCGCCTGCGTTTAATATGGCCGTTTTGGGGGGCTAGCCGAATTTTCATGCCAGGCTGTTTTCACGGCAAGACGCTTTCGCATATATTGCCAATACGGTGGCCGATAAACAACGTAATTGGGAAAATATAAATGTAAATCTTAAAATCAGTCGTCTCTCTCTCTCTTTCAAATAGCTTACTTGCGAAATGCTGGTATACTTTCTGCCAATGGTATCCAATTATATTTGTTAGAAAAGCAAAACAATTATTATATAGAATAGTTAAGTAGACCCAACAAGGTTTTAGGCTCACGCACCGTTAGGCCTATGCATATAGGGCGAACGGGCGCTGTTCATAAGGCCAACAAAAATTGTTTCCCTCGGACAGGACAAATTGGAAAAGAGGGTCGGTCGGTCGGGTATTTTTTTCGCATTCACGCTCACCCGGGCGTGTTTAGGCTATAGGCCTACACATTGAACAAACCCCCAGGTTTAACACTTTTTGAGACATAGAGGCTGAGTTATGTTATTTTATATATGGTTAAAAAAAACGCCGACCCTGAATCTGTCGATTTTTACGGTCGGTCGGTTCGAGGGCAACACAACCATGTTTTTGGTCCTATGACCAGAATACCGTACGTGTGCATGACTACTTGCAATGGACGAATTACTTTTCCCAACGATTTTGTACTTTTTGTAAATGTTTGGGAATTTCAAAAATATTATCCCCTACAGTATGAAAATAGATTTTGGCGGCTGCTAGCAACATTTGTGCGTAAAGCGCGCAGCGGCCAATTCGCAATCCAGATTTGTATACATGGAGATCAGTGGGCTCAACGCATTCAAATTAAAGAAGGATTTTCGGTTAAAAAGCTGAAATCAGTCAAAAAAAAGGCAAAAAGTTCACATTTGTCTCAATTCAATTGAAAGACCGACCCCTGACCTCCAAACTAAAGACGGCCCGAATTAAACGGTGCAGAAACAGTACGGTAGCCTAAGTCAAATTAAAGACGGATTTTCGCCTTCGGTTAAAAAAAGCTGAAACAAAAAGCTTAACATCGGTCTTAGAGTGGCGGCCGGAATGCCGTTTCACGAAGTTTTGTACCATTCTAAATATCCGAACAATTCTTTTTTATTAAACAAATTAAAAGATCAACCTTCGACCTCCAACCTAACTGGTGCCCAATACAACGGTGCAGAAACAGTCAGCCCAATTCAAATTTAAGACGGATTTTCGGGTAAATAAGAAAAAACTTGTTATAAAAAGGCAGAATTCCATTCCCTCAAATTTTGTACAATAAGACAATGTTAGAAGTGCCCCGCCGCGCGGTCCACCCATCTAGCGGGTGCCGCGCGAAGCGCGGCATCCTGCTAGTGTTATTAACGATACTCAACAGCATAAGAACGTATTTCTAATGTCCCGTGGGGGCAAAAACAATACTGGATTTTACTTCTAGGCAAAACAAGAAACGCGAAACAGGAACCAAGCTAGCACGATAGCAGATCAACACACATCGTTGGGTGAAAACAAATACCATTTGATATGATCCCCGTGTGGCAATCTTGCTCGTTCGGTTGATGAACCCGGTCGTGTTAATAATAAATGCGACCAGTCCCTTTGGAAATCTCGTTAAATTGCCCGAGTCGGCGAGATTTCAAAGGCGGTTGCCGTCCGGCCAGTGCGGTACCGGTATTATATACAACATCACGAGCCTGGTTTTGTTTTTATCTCGAGATTTCAGGACCCCAGGCTACATCGAAATATCGAATGGAATCTCCTGGAATTGCTTTACTTTTTTATCTGCCTGTTTGTGAACCTCAAGATGTATACATTTACATTCGTGGAAATACAATGATAATATGAAAACAAATACACACCGGGTTTTGTTGCGGGTAAAATTGGTGAGCAGAAAAATTCATGCAACCTCGGCACATTTTTGTCTCTTTCTCTCTGTTGTTTTACCGTATTATTTTATTGTTCTAGGGAGGTTTCCCAGAAAAAGATCTTATAAAGCACACATACTTAGCTAAGGCCAAACAAAAAATAGTCGGTCTCTGGTCAGACTAAAGTTCCGGAATTGCGTTTATTTGTTGCTATTTTTTTGCCTTTTTTTTTAAAGCTTGGATTGTACAGACAAGGTGGGTACCGGTACTATTTTGTGTTTTGTTTGTGTCCTCATATGCCTTGGTATCCTCCTCCATCATTTCCCTTGGTGCCCTCCCCATTTCTTGTTGGCCGTCATTTGCCAGATGTCTCCCCATGCCTTGGTTTCCTCCATGTGCCTTGGTTTCCTCCACATCTGTTTGGTGCCCCACATTTGCCTACATGTAGGTGCCCTCCTCGTTTGCCTAGGTATCTTAAATGCTTTCCTTCACATACAGCCAGGGCAACTTTATGACTTGGACTTTGCCTCCAAAAGCCCTGCTATACATTCAGAACAACAGAACCTGTTTTCTAAACAGACATAAATTGAAGGGACACATTGCTTTGGATTTTGCGATTTGGGCTATAAAACTGAAATGGATATGGTTGGGAAGCTCTTTTAAAAGTAGAATATAAAGATTCACATAACTATCCCTTCAAATTGCGTGGTTTTTGTTTAATTTCGTGACAAATAACGGTCCGCCATTTTGTAGAACCAAATTTTTGACTCCACAAAATGGCGGACCATGTTCACCAGTCGCAGCTGGTTGAAGTACGTTCTGTTGATCCATTTTTATGTACTGTGGCACGGCGCGCAGCACTGGCGATATGTGTCGCGAGGTAGAGAATGGTACCTGGCGATCATCTGATAGGTTTACAAGGTCATTGGCTGCGGCGCCAGCCTAAAGACTCTTACAGCGTATTTTGCGCATTATTTAGACGGTGGTATTTACTACTGAAAATAAGTCTATGTTTCGCGGGTCAGATGTCAGGGATCAGAGGCCAATTTTTTGTTTTGTAATTACTACTCACTAATTACAACACATTATACGCGATTTTTTGCATGAACAACTCTTATAAAAGATAAGGAACATTTCCAGACCCTTTAAAGACTGCCAATGCTCCAAGCCAGCTTTTAACAATGCTCCAGCTCTATATTTTTTTTTAAAGTGAGTATGCTGCATTTATGTTTAGACCATAAAAAGCAATGTGGTTTTTCATTGCTAGCTTTGACCAGAGGCCTTTTTTGCGGCAATAGAGGACGCTGTTGTAGCTACCGCGGAAAATTTTTGGGGGGGGGGAACATTTACGCGTAGTTCTGAGCATGCGCACGACTGGTGAGAATAAAAGACCAGTATGTCTGCTACCACCAGCGTCTCCCATTGCCGAAACAAACCGATTCTGAATATTTTTTTCTTTCCTGTGAACCTCAACAACAGAGCTCTATTTCAGACTTAAGACAGTAAGGGGTCCGTTTCGTAAAGTAACCGACTTGAATGGTGTAATTCCTCATAAATGAGTTAGATCAGTTAACGTTAAGCCAAAACTCAATTCGGGCTTTGTGCGGTGGAGAGAACTAGAAAGAGAAGGACATTTTGTAGGTACGCCATGTGATGTAACTAACCCTTAAAAAGAAGTGTTTAAAATGTCGAGTTTATACCTCCGATTCGTCTGCGAATCACACTTCCATTTTTTAGAGTTAGTTTCTTTAGCCGACTACATTTCCATAAATAGGGACGCCCGTTTGTTTTGGCCTGGGCGCAAGTCACACTGGACGTGACAAGTTGTGGACGAGGGGGAGAGGAAGGGCACGGTGTGGGAAAGGCTTCCGAGATGAAACTTACGCTATCGTCTTCAAGATGCACCAGTGGAAGGAAGTTGATCTCGCAGCGCCTCCTGCCGCTCTTCCGGTGGAGCTTGTTGCGGCACCTTCGCTTCTCCACGATCTGGATGCATTCCCCGTCACCTGTTAAAAAACGTGGCTCAGTAGGTCAAATTAAGAAGTCACTGCGATTATCAGTTCTGTTAGAGAACGTCCAGTGTGTGGAGATATACAACACTTCACATGATTACCATCACCGCTACACTTCAGAAGGTGTAGTGTTAAATTAACACCACGTGGTATCTATATTGAACCATTCGTTCAATGCAGGGTGAGTAAAACAATACACCGAAATATGTTCCACATTAATCAAACTGACGTCACAAAATTAGTATATTATGAAGTCCAAGATCTTTTTGAAATGATAGCTCACTCGCCCAGATCAGATCACCAATTATTGAACACGGGGTGCAACCGTAAAACAAATGTGTACATGTGCGGCGCGAGTGCAGGGTATAATTTGGACAAGAACATTTGCGTAGCAGTTATTGCTATGCAATATTAATATTGCATAGCAGTTTGCTGTACATGCGTAGCAGTTTTGTCCGGAGTTGCACATGTGCTTAATAAAGAAACAAAAGTTTGTCTTACAGCCGTTTACTGGTATAAAGCTTTCAAGAGAGGGCGCTGTTCACCGTATGAATAGCCTTTAGTCAAGGCGCGCGTGGCAATTCAGGTCGATCACATGCATGATTATATAAAAAGGGCTATAAAATGGTGTCCGGAATTTTTTCTTCTAACTGGTGTGGAGTTCTTGACTTCTTTTTCAGCGTAAATAAGTTCGAATTATGACTAATTCACAGCGCCCTCTGTTGGTAAGGTTCCTTTTGCAGTACCCGGTTGAAGCATGCTCATGCTCACTCTCGCTCAAGTGTAAACCACACCCCGCATGCATGGAAACAACAAAGTGACGCAATCCAGGAAAATGGGGCTGAGGTTACTGGTTGTAGCGGGCATCTTTGGTTTGGATTCTCGTTGTTGGCTGTGTACGTAACTTTAAACCCTCAATGTAGCCTTTCAAACATGCAGCATCGGACTACTGCTAATATCGTACCGGTAATTGCAGGCATCAGTTTCCCACTTCAGGGCAGAAGTTTCGAGCCGAAACTGCACATTTTTTTTACAGAACATTGTTGTTGTTTTGGGCTACATTTTAAGATCTGACTACTTCATTAAAGCAAGTTTGATGTATCGCAGTTTAATGCGATCGCAAACTGCGATGCGATACCAGGAAAATGATGCCCTGTAGTGCAGTGTGTGCATGTAAGGCGCGAGGCGCGTGCTCACCAATACATGTACTGATCACCAGTCATCGTCACTCAATCCTATACACGGACGCTTTTTACTTGTTCAGAAATGTCAGAAACATTTCAGAAAGTAAATTCCGAGTTGACGTCAACCATACTTTAAGTTTCCTTTGTCAACACGTGTAGGGGACTTTACTCAGCTGTTATTCGAAAAAAAAAGGATGTTACCTTTTTTATTGCACTACTGGAACATGTATGTTTAATTTGACCATGGTTTCTTTCCACGGTCTTCTCTATAATGAATGCCACAGGCAATAATACATTCCGGAGTGAAAAAAGAAAGAAAAAAAAGGATTAAACTGCATCATGTCCCGATAATCCGCATACAGAGGTTTCGGACACATGCATGTACATTTTCAGATGGTAATCATTTAAAAAACGGCCATTATTAGAGGTTGATTAATACCTCAACTTTGCTGGCGGTCAATACCTCAAAACAGAGTGTCAACAAAGTAGCAGAAATGGGAGACAAGTTCCCCTGATTGCCATTTTGAGCGCACACAATGCAGTTCTAATGGGAGACGGTTGAGACGCTGGTGGCAGCAGACATACCTGTCCTTTTTTGCTAGTTCTGAGCAAGCGCGTGTAGTTCTGAGCATGCGGGCGTGTAGTTCTGAGCATGCGCACGACTGGTGAGAACAATAGAAAAGGACGGTATGCCTGCTTCCACCAACGTCCCAAAAGTCTCCCATTTCTCTGTTACACAGAGTTATAATAACACGCCAATACCAAAGGTAGGATTTGTCTAAAGGCAGTAGGCAGGCACGTATAGGCTTCAAATACATTCATCCGTATCCTTGTAACTCCACATCACTTGCATATTAACTGCCACTATTCTCTTCATGCCAGCTGCTGTATATACAGTACCGCGAAGTGTCTCCCAGTACCCCGTTCTTTTACCAGTCGATTTTTCCCCTGAAAACCGATTCACACCCCCGGACGGAGTATCAGTTACGGCCGCCACGTGGGGGCAGGTATTGACACCACGCCGTTACGGTGGAACGTAAAATAATAGGGGCGAATCTCATTCTCCAATAATGCCGGCCTGCCAAACACAAAAGCCCCCAACGCGCTGTTAAAAAGGCTTGTTGACAAACAACAGCACCCCCACGTTTGTTTGATGTCAAAACACGACCACGAGAGGCGGCCGCGGTGGGCTTTGATCTGGTGGGCACCGGGGACGTAAAACTGGCTCAATCGCCTGGTGTGTTTTTCTCCCAGGTGTGAATTAACGCTTCCTTGAAATTGGCCTCGACCACAGCATATTTTTGGGAGGTTGTTGGGAGGTGGGAGCGTTATTGCAGACGCCAAGTAATGTATCTTAATGGTTGAACTGGAAAGCAAGAAAGATCATCCAGGCATGCGCAGTCAAAACAAGCTTTACTGTAAATAATAAACTGGCAAATAAATGTACACAAATACAAAACTGCAAAAGGGTCTAACTGGGGGAGGGCATGGGGAAGCCTTTCCCCCTCCCCTCGGAGACACGGAGACTATTATAAATGTATTTGCGCATTTCACAGACTAAAGAGTCCGTCGCTAGACAAGTCAGTGTTTTGGTGCCAAAACGTTCACATAACAAGTGAGAGTAATCGGTGCACGCTCTATGTGGCGAGGGGGGGGGGGGGGGGGGGGGGGGAGTCTAACATAGCTAGTTGTAGGTTGAAACTAATCAAGCCTCTTTGGGAAAGAACTATGTGAAAACAAGCTGCATACCCCCAATATTATGGTCATATCAAGGATCACATCTGCAAAATCCTATATCCCGAACGAGACAAGTGATCATCTTACATACAGCGCTATCCATACTTTCGGTTACGATGGTTTTTGCAACCAAGCCTCGGGTTCAAAAACGGAAGTTTCGGTTGCTTTGATTATTGATAATCAAGCACCGTGCGAGCAGAACGTGTCCCCGGTTGACCTAGTCTTGGTTCCAAGACGTCCTTAGCGCGCGGTGCGACGTCTTGGCTATTTCGCATGGAAGCGCGCGCGACCGCTTATGCATAATTTAACAGGCGGGTCAAACGAATAATCGCGCTTGCGCACTGGAGGAAACTCATGTGTTAGTAATACCTTACTGGTCAGTTAACGTTTGCGTTTTACATGCGATAATGCAGCTACGTCACACGCGCGTGCATATATCGCACAGTGTAGCTAGCTGGAGGGCGTTGTCAGCCGGCCGTGCGCGCTGTACGTTGCATCGCACTGCTAAGGACGTCTTGGAACCAAGACTACGGTTGACCCTGCATTCAGGATGCACGACGTCTACTGCTGTAACTTCACAAGCCCGAACGCAAAACGGCGAAGTCGCAACTGACTTGCAGGGTTTAACCGTTCAAGGAACCATGCAGCGTCATTTCAATGTTACTTCCACGTCCTACGCAGAAATTGTGGGGAACAATTTCCTTTTTTTTCACACTAATGAAAATGTATATGGTCATGAACCAAAGCACTATGTCATCAAAGTCACAGCAGCGACTCCAAAGCTTTCGTGTACAAATATCAAACTTCTAGAAACGTTACTCAGCAATGGATTCGAAATGAACTATTTAATATGGAAATCAGCTCAAACCTGGAGCCTTTAGTTCTCCACAAAAAAAAAAAAAAAATGGATATATGGTTTTCGGTACACAATGCAGTGGAGGTACCGCTGCTGTGCCTCTGACGTCATGACTGGGTTATGAATATGAACATTTTCATTAAAATAAAAATTTGCAATTCTTGCGTAGCATTGATACAAAGGACTTGAAAATTAATAATACGCACGTGGCATGGAAATAACGCTACGGTTATGTAACATGCATTGATGTCATAAAAATCTTCTTACACGGTTCCTTTAAACTTCGAGGGGTGACAGCCCATGGAGAAAACTCCTTATTTCCCGAGGGACTGCTTAAGTACACTAACCCAAGCATGTTAGTAGGTAGAAATTTGTTTTCGTCCCACATGAAAAAGACAAACAAACAGAGCCGGGCCCGTGACGTTGTCCGTCCGTCATCGCCGGGCGACAGCCAGCCGAAGCGGCCCTGCCTGACCCCACCGGGCGGTTCACGGAACGGAAGCCGGGGTCGAAGCCACAAGGGTGTGCGGTTACACATGCACGCGCAGACAAGGGAAACTTTGAAGGGTAAACATTATACAACATTTGCAAACATCAAAAAACAAAACTACTGAATTATGAAATAGCTAACTTGACTGTAAGTAAATACATGTAATAGTCTTAAGCATGATCCTATTAATTATGGCACCCAGTGTGCTGTCATTTTTTGAGAAAAGTATCAATTTCCAGCGATGGTCGGTCGACCATCGTTAGAAATAGTCTAGTTCCCCAACCTGATAATTCCCTGACGTCTGTTTGTCTGAAGTAGGGTAACGTCAGGGAACCAAAATACAAGAACAGCATTTTTGTCCTTGTTTTCCCAATGCAAAACAAAAACTTTAAACAGGTCAGTGTTTCAGTATTTGCTATAAAATACTAAACCCCAAAATCCATTAAATTCTGAAAAATAGAGCAAAAGCAAATATTTACTTTTAAAGGAATCATGACTTTTCAAGACTTGAACACAGTGTACATGCATGGTAACTGTATTTCCATGTTACTATGATTTTCCACCTCCTGTGTGGACATTCTAGATTGAAATTCCAACAGTTTTGTTTTTAAGCTAATGAAAATTGTTATATCCATCAGACAAAGCGCGACGTCATCCAAGGCATAACAGCAGTGTCTTTAGCTTTGTGTACTGCTCTTCTGCATTTTCGTTGAGCCGGTTCCATTTGTGACTTGATTGTCTGGACACCACGTTTAGCCAACATTTCTTCAAATTTCTTCCTTCTATTTATACGAAACAAAAAGAGCGCCCTCTTACATGACTAAACTGGAAAGATTTTAAAAGAACTGAAAAGCCACCAACTTTCTTTTTCACCGCAAGTGAAAACAAGTATTTAGGATCATGCTCACATTGTTGAATTCAACATATACACGAAATAACAAATCTCTGAAAGTTTGAGGAAAGTTTGAGCTCAATCCGTCAATCGAGTCAACTCGGTCCCAAACCAACTCGGTCCCAGGTCAACTCGGACTTGGGACTTCGGACCGAGTTGACCTGGGACCAAGTTGATTTGGAACCGAGTTGGCCCGCACCCACACCTCCACCCCATTAGCTCTCCCCAACCCAGACAAATTGGCTTGGATAATGAAAACAAAAAACATTCATGGCGGTTTCCGTATTCTGGCATCCAGTGACAAAGGTGATGAAAAGCTTTAAAAGAAAAATCTCTATTTTCGATTTTTCACTGTGCACATACTTTAGCCGATGACAACATTTCCTTGAATCATGTGAATTAGAACACAGTTGAGAGTCCGGCTGTAAGGATTTGCAGTTGAACTGTCCCCGACCCCAATACTAACTGCATCACGCAGAAGAAACAAATTATTTGAAACGCCGGTGAGTTAAGTATCGTGGTAAACAGTCACAGATAACTGAAGCTACAAACCAACCTGAACACAACCGTGTCTCCTGTTCACCGGCAAGACTCCACGGGAATCTTTGCTTGACGGGTGCCGTATTTCCCAAGCCTAAGCGCAACGCACACCGCCAATCAAGCCAATTTTTCCCCAGGGACTTTCTAACCCATCAATGGAACCGCTTTAATAATCGAGAATGCGCCCAACAATCGCCAATGTTAGAGACGGGAAATGATCAAACGCGGTCACCGCCATTTTTATTGGTCACTGTGCTAAACCCAAAATGATACAGACAATATTCTTCTCCAGTCAAGGTGTTCACTTATGCGGAAATCTTTTAGGTCGCCGCAATGAAAAGGGTTGTTTAACATGCCGCCATGAATGGACCTGCACGCAACCGGGACAATGGGATGAATGACTACACATGTGCCGACAGGCATAGTCTGCATTCAAGTGTGGCATCATGGAGTAAGTGAAGCGACTCATACAACAGTGCAAGGCCATCCGACTTCCAGCAGCTAGCTGCATTTGAGATATAGCAATGGTGTCACGTATAGAAGGCCAACGTCATAAGCTGGTGTCGCATGCACCCCACCCACCGCGTCCCCCTCCCAAATGTGGAGATTGTCATTTCGGAAGTGACTAAACCCTCACGTCTGGGGACATTCTCCTGTACAAATGCACAGGGCTGATTTTGTTTGTTACTTCTGCTCAAAGATGGACCAAAGTCCCCACGTGCACCAATTTATGCCGGACAATCATCCATCTAACTACATGTATCTAATTAGAGTTTACCCTTATCAACAGATATTATTCGAGATTTTAAAAGCCAAAAAGGCTAGTAACTTCAAGAACTATCTCTCATTTCAATGTCCCCGAATTATCATTATTAAGTGTGATTCGTCACCTCCATGGTCACAGCGTCAATCGCTAATACGTGATTTGCGCGCCAGAATTCAAGGAATGGGGATTATCCGTTTTCTCTCGTTCCAAGACCACTCAAATAAGCAGTATCAACAACTAATTCAACAAAACTTCCGGAAATCTCACTTCATTTATATCCAGATTCATCACTTTATACAAGACCTCTGTTTATAAAGGTGACACTATACCAATCGTCCTGAGAAATATTTCCGTCTGAAATGCTGTCATCTTCGAGACCTCTAATTTCTAAAAACGCTTAATTTCGATGTCAACATTCCAAATATTCAGCACATGTGCACAAAATTACTGATACAATAGAACGGGTTTTCATTAGTTTCTCGTCATTCGGATGACAGATTGAGCCCAAATCATTTGCTATTCTCATGCATTTTTATATTATGTTGAATCACACCATGGAGCTATAAGTACAAACACTGCCCGCACATGGTTTGTCGGCTTGACCAATGCTTTCATACCTAATAAATATAAACAAACAACGGGAATAATAAGAATTGAACGAACATACAGTGCACAAAACACGTACACGTTTACAATGAAGCGTCACAAGAAATGAAGGTCCGTGCAGAATTATTACTATAAATTCTAAGAAAAAGCCATACTCAAGAATGTCACACATTATTAATGGCCTTTACAATTGCAAAGCGTGCAGGGAATTCCAACATCTGGCTGTGTAGCGCAGAACTAAAACCATCTAAATCTACGTTGCGTGCTAAGCCCACGTAAATAATCCCCCGGCTAAAACCGAGTCCATTCCTTCACGACAGAAAGGCGTTCTAAATTTAGACCCGCGAATCATCTCTCCCACAGGGCCCCTCCAATGTCAAAGCACACTGACACGTCATGAAAACAAAACTTCCCAAGCTGGGTTGTAGTAGACGCACGCTCGCGGGCAGAAATTTGTAATGTAAACAGCGCGAGAATAGCAGCTGCGAAAATCCCGACACCCCTTGCAATTTCGAGGATACAAAAATAGTGTATTCAGCGATTTGTAAAGTACAGGTATCATGCCGTCAGATTTACAGCTGTGTACATTGTTTAGAAACTATACGAACTGTCCGTTCTTTGGTCTGTGCTTGCAGGACCTGTTGGACCATGGAGGAAGGAATGTGAAGGACTCTATTTCTGGTTAATACGTACTGGAAGCATCTATGTACCATCGAACTTCCAAGACGATTTCTACCGTCCTCCCAGTCCTGGTCTATGCTAGTGCTTATAGTTATAGAAACTGTTGGAAATGTTGATTTCTGCTCAGATTGAGCAAGACTTACCAATGTATGATCCAAGGCGATTCCTACAGTCCTCCCAGTCTGAGTCCAAATCCAACGAGAACACGAGGACCAGATGCCCAAAATCTGCCGTGGGATGGGGGTCGATCACCAGCACCGCGTCGTGGCTCCGTCCCCGGCTGAGCCCACCGTCCGGCAACACGGCCACCATTCGCTGCCGGGCCCGGGCCGGCCCGGCCAGGAACACGCTCATCCGCTTGGCGTCCAGCGCTTGCAGCCGCTGACACTCCGCCTGCGAGGTGAACGTGACGGTAGCACAGTCCAGACTCCGGAGGTGGTCGCCGGCGGCACGGGCCCAGTGGGACAGCCGTGGGTCCGGCAGGACCGGCGTGGCTGCTGCGGATGACAAGGAAGTTGTCATCCGGACCGTGGTTGATGCCGAAGCTGACTCGGACCAGGACGGTCTGAAGGAGTTATCCACCAACGCCCGGCTCGGTCTCATGAATACCAATCCCACCAAAATCGACGTAAGGAAAGTACATCTAAAGCACTCCATAGCTGCTGCCTGTGTATTCCTCCACATTGGTTAACAAAATTAGCAGTTCCAAGCACGAGTTTATTTTGACTAGAAATTTCTGCACATTCTGTCACTCACGCATGTGCACACACGTAAATTGAACTTTGACTTATTGTTTGGCGGAGATAAGAAAGCCTGGAAATGTTAAGCCACAGTGTAAGTAATCAGCAAACTTTGCTACAACGTCCTTCGCTGGTTGAGTGCGATATTTTTTTATCACTAGCGTATTTATATATAAATCCAAGACATCGTATAGTACCTTCCCTTCTCCGGTGAAAACTTCAACATGTAATGTCAAACATCCCGCTTTCTCAGCTCCTGAAAAACACGTCCGGGCGAGTGAGGAATTAGTATTAGAGAGCATGTAATGCACGGCACAGCAAGGTAAAATAATAAATGACAAAATTAATGAGTTCAACTGTCGGTGGGTTGGATAAAGGACCAAAGGCCCAGCGGCACATCAAAGGAATCGCCCAAAGTCCGGGAAAACAAACAAAGCCAGCGCCCATTTGAAATACGCCGCTTTCAAAAAACCCACCGACAATCCGGGGTTTCTCAAGCTCATGCGTAATGAGGCGATAATAGCCACCGTGTCTTGGCCAATCAGAGAACCCCTATGAAAATCACCGGCGCGCAAACGACCAATCGGGGGCCCCATCCGTCGGCCTGTCGTCAGGCATGCGCCTTTATTTATTCAGTTTCAATGGACATGATGAAGTGGATTGGCCTTTGGTGCCCTCAACTTTTTTTTTTTTTCTTCCCGGAGAGCTGTGAACTCTGTTTAAATCTGTTTCTGGCGGGGTTTATATATTTCCCCCGTGCTGGCTGAGTCTTTTCATCGGAATTCGTCGACATCTTCATGGGAATGTGGGGGTGGGACGCGAACGGAGGAATGCTTTTTGCTGCCGATTTTGGAGGAGCCCCAAAACAATATTAGATCATGATTAAGGGTATTTTCCGAGGCAAGAATGAGCTAGGTAAACATGTTCGCTTTTATAGCCGGGGTAACCTTTATAATTCACCATAAATCACATCTACCTCTGGACAGTGCCCATTAACGAAACTCACCTCCACAATGTGTATATTATATGAATATGCTCTAGGTTACATACAAAAACAGATGTTGGAATACCGTTGTCCTATGAAAATCAGACTCCTTTTCCCTATTATTGGTTAAACCCTCTCACGTGACCGGCCACTCTCCGAATTATCTTCACTTAAGCGTGTGCAGTACTACCAATTGAGCCCGCATTTCATAGTGACTGAAATTCACGCTACGCCTGTCATTTCCAAGTTATTCTGACTGCGAATTAACAAACGTAGATGGCTCGATACAGACAGGCACGTGACCGTAGAAAACACGGCCTTAATCTGTTTGGTTCAAATCTGTTCTGAGAATAACATTTGACGATCCCACTATGGGCATCTTTTTTTCTTTTGGTGGTGGTGGTGGTGGGGGGGGGGGGGGGGGGGGATTGTGTGTGTTTTTTTACTATTTAAATACCGGCAATCGTGGACTAGGGACAAAAGGGTTAGGGCATAGACAAGGGGTCGACGATTGTCCGAACGTCCACGATTAAAATTCGTGTACAAAACATATGGGAGGCCTTCCGAAAAAGTTAAAGTACAAAGAAAAGAGGGACAATAGGCCTAGGGAGTTGCCGGTGGTTTCTTTTTTTTTGGGGGGGGGGGGACTTTTTATGGCAACAAAAGAGCTGTACACTGAAATTAATTTGAGGACAGAAATGTCCCCGTTTAAAGGCAGGATATAGCTTTAGTAATGATAAAACAAATTCTCAGTTTCAATCTGCGACTAGTGAGAGCTTACTGTTTATAGAGGTCATACGGTATACAAGTATAGCAATCCTCTTGGGAAATATTTCCATCTGAAATGCTGACATCCTCAATAAAATTATATATGAAGACCTCAAAAACGCCGTGGCTTATTTCGATAAACACATACGGACGGACGTGCACAAATCACTGTGAAAACAGAACTTTCTTCACTCGTGATCTCGGGACTCGAATGACGAATATAGCTCAAACTTTTACAGGTTTATTACATGTTAGCCTGTGTGTTGAATCACATAAAGTATGAACACTGCCTATGTTTTTCAGCTCTTCCAATGTTTTTCAGCTCTCCCCACAATCAAAATGACAATTTTCCACATGGGTGACGTTTCGAGTGCGTGAAAAGGCTACGAATACAGTCATTGAACCAACTGCGGAAATACTCAACCGAATACCATATCGCCAGGCCGCGCACACCTGTGTCCTCACAGCTGTGACCGCGCCGTGGATATGCCCACAAAGCTCCCAGCCGTGTCCCATTGACGAACTATATTTACTGAACATATAGACCCGAGTCGGTGACTTTTTGATGGAATAACTCAGTTAAATATGTATTTTTGTTTCACAAGGAGACGGAAACATCAACATTTATGGAAGGCAAACAGAGCTCACGCGATGAGTGTATTCAGAGTGCACGCACGAACCCACCTGGAACCCACAACGAGTGGGACCGGACGTGATCATGTTTTCAGATCGCTGGGAATTCCGCCTGTGTGAAAGTTAATTTGGGGTTATTGGCATTTGTACACCACCAATGTGGGGGACCCTTTATAGCCTTTATACATATGTGTTGTGCAATGCAAAAATTCAGTCAATGGCTCATATTTTAATCAAGTGTACACAGTTTTAACGTTAACGTGGACGTAAATCCCAAGGGGGACGGGGTGGAGAGGGTGTCCCCATCGTTGGGACGGGTTTGCGGCACCTAAGCGTAGCTCGGACATCTCGGGCTACATTTAGATACAGGGTGCTACATTTAAGCAGCGGCGGTGATTTCTGGTCAAGATTGGGGGATATAACAAAATACAAAGTTTAACGAAGAAAATCAAATCCAGAAGAGGGGGAAAAATCTAAAAAGCACGAGCTTGCCTTTCCAAAACTCTTAAAAATCAAACAAAAACAAAACCAACTTGACATCTAGGGACAGTTATTTATAACACACCTCTTGCTGGTTCTTTATCCTGGTTGGCTAAACACAGTCACGTGGGATTCACTAATAGGCTAGTGCATGAAATTTGCGTCAGCGTGAACTAAATGCGCGTCAAGACATCGCGCGCGCGTAATTTAAGGAGTACAGTGCAGTGCCTGATCAGGTACTGTACTCAAAATTTTTGACTGGTTACAGCGCCCTCAACTACAACTTTCATGGATGTCTGGTATTATTCATAATCACTAAGGCTGAGTTCGGGCGGTCTGTTCTTAGCACGAGTTCCCTGTTCTTGTGCCCGAACGGCGGGAACGCGACCCGAGAACATTGCACTCGAAACAAAATCGCATACCACCTACCACCAGTCGGGGGTTTACAAGAACATGACGTAATTTGACGCGACGTAGAAGACGACCAAAGATGGCGGATGATTTGACCATACCTCCATGATTTGACGAAGCATAAAAAGTCGGCGTAATGGTGCCTAAAATTCCCTTCCAAACGTTTTGAAAATACAGCTTTTTCTGAACAAACTAGGGGAAAATGCAGTCTAAACATTGTGCTTCCGTTAAATTATTTTGCGTCTGAAATTCAGGTTTTTGAAACGAATGCTTGAATAACGTACATGGGCGCAGCCATTACATTTTGCGTGGTTACCAGCGATAGATGGCGCTCTTGGCTATCAGACACGAATTGTTCTTGAGCAAACAAGAATAACTCGCCCGAACTCAGCCCATGCGTACATGATGCGAACAGTGAACAGCAACTTAAACACTGAATCCAGGAAAACTAAAAGCATTCCTTTAATTGTTGAATTGTTTATTGTTGAATTGCTGATGAGTTAATTGTTTAATTAAAACAGTTCGATTATAAAACCGTGAACATTTTTTCTTTCTTATTTTATATTTTGGACAGAGGTGTGTCATAAAACACATAATATTATGGACTGGCATGATTCAGTCACTACTGCACGTCTATTATGCCCCTCTCGGGCCTGTGTGTGACCAGAAGAGGGTCCCGTTTCCATCGGCCTTCGGCCTCAGGAAATAGGACCCTCTTCTGGTCACTCGCAGTCCCTCGGGGCGCATAGGCGTGCACTAGTGACCTCATTGCCAGTCCATATGTGTATAATAATATATGTGTAAATGACAGCTACAGAATGGAATATATGGTATGAAATGTGGCAATAAGGACGGAAAATCGACATGAGTTAACTAACACAGGACGAGATATATATTATTTACAGAGGATTATGACTTTAGTTAGCGTTTAAAAGTACTGTAGGTTTCTGGAAATGATAAAGCCTTTTTCTGATTGTTAACGGCTGCAAAAAGCCAGAACGCAAAAGGTGGTCGCACAACGCGCACGTGTTAAAGGGACACATTGCCTTCAAATGTCATGAAATTTTGCTGTTTGGAAATGTTCCTTATCTTTTATAAGAGTTGTTCATGCAAAAAAACACGTATAATGTGTTGTAATTAGTGAGTAGTGATTACAAAACAAAAAATTGGCATCTGATCCCTGACATCTGACCCGCGAAACATAGACTTATATCCAGTAGTAAATACCACCGTCTAAATAATGCGCAAAATACGCTGTAAGAGTTTTTAGGCTGGCGCCGCAGCCAGTGGCCTTGTAAAACTATCAGATGATCGCCAGGTACCATTCTCTACCTCGCGACACATTTATCGCCAGTGCTGCGTGCCGTGTGCCACACATCAAAATGGATCAACAGAACGTACTTCAACCAGCTGCGACTGGAAATACGACTGGTGAACATGGTCCGCCATTTTGTGGAGTCAAAAATTTGGTTCTACAAAATGGCGGACCGTTATTTGTCACGAAATTAAACAAAAACACGCAATTTGAAGGGATGGCTATGTGAATCTTTATATTCTACTTTTAAAAAGGCTTCCCAACCATATCCATTTCAGTTTTATAGCCCAAATCGCAAAATCCAAAGCAATGTGTCCCTTTAAATTCAATCAGAATTGGCGTCGCGTAACATGGCGTGACATTACATCAGCCATTTTATCCCGAATAACCTTTGACCTTTGAGATACCGAACTGGCTTATTAAATCAATATTTGGTTTGTTGTATTTTCTACTTTTCAAGTCTTTCATGTAAATCATAACGTTTTATATCCAGGATCCGGCTGGGTCCAGAATCCGACTTTTAACAACTGCCACCACTTGGGCCTAAATCTAATAATTTGTCCGTGCCCTGGATGAAACATTCAATTGAATATATTTCCTCATACAAACAAATAATGGAGGAAAACTGTAGTTTTATTGTAAAAATATGAATACTGCCGTACTCTCTGCAATCTATTTGTAAGAATAGGGTTATTGTAAGAATTTGTAAGAATTCTTACATATACACTGTCAAAACGCTGTTTAAACTTTTTAAACAACCCGGGTTGTTCATGTGCCCTGCTTAAACAACCAATAAAGTTGTTTAAGCAGGGCACATGAACAACCTGGTTGTTCAACTTGTTTAAACAACTTTTTAAACAGCGTTTTAACAGTGTAAGAATAGGACCATCCCGCTTCTATTGCAAAACAAAAACTTATCTGTGTTACTTGTCTTTAATCCTTTTTTTCTCTTTTTGTGGAATGTCTGATTGGAAGCTGATAACTTATCCAATGCCAACAAATTAGCAATTAAATATGAAATTATATTTTTCAGGGTGCCACGCCTAAAAAGCACGGACACAGCATCGTCAGACAACGTTCAGCTGTTTTAAAACTTACACTGCTTTACTTTTTACAAGCTACCTTCAGTGGCTTAACTATATAGGGGACAGGGAGGGACACGTCCCCCCCCCCCCCCCCCCCCCATGCAGCTGACGTCCCTATCCCCTTTTCCTTTATTTGAAATCTTGAAATGAACAACAATATGTGCAAGCCCCCTTTCAGTTCCGCCTTGAAAAAAATGTGAGCACGCACCCCAGGTACCCCCCCCCCCCATAAACACAAGGGTGTAAATACCGGCAATCGGGGACCTCTATTGTCCCTCTTTTGTTTATACTTATAACTTTTTCGGAAGGCCTTCCATATGTTCGGGCAATCGTGGACCCTTTGTCTACGCCCTGAGGAGAGTTTTTTTTTCGAGGATTGTCTCATCCATTATGCAGCACGATATGAGACAGAGGGACCTCCCCCCTATTTTTTTGTGGTGGTCATTATGTTCGCGGAATCTCGAGGAATCTAGGTAACAATAGTATAGAGTGTGGTATAGGTAAGAGGAACTGGGGGGGGGGGGGGGTGTCCCTCTGTCTCATATCGTGTTGGGTATAGTCTCATCACGTTTGATAGAGAAGCCAGTCAAAGTCCAATCTCCTTATTTTTTTATTGGAGAAAGGATCCCCATTCGTGCCATTGGGCTCAGAACTACCGCATCAATGGAGGGTGAAGCATCTTGTTGGCTCCAAATCTTACTTAAATTTAGGCCAACCTTTTATCTGCTTGGAGTCAAAAGAGCATCAGTTACAACAAATAGGGCCGCTAATTGTCCAGGCGTGGCTCCGGTACAAACCGCGTCTCGCCACGGCCGACACTCCCAACAATAGCCGCGTGTGTGCTCCCTTTGATAGAAGTGTTCGTCAATGAAGTGGTGGCGGTTTTTGCCACCTCATTGTTGTTGGGGGGGAAAAGTTGGCAATTTGTCGGATGCGAGCCGCCGGCCATTCTAGAAAGTTGCTTCCCTCGCCACAAGGAGGGTCGTAAAAATAGAAACAAATTGCACTTGAAAGCTCGACGTGTAGTTTTACTGCATATGTCTCTGTAACCCAAGGGCGGATCCAGGGGGGGCCAAAGGGGGCCAAAGGGGGCCATGCCCCCCACCCCCCCCCCCCCCCCCCCCCACGACTGACGTCGCAAAAAGGCAGCCAATGCGTACACCCACACACAAAACTCAGCCACACATTTTTTTGGCCCCCCCAAAAAATGGGTTCTGGATCCACCCTTGCTGTAACCCCTCTCCCAAAAGTATACCTTTTCAACTATAGGCCTACAGAGGCCTACCCCTCTTCTCAGTAAGAACGGTGCTATATTTGTTATTTTGTTGTTGTTTTCATTTGCTTCTTTGCTGCAAGTTGTCCATTCTATCGCCAAATCGGCACTGCAATAATTAAAGAGGTGACAACTCCCTACGGTTCTGATATCCAATTAGATCACTGGCGGCGTCAGCCTCGAATAAGAAGAATGGATGTGCGAGGAAGCAAGAAAAATATATAGGTTGAGGAAATTATAATTTATAATAATTTAATAATTTGGGAGGCTAATCATCCTTACTCGCAGCTGGGGTGCTGAATTGCAAAGGACGCGGCTACAACGTGGTCGAGTCGCTGGCACGTAAAGGCGCCTCTGGCAGCCGGCCACATCGACCCATAATATGACCACGGAGCACGGCCAGAGATCGAAAGTGTTTGGTTTTTCTGGAGGGAGGAAAACCGGAGGACCAGGAGAAAAACCCTCGTGACACAAGCCACCCATGCCACAAGGTAGTTTGTCACAATCAAGCACAATTAAGAGAAAGGTATTGCAATCCTGGGGATATTGACAGTTGTACTTTTTAAACTTGACATCCAATCTGACTTCTGTTAAACAAATAGTAATTCATCAAACAAACCACAAGAGAAACTGACCAGTTAAATTTGAATACATTTTTAAAGAGAACAACGAAAACTGGCAGGAGCGTGTTAATTTGCTGAGAGAATTGTATATTTTCTCAACAGCTCCATGAAACCAGTGTCATACGAATGTCCGACCCCGCACGAATTTCAGAATCTTTACCTATGATGCCTTGCAACACAATTCTGATTCTATAATGAACGCAATGATTTTTGGCAATGGCGTAACCGTTAACCTCATCCCAACCCCAACTAACCCTATCCTAAACCCCAACCTTATTTCCCACCCTAATCCCCACCCTCACCGCTACAGGCTGTTTCTCATTGTTAGTATACGGGGCCTACTGAGCATGCGCAGTATAATCAACAAGTCGGATTTTGGGGAGTCTGATATTGAGAGAGACTGGGATTGCAGGTAACACCCACTGATCTCTATATAAACTGGATAGCTCATGGCCATTGCGCGCTGTACAAGCAACTGAGGCCAGCAAGCGCCATATTATCACTCCCAATTTACCAATGATACCTATGTAATGAGAACGAGGATGAAAGGAGACCCTGGGGACAAGGTTTGCAAACTATTGTATTGGGAGTGATAACATGGCGGACGGTGGCCTCAACGCGACCAGCCGATGCGCTATCCAGTTTACATAGAGATCAGTGGTAACACCATGTGAAATATATCTCTTCTAGGAAGAAGTGTGGTTCTGAAAAGAACCGGGATGAGGGTTCTTTTCAGAACCACACTTCTTCCTAGAAGAGATTTATTTCACATGGTGTTACCCACAATCCCAGTCTCTCTCATATCGCACCCACCATGCAAAGCTTCAAATCGTATCTACGAGTCTGATATTCACGTGACACGGGGCCCTGATGCTCCTGATCCTGTGGGAAGCCGAATGTCCCCAAGTCACTATGGGAAGTCTTAATCCTGGTAGTAGTCTACAACCCGTCGGCGAGGCGGTGTCGTTCCCTCACAATAGACTTCAACACGCCTTTTGTAGCCTATTTGGAGATGCAAAAACAAAACTATAAAACCGTATTGTCATTTCTGTGTCGTGCGGTTTAACTATAGGTACTTCAGCCATAGGGACATTTCGGAAACGAAAAGTGAAGCTTCACCGGTTCCATCTCCTCTTAGTTCTTAACACAGTGGATTATTCTGTTAATCGAATGCATTCAGACATTTTTCCAGAGATGAAAAGACAAACAACGTGAAGTCTTTGCCGGTCTCACTACAAAGAAGACCACTTTTCCAGAAACAGAAAGCGACAGATTTAGGTCTTCCCCATTAATCCCACGGCAACTTTGAAGTTCTTTTGACTGTGCCGCTGAGAAGCAAGGCTTCAAAAATTCATTGGGAAGTCATCAGAGCGACTACTTCCTATAAACCCAGAGATCCCATCAGTGCGCACGAGACACAGGACCAGCCGGCTGGAACGAGGACCATTTTTTTGTACCTTTGGTGGGAACCAGTAAAGCCGGATTTGAGCACCATTGGGTCGTTCAGGGTGCTTTGAATTAAAGAAATCGTGCCTGTTTCGTGTACGAGTTTTCCACCCCCACCAAAAATATATAATAATAATAATAATTAGAAATCTCCTGGATGCGGCAAATGGGCGACTCTTCCCGAAATAACCTTATTGGGGCGACACGAGTGTCGCCCTTTTAGAGCACTTTCCCAACGCGCCTTACTAAAAAACACTCCAAAGGGGCGACTTTCACAATAGGGCGACACCAAATTGTCGCCCTATTCGACCAGGTCACCCTAACCCACTCTTTTCCAGGATTATGTGTCGCCCTAACCGGCAATTGAGGAAAATAATAATAATTATAATAATAATAATAATAATAATAATAATAATAATAATAAAAGTAAATAAATTAATTAATTAATTAATTAATTAATTAATCAATCAATCAATTATAGCCTACACCTTTAAAGGTGTGATCATGGAGGAAGGAAGTGTTCCTTCCTCCATGGTGTGATGTAGCATTAATAGAGCTGACGACACAGTTCGCAAGCGGTGTTCATACGTTGTGTGATTCAGCATAAACGAAATAACACATTTGTGAAAGTTTAAGTTCAATCCGTCACCCGAGTCCCGAGGAAAAAGTCAAAACCGTTTTGATTTATCAGTAGTTTTGTGCACGTTCATCTAATTTCGATTGCTGAAGTCGAAAAGCCAATGTGTTTTGGGGTGTATTCGGATACAATCTCCTTGAAGATGGCATTTCAGGTGGGAATATTACTCAGAAGGATTGATATCGGTGCCTTTTCATAACCAGTAAGCTTTCAGAACGAAACTAATCATGTTTAATTGTGATCATTACCAATACCCTATTAAATATATTTCGAAAAAGAATACCCCGTGAAATTAAAACATTTGCAACAAGGACGCACGACGACAAAACAATTTACTTAAACAATGATTGTAATGGATTTAGACATTTGAAATTCGCCCAAAACTTGACGGCCCCGATGGGTTCAGGCCTTCAGGGCCGAATGTCATCGAGCGCACTCGGAGCAATACCGCTACTGCTTATCAATGAAATTCGCGGCCATCGAACAGTTTTATATGCCGAAAATAATGATATGCAAGCGCGGGCCCATACCCGGGGTGGGGGTTACGGTGGGTTCTGTTCGGACGCACGTGAAAGCGTCACTCCTCCTCTATCCCCCATCCTCCGCTTTTCAAAAATAATTCCGAGGCAAAAACAATTCGGGGCCACTTTTTACGAAAAATCTAGATACCTAGGCCTAATCCCCCTCAAAATCCTGCCTCTTGGCCTAAAAAGTCATTGTTGATTTGAAAATCATGCACAAAATACCCAGCATAAAAAAATATACAGGACTCCTTCCTTTTCCCATAAAGATCTAGACCAACAAAGTTCGGGGACACTTTTACAAACATTTTTTGTTTTAAATTGTACGGTAAAAACTATACCGGTATACCTCCTTCAAAATCGGTGTACCCGGCCATGCCATGAAGCGTCAGTGTTGATAGGAAAAATATGCACCAAACACCTGTGCCTTCTTGCCAAAAATAGTTACACAAGACTCCTTCCTTTTTCCCTGCAGTCTTGGAAACGAAACTTGCCGGTTCTTCTCCTTGCATGAAAAGCCTAATCCGATCTGACGGGCGGCGCAACTTTATTGCGATACAGTTACAACTCGGCCGCAAGTAAACTGGCATTACACTACCTGCGGCGTGCACTAGACCGCAGCAGACTTCGGCACGGGTAAAAGTCTCCCGCCGTCCCGGTATATGGACACCGACTGGGACCGCTCATCCGGTCCGCTGCGTTGGTACCATTGTATGGTCCGTGGTTGGTGTAAAGAACAGCACAAGATTTTAAAGGTAGCATACCGTACAACATTTGCAAACATCAAAAAACAAAACTACTGAATTCTTATTGAATACTTTACTTGAATAGTCTCGGGCATCTTGTGAAACTATGGCACCTGGTGTGCTGTAGGTGGAATTTTGTAGCAATTTCCAGCGATGGTCGGCTAGTTCCCCGGCCTGATAATTCCCTGACGTCTATAAATTGCTCCGTTTTGTCGGGATTACAAGAACAGTATTTTCCCTGTTTTCCCAGCATCCATGCACACAAAACTATGAGCCAAAGCACGATGTCATGAGAGGCATTTCAAAACCTCGTTTGGAATCCACCTCTTACCAACATTTCTTCAAAGTGTTGTTTGGTGTTATTTCACCAGATTTTGTGCTTGATGTGCGAATACTTTATAAAGTGTTTTGGCCTAAGTAATGGCACTGTTGTGACAGTAGTGCAAAAACAAAACTGTTTTACCCGCGACGGTTTCGAATGTTGCGCTCTGCAGCTGATGGTGTAATCCTCCCTCCACAGGAGGCCGGTAACTAAAGGCGCCTTATCGAGTACGGGAAACCACCTCAAACTTTAATTAAACGTTGGGGTTAATTAACGGAGAGTTCCGGAATAGAGGTAATTTGAAATGTCATTCATTTTGGTCCGCGGAAGGAACTTGATCACAATCCGCTACTTGGCTGCCAGCTTTCACAGCCAGTTTGGTATGGTCCGTTGTTATGCGGGGAATTTGGGAAATGGCTGCGAAGAGCAACTGGCATTGTGAAAGTTTGGATATCTATATGGTTGCGGAGTTGTGTAACCGACCTTACGGCATTTTGTATGCACCGAAAATATTTTTCTAAAGAGCGTTTTGCGAGATTTTTAGAAAGAGTGTTTTGGGGAAATGGAAACAGTGTAGAACTTCGGTCCGGGATTAAGAACTTCTAATTCAGACCATTGTGGATGAATTGGCACCGAGAATCGGCCCTATTTCAGCTGTGGAATAGAGGGATATATTTCTTCAAAATCGATGCTTCGCATGTTTGATGCAAGCACTTCTTTTAGGGGTGGTCTTAGGGGTCGAAGCGAAATATCACTGAATATAATGATACAATTTGATACAATTTAGGAAACCGCCGACATAGGGCAAGATAGCTCAGTTATTAGAGCGCCGGTACGGTATTCCAGAGGTCGCAGGTTCACTCTCGCTTCTACTAGTTTTCTTTGTTCACTTTGAACATTTATTCAAACTTTCCTAGTCAGTTTCCCTTGTGGTTTGTTTGACGAATTATTAAAAAGTCGTGTCCTCCTTGTGTGATCCCTGCAATATGTCGCTTCCCACGTTGTATCGTAAAATTGGACGTGCATGATCTCTGGCCGGCTGTACGGTATGGGTTTATGACTTCTGACTAGCGCCCCCCGAACAATGACACTATTTGTAAGACCGCCAACATAATATAGGGCAAGATAGCTCAGTTGGAGCACCTGCAGGCCTACAATATTCTGGAGCCTTTGTCGCAGGTTCAAATCCCGTTCCTGCCACTTTTCTTTGTTCACTTTGACAATTTAAAAATTACCTTTTGTTGCCCAATTAAAACTCAAATTTAAAGGTGGATCATATTTTCGAACACGCCAAGATGACTGAAAATATTTTCAGCGTCAGCCTGCAGCATATGCCGTGTGTATATGAACCAGGTTTACATGCCCAACAGTGCACGGACATGTGTGGTTTAGACAGGCACGCTATCCGCAATCGAACGACCACAAATGACTTGGAGATTTCAAACAAAGCTTGATTTATCTCTATTTACACGGCAATATTTCCGACCCTTAAGCGGGTGGCGGACGGACAAAGGGGAGAAATATTAAGTGGCCGGCGGGTCAAACACGGGCAAAACAAAATCACACGCGGGGAAAGAGACAGAGAGAGAGAGAGCGAAAGAGAAAGAAAGCTTTTTACAGTGGGTGGTGTATTCTTCCGTTGAAAAGCTCCCCGAGTTTATTTGTAAGAGGGGACCCCGTGCAACCTCCGTGGGTGACGGTACCCTTGTCTCTTGCCGCTATTAAAGCTTGCTTTAGGACCCAGCGCCAGATGTGTTCAGCTAACGTGGGCACGAGCTCTATTCAGAGTGACATGCAAAGATGTTTTATGGAAGTCGTCCGATACAAACCCAAAAGCCACTCTGCACTGTTAGAACACTGGGCAAAAAACAAAATGCCCAACATTGGCACAATAGTCAACATGTACAACCTTTGGGCAATTTTAGGGTAATTGTGGAAAATATTGAATGTGTACACAACAGAAAGGGATGCATTCCGTGCACCTTTGCACAAGCAGCTAGCACTCATTTCTCCTATTTATGAACACTTGAGGCATTGTATAGCGCATCATTGCATGGGTTAGATAGTAGATGCATGCAATGCCACCACGTGTGGACCGCTAGCTTTGGAGTGAGCATACATGTACAGCATGCATGGGCAGGTTCAACCATGTTACGGGACTGGTGACATCGCATGGAAAGGTTCATCCTTCACGCCCCATCGCACCTGCATGCCCAATCCTCTAAATCTCTGGTGATTTAAACGAAGCAAAACTGTCTCCGCGTTGGCACTTTTGCAGCAGAAAGATTAGCGCGCACCGTGGATCAATGCTGCCGAATCTCATCTCTCATTCCCACTGAATTACTATTCGTATTTATTTTCTTTACCCCCTTAGCAAATTGGAACACAGCCATTATCATTTTCCCTATACATGTACTTTAAAGCACGGTATCGGGTGGAGTCACGTCGCTTCAAGAATGTTCCTCAACAACGCCAACTGTCGAGCGTGAATTCGTCTACGTCTAGCGACACTGACTTCGGCAGGGTATCGTGGTTTAAAGGGGCTCTCTCAACGTGAGGGAGGACATTATTTCACGATGTAACCGTGGACTGACCTTTAACAACGAAGCCCTCTTACGGTGTCTTTTTGTAGGCTTTTATTATTTTATCGTATTTCATTCAGCCATGTTCATGAAGCTGCTTTGAAAAAAAGAGCTGCTGAGCAAAGACAAACTCTGCTTAGCCAACAAACAAACAAACAAACAAACAAACAAACAAAAACCCAAAACCACAAACAGCCGATTCAGCACAGCAGGAAAATTTGCTGAGCAGTGTTTTGTGTTTAGTATAGCTCCATAAAATTGGGCCCACATTTAAAAACCTACCTTTAAGTCCTTAGGCCTTTCCTCTGCACTGTTGGGCCGTTGGTCTGCCTGCCTGTTTATTTGTGTAATTTGCGGCGCCTACAAAACCTTTCAGGCAGGTTGTGAAAACTCACTGTTCAAGGGCAAATTTCATGGAGCAGTTCATCAGCACGTAATTTTGCTACGCACATCAGAAACAAAATATTTGTTTCATTTGCACAATCTGGTTAGGCCTATACCCAGCAACAATTACCATGCGGTATACAGTGCGCCCCGAAAGAAAACTCGGAAACATATCAATATTTCTCCATTATGGGGGAATAGTGATTAAACCAAAGGATATCTGTCAGAAGGAGTGACATTTTTGCTTTCATAATGACACCCGTGTGATGTAATTCGCCTACGGTTTCATACCGAAAAAGCACTTCGAAAAAGATGGTGCGAATTCCATTTGAAACACTTTTCAGATAATCTGTCTTAATAGCCATTCAATGTGCCAACGTATTCATATTACCACTGCAGTTCTCAAACAATCATTTTTTATTCTGATCAAGGGCATTCATCTTTGTACTAAAACAGTTTTAAACATCATCTAGGTTTCGTGGTGTGGCAAAAAGTTGCGAGTCCCCCTAAAATATCAAACTGCATGAAACACAGGGAACGATCAAGCCATTCAACTTGAATGGCTAACTGCAATGATGTACCGGTACTCAGTTGAAAACCTGCCACCGGAGAAGTTCTTGAAAATTGATGTCATGTGCAGTTCCTTCCATCTTGAGTCGACCACAGCTGCGAAATACCCCATATCATTGGCCCTAGATAAAATGCCGCATCCCTGGAAAATAATCAAAACTAAATTCGCACCATTTTCTTTCTATGGGTCCGAGTCTATAGGTCTGAAAATTTAGATAATTTCTTTGGTATCTTTTGAAAACTGATTCTCTATTTAGATCGGGACCCAGGAAAACAGTAAGGGTGGTAGGGCTGGCAACCTAAAATGTGGCCAACCCCACCACCTCTGCTGTAGCCCTTTACCCAGAGTGGCTTTTAGCCTTGGGCAACTTCCATAAAAAAAACAAGTTAAAAAAAACAAACATGCCTTTTCTGTATGAAGCCGTAAGCGAATTACATCACATGGGGTGTCATATGACACATATCCTTTGATTTTATGATTATTCCCCCATAATGGAGAAAAATGTATCTCTTTCTCGCTTTTTTTCCGGGGGGGGGGGGGGCACACTGTATATTACTCGTACATGTACACCCCAAACCCGAATTCACTTCTGTTTGTACCCCACAACACTTACTGTGCCATCGCAGCGCCATTATTCGTTGAAAATATTGCCTATTTTAAAAACTGATTACTGTTAGTATTGACCGACGTATGCCGGGTGGGTCTTCGGTTGTGCAGTGGACCAAAGATGGACAAGACTGGTGGTCACCCCTCCAATCTTGTGGTGCATAATTTAGGTGTGTATGCCGCGTCATAAGGGCGCATCAGAAACCAGCAAGGTGAGGTTGAACCGCAGGTTATTGCTGATTGTTCTGTAATTTATGCAAAACCATGAACACTCAACCAAAACAACACCTTCTCGTCATTCTTTGAATTTACTGATGGCGGCACTCGGTCACGTACATGTATTAATCGTTCAACTCAAGCTCCGAAGGGACATCAGTGTCCTGAAATACTCTTTTCAAGATCTTCCGGAAAGCCATACACCGGAGTTACATGGCCTTCGACTGGCACGCCTTGTCCCGGCTATACGGCTTCTGACCTCTAACTTGAACCTAAAGTGTACCGGTAGTCCCCTGATGACGAACAGAGCATACCGTTTTAAACGTCGAGTTAATTAAAAACAACCCAAAAGAGATCAATTTCACATGGTGTTGTCGCAAACCATCTACATGTATACCGTACTTTGTTAATGTCCACCATGCAAACATTCAAGTCCCATTATTTTTTCCTTGGCTATACGGTTTATGGCCTCTGACTGAAAATCATTACGCTGCGTGGCTTATGGTCTCCAACTAGATCTATTCATACTTTCTGTAATGTCTTATGGCCTACGGCTTGAATCCCTTATCCCAGGTAAACAAATGAAAATAACCATCGGAGGGAACTGCTGCACTGAAATGAAGCTGGTGATGGGCTCTACGGAAGGTGCTTGAATTTTCAGTGCGTGTGGGGAAAACTGATATGCTTATAGATTGCTTAATTATCCTTTGTTTTGGGCATGCATTAAAAGCCACCCACAGGTTCCCCTTTCTCGAATCCTGCCTTTATAGAGTTCCTTTTTATCAAACAACAGTAACGACCAATCTTTTCTCATTGGAAATGTACACTGCTTACCAATCCTAGCCAATAGAGGGAGCCTTTTTTATACTGGCAATTAAAATGCAAATAGTTAATTACCTGGTCTCAACAAACAGTGATTCTACGTAGATTCAAGAGGTGCGCCAAGAAAATGAATTTCTAAGCGCATTTTGCAGCCATACCCCGTGGTCTATCTGGCTTGAACAACGGCTTATGGGTGCACCACAGACCAAAATGGCTGCGCCAAACTGATTACTATAAATTGTAAACCCACAATTTTTTTGAATAATACATTTTTGGGGGTCATACAATATTGATAGATTGTGTAATTATGATCAGCTATCATAACCCGGGGGTTCTGTGCTTCAACTTTTGTGAAGATTTGATAAATTTTAGCTTTAAATTTGGTCCTATTTGGCTTGGCAAGCGGAGGGATGCTTTATGAAAAATGGCAGCGAGCCGGTTTGGGAAAAACCACATTTTCGGGGGTGGTAGGCTACTTTCTGGGGATAATTAGCAAAAATTCTAAACGGCTAACCTGCCAAAAATTGAAAAGAATTTGACAGATTAAGATTCAAACTATAATTTTCAGAAGTATCACAAAAACTGAGAGACTAATTGTGAAGTTAGTGGATTTTACACTAAGGTCAATGGGAGTTTATTAGTGTGGTGCACCCTATATGGCATCTGGCATAAGCCCCCTATCACAGGTTAATCGACAAAGTACTGGCCTCCGACTGAACTTTTTTTTTATCCTGGCGACACTGTTTAGGCCTATGGCTTATGTCCGGATCCTATTTCTTCCAGTTGAACGGCTCTCGGTTTTCTCCCTTATCTTACGGTATGACTGAAGCAGCTTGATAGCTCAGGGCTCGAGTGGGGACACCACTCAAGATGCTCAGTGATTAAATCCCAATTCTATTTAAACTTCATTGTTTCAATCAAATTTAATACTGAAAAAGCGAAATTGTCGAAACGCATTTCCTAAAGACAAGCTTATTTTTAATACGACGTCGGAATTCAAACCTCGTGACGGAATACATTTTACCAGACAAACAACTTGTCTTCAGCTTACCGCAGAAAAAAATCCGTAACTTTCGCGTTGGTAGTTGGAAGTCAAAAATGTGTGACCTGGCAGCACAAAATGAGCGTAAAGTAGCACTGTGGCTTTCTGGGTTACAAGCAGAAACAAATATATTTCACCGAAAAGTCTATTGGGGAGTTCAACAACTGTATATTTGACAAACCCTATTCTATTAGATCCCAAAGTGTTTAAACTGAATCTCTTCTCGAACTATTTTTTGGGGATTTCTTTTTGAACTCGGGTGCACAGATCACAAGACTCTGATAACTTTAAAATATGGTATCGGGGGCTAGGAAC
Source organism: Hippasteria phrygiana (assembly GCA_037893225.1). Taxonomy (NCBI): domain Eukaryota; kingdom Metazoa; phylum Echinodermata; class Asteroidea; order Valvatida; family Goniasteridae; genus Hippasteria; species Hippasteria phrygiana. The sequence goes on along the minus strand of JAZGUH010000560.1, from coordinate 227,656 downwards.
GAGATACCACATCAAATAGTATATCAAATTAAAGCTTTTAACCTGTACTTTCAGGAAATACCGTAATCTTGATTTGCAAATTTTGCAAATTTCCACCCATTTCGTAGGAACAGGTCACATTTTTCCACGCGGGTTTTAGGCAGCTGTATCCGCGGTCTGTATAATGTGCGGTGTGTGTGTGTGTGTGTGTGTGGTGTGGTGTTGTGACAGTTCTAACGAGCTCTGTGATTGATGGGTGCTTGCGGCGCGTTTGACGGTCCCAGACGGACCATTTGCCTGTCGCACTTTTTTTTTACTCGGACACGGTGGTCAAGTTTTTAAGTTTGGACATACCTGTCGTGAGGGTACACTTTTTGATTCGGAATTCTTTGCGCATTGCGCGCGACGAGGGGGAAAACAAACAACGCGATGATCGAAAGGAGACCAATTTGCATGCAAACACGTAAGTTGCAATGGAGTACTGCAAAGGCAAATCCAATGAAGTAAAAAGCACACACTGTAAAAATCAACGGATAACACTTTTTAACACTATAACGCGTTAATATTAATACTTTTTACACGTAAAGGTATAGGAGGCGTTGCACGCGATTAACACTAAAACACGTTAAAATAGGCGTTGGTTTTGATGATTATCAACGCTTGAAGTGTTAATTTAGGTAGATAACACCAACGCCTATTTAAACGTGTTTTAGTGTTAATCGCGTGCAACGCCTCTTATATCTTTACGTGTAAAGTATTAATATTAACGCGTTGAAGTGTTAACAAGTGTTATCCGTTGGATTTTACACTACACAATAGAAACATCAGGATGGATACAAAAGTACGTGTGCCGGTACGTCTAATAAAATCATACTTATGTTCAGTTCTTCATGCTTGTCAGAGCTGGTCGCTAAATAAAGATTTAGAAAGGAAACAACCGAGAAGGTTTCTCGGAAGAATTTTGAAAGTTTCATGGAGGGACAGAGTGTCAATATTGAAATCTGTAGGCTAATCGATGCAAGTACAAGAGAAGTCAAATGAAAGAAATCAAGAAAAGACAAATGAAATGTCTCGGCCATATATGCCTATGTACTAAGGAAGGGCAGCAATGAACAGAATATGACATGTCAAAAAAATTGAGGGAAAGAGAAGCCGAGGGCGTCAACGTACAATATGTTTCAACAGTCAATAATACACATCTCAGTTCATTCAAGAAGAGAACTCTGGAAATCTATGGTCACCAACGTCTGCAACCAGGCATGATACCAGAAGAAGAATACCATAGATAAATTCGCTGTTGGTCAATAATGTGAGAACTCGTTCGAGACTTATCAGCCCAGATTTCTACTAACGTACTCTGAGTGTCTTCAAGTCATTTCATTTTAAACCAGTTGCGTGTGAAGAGGACGTCGAGTTCCCACACTGAAATAAAACGAAAGCGAATGAATAACAGTTTTTAATGATGTCTTTATTCATCAATCACTTTCTCAAGTAGTTAAGTTTAAGTAACTCATGGTTTTGCATGCGTGTTTTATTTGAGGCTAAATGTGGGGGCTCTAAAATCGATTTTCAGATAAGACTCTAAAAACGACAGAGAGCGTTTTTTGATTGAAGTCGCCAATAGGAGGCTAAAGGGCTGCAACAGAGGTGGTGGGGTTGACGGGTTGTCCACATTAGGTTGCCAGCCACACAATCCTTACGGTTTTCCTGGGTCCAAATCTAAATAGAGGATACATTTGTAGCCCTATAGACACAGGCGGAGTAACTTCGCCCCGTTGTGAGACCGTGTTTATATTCGTCCATGAGACCAACCATAGAGCTATATTTATAGCTCTATGGGACCAACTCATCACCTCCCTCAAAAAGGGGCAAGAACAAAATTACTGCACACAATGTTCTGGTCGCGCTCTGACGCCCCTTTAAGTCGACGGTGGGCCACTCTTCTGGAGAGCAGACCTCGCGCGGGGGTTGGGGAATGTGAGTAATCTTCCGGGCACTATATGAACTGCTGACAAAATATACAGTGTGGACCGACAGAAGATAGCTAGCAGCGAGGCTGCGGCACTCACTGATCGGGGCACCGCGGCGACGGTCAAGCCGGCAAAGATGAAGAAATTCTTAGACATTGTTCTTGATGTATCGACCGTTTTGTCTCTCCAAATGACAGCTACGTGAAGGATGAGTTTGTTTCAATGCACTGTCAACTTGTATACAATGTATACGTTTCTTAATTCTACACATGCTTTTCTGATTTTTCTGCCGTATTTTCATTCATAATAGTACTTACATTAAAAGGGGGAAATGACACAAGAAGGAAATGTCCACTAGCTACAGTTTCAGTCAAAATTTAAAATCTCGGCTGAAAATCGATTGCATGTATACATGCAATTATAATAATGTAGAGTGCACATACATGTAAAGTGAACATGATCATAGTGTTCAAGCGCCTCATTATTATCCCTGCTCATCTGGCTCATCAAACATTCCTGAAACCTTCTCAGTTCCCTGGGGAGTATACAGCACCATCACTGCCCTGTGAAGGGTACCCATTTACTCCTGTGTGGAGAGAAGCAACTTTGTGACAAAGTGTCTTACTCAAGGACACAAGCACCATGACCCCTGCTGAACTCGAACCCACAATCTGTAGTATCACCAAGATCTTGAGTCAGGTACACTATTGACCACGAGGCCACATAACCCCAAATATGGCAGCAAATATATGTGAAAGTTTCAATTCATCGTACGACTCACGAAAAAAAATGGTTAATATCCTTGGTTCACACAATGATTTTGTGCACGTTCATGTGATCATTTCGAAAACATAAATAATCCACGGCGTTTGTTGTGTGTCTTCAGATACCGGTTTCTCAAGGATGACAACATTTCAGACGGAAATATTGCTCATGACGATTGGCACCGATACCTCCTTTATAAACAGTAAGCTTTCGGATTAAAAGTAATCATTTTTTAATCATTACCATAGTTATATCATTAAAATAAATGAATAAATAAATCTTCAAAAATGTTCGTAATAAAATCTGCCTCACGGAGTGTTTTTTTTCTTCAGTGGTGAATATTTTCCAATAATATTAACTCTGCCTCTAATCCGCGGGACCGTGTGATCTCTCCACCTATTACCAGCGACCTCGGCTCGAGACAGCCCCGGTATACCCCCCTACCGAACGCTGGCATCTAAGGCTCACTTTTCCGGAATAACGCGGGCGCCGCTAATTCCGCGACCGGCACAAAAAAGGAACCGAAATTAAAAACGCAGCGGTGAACGCGACGTCGTAGGGCGATCGCTTCCTTTGAAAAAGCACCGCTAGGCCGCAGAAAATAAAAAGAGAAAAGGGAAAAAATAGAATGGTATTTAAATTTGGAACTAACTATTTGGCGGCGCGGTACGTGCTAGCTACAGACTTTCCCATTTGGATTAATTTATGGAAAATTTCATTACGTCGCGATTGTTTATATGCAATACACATGTGTCTGGGAATATGGAAAGGCTGGTTAAAATCTGAAGAAATCCTGATACAAGGCGAATGAGCACGTGCAACTTGCCAAGTGTGCAGCTGAATGTAAACAGAGCTATTTTAGTAGCGCATACTGAGATCTACCGTCTTCTTCATCCATCCATTATAATAACTCATACCGGTATTTCTCGCCAAATAACTACCCGTACCTTCGCTTTCCTTTCCAAACTTATTTCAGCGGTTCTCCAATGATCATAATGTCCTACACATTATACATACCGGTGTCCTATGAATATCCGACTCCCGTGAAATTTGGGTTTCTCTTCCTTATTAGTAGTTAAACCATCTCACGTGATCGGCAACTCCCCCACTTATCGCTATCATCGATCACTAGGCATGTGTAATACTATACCGTATTTCATGGTGACCAAATTTCACGCTACACCGGTACCCAAATGCATCAAATACCCTATCATGATCTGATTCTGCAGAGCTAGAGCTCTATGCGTTTATCCAATACTACTGATTATTACTGCAGCGAGACCCCCCCCCCCCCCCCCCCCTATGTTATACAACCCAGGTAGTCCAAAAATATAGAGGGATTGGCATATCAGGTTGAATAAAAAAACAACTAAAAAAACATGTGCGCCTATAACATGTATATACCTTAGGGACGGCTCACTCGGTTTCGAAACAATTTGCAACTTTGCCCAGATCTCTAAAAGGTAATACAACATTTGATTTTGCTGCAATTTTCAGAAATGAATTAATTTGGGGGTTAGTATTTTATAGCAAATACTGTAATACTGAACTGTTAAGGTTTTTTGTGCATATAGATGCTGGAAAAAGAAAGAGGGAAAAAATGCTGTTCTTGTAGTCTGGTTCCCCGACCCTACTTCAGACAAAACGGAGCAATTTATAGACGTCAGGCAGGGAACAGTTTTTGCCAACGATGGTCGGCAGACCATCGCTGGAAATTGATACCAACAAAAATCCACTTTTCTTTAAATTGACAGCACACGCCATGATTCCACTGGACGTTTGGGACTAAGATACTTTATAATAATTCAGTAGTTTTGCTTTTTAATATTTGCAATTGTTGGATATAATACCTTTAAGGAAAACAACACTCTATTCCAAATTCCCTCAGCTCTTAACTTTCAATTGATATTGCCCAGTAATAATCCAGACCAATTTCTCTGTTGGTTTCGGCATTGCGTTTGAAGCCTTGCCGCAACGCAGTGCAAACCGACCCATTCAGATTGGAAGAGAGCCCGATCAGCCCTGATGTAAATATTTTGAAGGAAGAATGGTAAGTGGTATTGATGGCTTGTTTAGTAGACTAGCCACCTGTCCCTCTCATAAAAAAAGACTTGGACATACTTCAATAAAATAATACACAGTTGTTGCAAACACCATGTTTTATTCAAGTTGTCCCCAAACAATTAAGGCTGAGCCAAATACAATTTGAAGCTTTGCATGGTGGGTACGATAAGAGAAAAACTGAGATTGCGGGTAACACCATGTGAAATAAATCTCTTCTAGGAAGATGTGTGGTTCTGAAAAGAACCGAGATGAGTGTGTAACTCGACGTTTGTCTACAAGAAAAGAAAAAGAACCAAAGATGCGGAAGTAGGATTTGGGATTCCTCTTGAAGCCGAAAGATCGGATGAAGAGAAACATGCACCAGGCAAAGAATTCCACATAGGCTGGATACAGAACGAGGGAAAAGGCTTTTGGTATAGCTTTGTGTTCTACATCTACGTGAAGCTTGAGTACGCATGCAATTGAAGTGGCCATAAGGGCAAATCCTCCTTTAACTGTGATTTCAGGCTTTAGACAACGGATAAAACTATTCATTTTTTGCGACACTTGAATTACCAACACTAACGCCTTTACGGTTTTCCTGGTCCCGAATCTAAACAGAGGATAATGCTTCAACAGATTCCGGAGAAATTATCCCAATTTTCAGACCTACAAACCCAGGCGGGTTTAACTTCCACCGTCGGCGAGACCACGTCACCCGCCCGCAGGTAAGTGTGGCGCTGAGAACCACATCACAGGTTTAACCTAACTTTAACTCGACGTTTCGGTTAGTAAGTTCTGACGGTCATCAGGTGAATCTCATGATGACCTCTTGTTCTTTTCAGAACCCAACCTCTCGTTGTAGAGCAATCCTCCTTTAAAACCCCGCCCCCACCCCCCACTGACTGCGGTAAAACCGCTCCTACGGTTTCGAACCGGCCAACCGACGCCGCACCGCCAAGCTTAGCGGTTGAATGGTTTGGACATCCGGTCCAAGCAGGGGTTTTCAAAACTATAATAATATTTGGATTTCTTGGAAATCTACCCACCCAACCAACCATCACTGCAATAACAATAATTTGGGGAAAGTCTTATCTGGGCAGAATACAAATTTGCATAGTATGCGTTGTTGTGATGTACGTCCTGGGGTGTGAGTGCGGTGAAGGGGTTCAGGAGCAAAGTTATGTCTAAATCTATAGGCTATAAAACGAAGTCGCTTTTTGTGTAACTATTTTCAAATACACTAGGCGCAATAATTTCTGAAAGATATTTGTGTTGATAATTTGCTTTTAAAATTAACTTGCTTTTCAAAACTATTGTGGTTATTTGACTATACGCAACATCCAAACACGTATACGAAGCAAGATCGCATTTTGGGAAACTTATGTGATTCTCAAGACGTCTTGCAGTCTACACCGATTAGCAGCAAGTCGAGGGTCCAAATCCCATGTTTCCACAGCTCAGTGTGTATAAAGTGCGGCTGCAAGAAGAAAGGCAAATTCTCAAGGACAGAGAGCCCGAAATACCACAACGACCTACATTCACACAAAACATTATCAGAAGTCAAAAACCTTCATTCCAAATTAGTGCAAAACATTTCACAGGAGGCAGTGATTTTATCCACACAAAAAAAACGTCCACACGCCGACGTCGCCAGCTGAATTAAGACTCATTAGAAAGTAAGTCGGACCATACTTCTTTCAGAAACACTCCCAAAGTAAAAAGCCGGCTACATAACATTGGGAAATGGGAAAGAGCAATCGGTCTGATTGACTTGGACTGGCGCGCGGCACCGCGCCACTCCCGCCGGACTGTCGGGGCTTCAGATGGTTAGCGCCCCGTGGTGAATATGCTGCTACTGGCGGCTCGTTATGTCGCGTTGAATTAAGACGCCGAGCAAGGCGACGAACTCGGAGAGAGAGACTACGGGGAGAACGCGCCTACCGTATGGTACGTAATTGCCACAAGATGGTTGGTCACGAGTACAGCTAGCGGTCATGATCTACATCTGCTGGCTGTTTATTAAAATGAAAGTAAAACTCGTCAAAACATGTGGCGATCGCGCAATTTTTTTCTACAGATATTGCAACAGCGAACTTTGAAAACTACCTCGGGAGGAGGGTGCTGCTTTAATACGACGAAGTTTTTGCCGATTCGATTTGACTCTTACCGCTTCAATAAAGGCCTTTTTATACATCTCTAAAAGACATGTACATAGCATTTTCACATGCGCTGTCCTCGTTTTATTTTCTTGCTAGAGCTCCCCAGACCCAAAGTTTAGGGTTTTTAGCTGGGCCACCCTTTAGCCCGAATGGAGCTTTGACGAGCGCGACGGATCGAGGTCATCTTCACGCTAACCCGGGCGTGTTTAGGCCTAAACGTAGGACGAAGCCTCTTGTTTCATTGTTTACATGAGAATACGCAGAAAGTAAAAAGGTACATCATATACAAACACTTTCCGAGACAGGGAGGCTGAGTTATGTTTTTATTGGTTAACAAAAACAAAACAAAAACACCGACCCTGATTTTGTCGATTTTTACGGTCGGTCGGTCGAATAAGTTTTTTGTTTGCCTAAGAAAGCACACCGCGGCACACTCTTGAAAACGATCCTTTTTGTAAGTCGCCTCGACTTCCAGGGGCAAAAATAATACGCAAGGCTGCATTAACAGCGCGTGAAGCGACACGCATGCGTACTCTTGTCGTTTGCACTCATTTGCGTTGCACTTCCGGCTCCACCATGGTGTCGCACTTACGAAGAGGTCTATATCCCACCATCTTAATCAGCTGTTAGAAGCCACAGTGTGGCTAATAACTCATATACGGAATTCAAAACATAAGTTCGAGTGTGTGGATTTTATATTTGCACGTCGAAAACAATTTGACCTATCCTCTTCGTAAGTGTGATTTATTCCGCTCTTTTGAAGAAAATAAAATCCAAACTTCCACTAGCAGGAATTTGGACTCTACTTTCAGGACAAACCAAAAATTTCAAAATTCTGCTCGCGGAAATTTAGATTTTTTAGTTGTCCACACTTTAAAATACGAGGGTATGATTTCTGAACCTTTTGAAAAAGGTGAGAACGACACGGATAGTTTTACATATATTAACTTCTGTAATCATTACTGCCATGAAGCAATTTCGGTGTTGCAACTGGCCGATTTCTGTGACTTTAAGGGCTGTCCCGAATATACCAAAATTTAATTGTCAACCGAATATTCGAATACCCTTTTGCAGATTCGAATATTCGCAAAAAATATATATATAGGCCCTATGCACGTACATATACAACTCTGATGCTATTGCAATAGAAAGGATACGGTTTTAGCAGTGTCAAATGCTAAAACAAAATTCGACGGTAACTTTTTGTGGACGGAGGTTTATTGTTCCCGTCCGTAAAACCCTCGACACTTATAAAATACTTACTGCAAAAACGCAGGCTGAAGTTTGATTTCTTGTTGTCAGAACTTTATACGTACCCGTATTGGTCCCGTAATGCAAAAAAAAAGGTCGATCGGGCGGTACATAATATCGATCACCGCACGTAAAAACACCGACGTGCTTTGCATACAACTTTTTATCGGCACGGCATGGAGTTGGATCTGACGCGTGAAAAACTTGATCGGCGAGTATCGAACATTGGAATATTCGGTCAAACCCAGTTTTAAATGATTGAATACTAAATTATTCGAAAGTGACAGCCCTTGTGACTTTTTTGGGTGGAAAAGTGAGGTCGACGTAATTAACAGACACTTTTACTTACTTGGACAAATACCGACATCATAGCGCTGCTTAACGCACAATTTTCTGCTAACGGAACCCTCGCCCATTTCATAAAGACTGTAAGCAGTAACTTCACAGCGAGAGCCCGCTCATATAACTTCGGAAGCAGGATTTGCTTAAATTAGTGACGCAACAATATAAATCTCCATGCACGCGCAAGCGTTAGCACGACTTGGCCATGAAATACGCTAATGCTTAAGCCAATTTTCCAAACTTCTCTGCTTACCGTTAAGCAGCGCTATGAAATTGGGCCCTGGTGTGAGGCCAAATCCGGACTATCCTCGACTCACGATTACAGATGTTTTGGCTTAGTCTCAGCCTCCATGGTCTCAGGGGCGCTGGGTGCAGGCACGCACCCCGCCACTCCTTGCCGGGGAATTCGGATGTTATTATTTCGAGGGGAGAAAAAAATAACGTGGTTTGCGCCTTGCACCTTGGAAGATTACAGCAAGGGGTGGGTTTCCGAGAAGGTATCCTTGATCTGTGACTGACACCAAATAGTACATAGCAGATTAAGTCACTTGGGAAGAATAACCATTCTATAGTCATAAGCAGTACCATCACATTATATTTCGGCTGTTTACCTGATTTTCTAAAACATAACTATCTTCCTCTTTTCTAATTTTGTATGCTTAGAGACTGTATAAAATTGGCTTAATCTCTGACGAGTTGGTACCGTTTTGGTTGGAATATCTTCTGTACTGATCCATGTCGATGGCCATGATTAGTTTACTGCATTATCAGTGGATTATTGTTTCCGTGGCATAATTCCACCTAAAACGCCATAGACCAAAATGTTGTGACAAATTGTATTTATGACAAGGTTCAAGATCTGACCCCGGTTCGACTGCCCAAAGCGTGAACAAATATTTAGGGGTGAAAAAATCAGTTGAAGATTAGAAAACGTAGGCCCATTATTTCTAGGGTAAAACTGCAGTTTCTGATTTTGCAACCAAGAAACTCATATTTCATTTTGTTTTTCGTAAAAAATATGGTTTTCGCCCATTTTTTGCCGAAAACTGACACTTTTCGGTGACAATTTGTTTTACCAACCATTACAAATTGCCCATTGTACTCTTAAAATACAATTACAGTACATTAATCTGTCACACCTTTTAAAATTAAATTATGGTGAAATAATAAAAAAATAAAAAATAAAAAAATTTATTTAAAGTAATTTCATAGTTTATGGTAAGCTACAAGCTAATAGCAGTAACACGTTCATATTTAACTGTTGATTTTCATGTTTGCCTTTTTAAAGATATAAGATCAAAATGTGGCTACCTTGCCGTAAAAATAAAAAGTCTTCGCTCAAATTTGGCCCTAAATAAGACATGCATGCAAAACCACGAGTAACCTAACAATAGAAAAGTATTTATGAAAAACGACAGTTAAATGTCCTAAACCTGTTCAGTGAAAAAATAGATTTTGCAACTTAAAAGTGAAGGAAAATCCAAATATGTTACCCCGACCCCTTAATGGTTGAAAGCGTGAAAAAAAAACCAAGGACAAAGAGATACAGGCCTACAATACAATACAATTGCCATTGGTATTCATTTTTGGCAAAACTGCATTATATAAAAATTCAAATTTGTTTAACAAATCAATTTCAACCAATTCTCACTATTTTCGGTCACTTTGGGTGTGTACAATCAGAGTTGCTGAAAATACATGAAATATGCAGTCGCTGATGACCCCAGAGCAACGTAGGGTTCTATGGTTTGCATTTGCCCAAAAGCACCCCTTAAAATACTCGTTTCTATCGGTCGATTAGTTTTCATTATTTCTTTATTCTACCGTGTACGGCGCCATTCGTAATGATTCATCTTAGATGTATCAGACTTGGAAAATAATCTCAATCACTGTTGCTTACTCGATTTATGCAAGGATGTAGGCCTATTGGGGAGGGCTATTAGTCTTTTTTTAAATCAAGTTCTTTGAAGATTTGTTTTTAAAGCAGGGTTGATTAAAATCACGATTATTTATTTAAATAAAACTAATAGATTATTTTTATTTAAATCAGATTTTAAAAAATTGAAATCGATTTTAAATTTTTTTTTACCATAACCATTTGCTTAAAACATGTTTGTAAATAAGTCTATTTAAATGACCGCCATTAAAAGTCAAGTATAACCACAATGCACACAATGTTCATAAAATCAGTACTTGTCAAATCCCTTTTATTTATCATACTCTTTTCTAGAATACATAGGCTCTGTGGCATTTTAAAGTTACAGCATCATCATCATACTGCACATTTCTCATCTAAGTTGATAACAGACCCCCCCCCCCCCTACGCGACACACAACCATGGTGGAATAACTGGAACATGTACCATAAATATCACCATGTACATGTACATGTACATGTGTACAGTATGTTTTGTTTTCTTTTAAAGTTTATTTTCTTAAGAGTCAGAACAGATCAGATTGCATACAAAACATTACCCTAACCCCCTAGGGTGTGTAAAAAAAACATTAACTGAGAATTGAGGACTGTTAGGGTTAAGACACCATTTACACGGTATCAGTGTACGAACAAATTAATGTGAGTTGTTTATGTGCCAAAAGTAAGAAGTATGCGGGTCATTCTATAAATTTGGGGTCCAAAAGTGTGACATGTTTCGGTGTCTCTGTTACACCTGACCTGTGTAATTTTCCATTAAGTATCATTAAAATTCACTTCACACTATTTTTTTACTTGACGAATTGTAAGTTAAAAAGTCGTATCCTCATTGAGTGATCCCCACAATGTCGCTTCCCAGGTTGTATCGTAAATTAATTGGGTGTGATCCCTGGCTATGCGGCATTCTGGGTTTATGACTTCTGACTAGCGCCCACCCGAACAAAGATACTGACAATTTGGGAGACTGCCAACATAGGGCAAGATAGCTCAGTTGGTAGAGCGCCGGTACGGTAACCCGGAGGTCGCAGGTTCGAATCCCCTTCTGCCAGTTTCTTTGTTCACTTTGAAAATATTTGTTTTACTTGTTTGGCAGGTACTTTGCTTTACATAATCACTCTTGGAGATAGACAGTCCTGCAATGCTCCAATTGTAATATGATTTGACACACACCATAGGGAGTAAGGGTTAAAGAATGTGTCCTGAATTGCAAAATCTTATACATGTCAAATGTAACAGGGACACCAAAATTGGACCCCAAATTTAAGGAATGACCAATACATTGCTTCAGAATAATGTATCATATGCATTGTATACAAGATCAATGCACATGCAGTACATTGTTTCAGGAGATTGGCCTCATACATCCCTTTAGAGTGAGTATAAGCGATTTAAAGTTAATGAAAGTCGGGTTTGAATAACAGACTTTGTTTTTACATTAAAAATTAACAGAAAATGGAATCAAAACGTGATTTTTATTTTGTTCCATTGATTTAAATTATGATTTAAATCGAGTGATTTAAATCAAAGAACCCCGTTTCAAAGTGAACAAAGAAAACTGGCAGGAACAGGATTTGAAACTGAGACCTCCGGAATACCATACCGGTGCTCTGTGTTGTCTTTGTTTGCGGGCACTAGTCAGAAGTCATAATCTTATAATAATGACTATATTATAAGATTTGTTTTCATCAATGATAGACAATTTTCCAAATTGTTCACATGCTAACTTGTAAAATTTACCTCCACACCTTATATATAGTGGATGCAATGATACAAGGATGCAATTTGTTTACAAGGGACATTGGCAAAACTCATATGTGGGCGTATCAAAAGCAGATTGCTCAGATGCAATAATAAATCGGCCTAGGTTTCCCACACAGTTTAGCTTTGACCCACCTTTGGTGCAGTGTGAACACCCCAATGACCAGTGACCTGCAAAACTACAAAGGAAATCACAAACCATTTTCGCAAGATTACAGAGTAAGTATAAAATATTTAACATTTTCTTTAAGGTAACACTATAAGCATTTACCCTGTTTTGGATTCATCCCACACTAGAAACGAACTCGCAATAAGAATGTAAAATAGATACTAATCACCCCGTCATACTTTCAAAATCATGATTTTAACGTCTTGTGTTGACAATAACTCTTCCATTTTACTCACACACATGCATAGCTCAGTAATAAAGAATACACATACACCATTTACATTAGGCAACGTACAAACAAAACATGTCTAGGGTCATCGCCTATTTCCTCTTATACAGACTGGATGTTTCTTACGTTTTCCCCTTCTTTTCTCTGGAGAAAGATAAAATCTACTGCGTGTTATTTAACCTATTTTGTAATGTCCTCTGTCGGTTGTAACCATCTTAACAAAACAAAAAAGAGATGGCGGCCATCTTGGAAACTTTGTTAGGCAGGAACTCAAAACAGAAGGGAAAAAAGGCTCTTACTTTTATTTTTAAACCGACATCTAACTTTTTACCTCATATCATATCCTATCTGGATATCCATTACCCCATAATTTCCAGCTCTGAACATACAATCGACCCTCTTTAATACGAGGTCCTCCAGACTTACAAAAATTATTCAAATCCAACTCTTTTCGACAAAAAGCAATAAATGGTGTGTCTTATCACTGGGCAACTCATTTATAACAAAGAAAGTAATGGTGTCAACGTCTCTGCATTTGCCAGAAAACCCAGACTAAACACTCTTTCTTGCTAAAGTAAACAACCAAAACTTGCTATCCGTTATCTCCCTGAAAACAAGGACATTCATAACATTTGTCCAAATAGAGTGTCCCTAACTTTCCCAGCAATGACATACACACACATGCTGCTATTTACATGGGGAGACTGTTTTGGCACCCATCATGGGCCTATTCCATTCAGTGACAAACGTTGCTAACCAAACTAATCGGCTAAGCGTAAATAAGTGAACTGTACCCAATTCCATAGGGTTGCTTCCAGGCTAGCGGGAAAAGTCTACTAATTAGAGTAGAAAATTGATGTTACCTTACAAATTTATTTTTGGGTAACTTGTCGTACACTGCGCAGTATAGTACAATTCATGCAGGACACCAAAGTCGGAAAGTCTTTCTCGGTGCCAAAATGGAGCCAACTGCCCTACCTATCAAAACCTATCAAAACCTATCGAGTTGCAGGTTGAAACACACAAGCTGTTGGAGAGGAAGGGCTTAGGTTTTTTGATAGGTTATGATAGTTATAACAGTAAGAGGGATAATGGAGAGATCCCTGTACACATCTTAGGCCAAAAAAACAATGTTTCTTTTTATTTTACCACCCATGAAAACAATACTACCCGTCGTGTAACTCGGAGGTCGGGAGGCAAAAAGTAAGCTTATTGAAAAGTGAGATGGCAAAATACACGATTGTGCCGTCGTTGATGTATTTAAAGACAATGATTTTAATCAAACTTGTTCATTTTGTGCAGGAAAAGGTAAGATTTTGTAAATTTCTGCAATTAAAAAAAAACAAAAAAAACAACCAGACTTTTGTGACTTTTAGGGTCGGTCGCGGAGGGCAACACAACTATTTGTTTTTGTATGGCTGATCTTCAAATGCATTTAGAATATTGATTAGGAGTTGGTAACAAAGAACACAGGTTGCCTTTGTGTCCCAGGACTGATCATCTCACCTGACATCTCACTCCGTTGACTCCTCAGTCTAGCTTCTCCGGTCCCGATCCTGTCGAGTCGTCATCGTCGTCATTTTTACCCACTTCATCTTCCTCGGCTTGCTGTTGCTGCTGCCACATGTCGGCATACACACCATCCTGCTGCAGCAGGTCGTCATGTCTAAAAAAAGAGTTGTTTCTTTTTTATAAAGAAAAACTAACAAAAAGAAAACTAACAAAGGACTTAGCAATATGGGTTGATGACTTCTGACTAGCGCCCCCCGGAACAAAGTTAATGGCACACTGGGAGACTGCTGTTCAGTTGCCTAAAGCTTGATTAAAATAATATATAATTTTTTCTTTTTTAAACGGATATCGTACTTTAGATGTTCCAGAGCTATTCGAGATACTAAACTTAAAAGAAAGAATAAAGTATAAACACAAACATTTTTAACAAAATTAAAAGATGAGCCTTATTAAGGTAGCCAAGTTGGTAATATGCGTTGTTTACTCAAGACCTTCATTGAAAGATTTTTTTTTCAACGTATGTTGCCTCTGAGGGGCTCAGATCAATCCGAGATATGTAGATTAAATGGAAGAACAAAACAAAAGAATTAAAATTGAAAAAAAATATACTAAACCTTTTTTTTTTTTTAGCAAATGTTCGAAATTTTGAAGAAAAAAATTGAAAAGAATATGAGATATGAGATAAGATTCTCAAAAACTGCTTTCCATATAATTTTCAGCTTTATTGCAAATTGTGTGTACATGTCAATTCAGCATTCTCAATTTGGATACCAGTTCCCACTCACTTGTGCACAAAATAGAGCCATGTTTAGCCTGCAGTGGCTGAGACCAGTCAACTACAAATGCACAGTAGTGATATTTCTAATTCTGACAAGGTTCGCTAAATATAACGGTAAATTTTCCAGCATTTTTCCTGATTCCAGGAAACACACCTTCCCCGTTCTATGATGCGTCCTTCCTGCAGCACCAGTATCTGGTCTGCACCGATGATTGTGGACAGCCGATGGGCTACGACAATCGTCGTCCTGTTCACGCAGATGTTCGCAAGGGAAGACTGAATGTTTCGCTCGGTTTTGGTATCAAGTGCTGATGTTGCCTTTAAATAAAGAGTAAACAAGGATTAGATAAACCCAGGGTTCATACACCCTTGTAAAAAAAAAAAATCCAGGACTTTTCCAGGATTTTCCAGGTCAAGATTTAGATTTTTCAAGGACTTAATTCAGCTACGCTGACGCTGCGCGGGATCGCGGACTCATTTGCACTATTTTGATTGCAACTTATTGGACCGTTTTGTCTATTTTTTTTAACTAATATTTATTTTACTACAATTTCCAGGAATTTCCAGGACTTCTTTAAAAAATTAAGCATTTTCCAGTACTTTCCAGGATGGGTACAAAATTCCAGGATTTTCCAGGTTTTCCAGGAGGCGTGTGAACCCTGTAAACCAAAGCAATAGGCAGAGCTGTGTCCTTTTTTGCCTGGTTCCCTCGTGTCATTATGCATATTTTTGCCTTGTAAGTTATGTGTAATGATATGAAATAAGATACCAAAGCTACAGCTTCAAACTTTGGCACCAAGATGGCCGTCATTGTGTGTACACTGGAACGAAACGTGTATTGATGCATAATCCGCCATGTTTGTGCCAAACTTTTTGGACCACTCATGTCGCAATTCTGCAAACTAGAGATGAGACAATTGTTACTTTAATACCTTTCACAAGTCCTTTCACAAGTCCAGCCGCAAGTCCTTTCATAAAGCCAGTCAAAAGTAACTGGATGAACAATGACAAAGGAATGCCTTTGTCAAAGCTCATTTGATAGCTTGGGATTAGGACTAGAGGGTTTGTGATGGACTTGCAGGGACTTGCGGGGACTTGTGATGGACTCTTGTCTTGTGGTAAACATTTTCGATTGGATGCTTTAGATAATTTTCACGCAAGTTTCCAGGCCAACTTTCCAACACGGGCAAGCCATGTCATCCACAAAAACATTTCCCCATTAGTGAACCCTAAAAGTTCTGAATCCTCCAATTATAATATGATTTTCTACACACCCTAGGGAGTTAGGGTTCGAGTGTGACATATAACTACCGGACCATTGCCCAATTTGATGGCTTTGCATTGTAAGCAAAGATTCTCCGCAACATATAGCAGACAAAATCTGCTCGGCTAGCATATTATGGATAGCGTACATGTTTAGCTTTTTTCATGCATTAAAGGCAGTATACACCATTTGCAAGCATAAAAAAACAAAACTACTTAATTATTATGAAATCCCATACTAGACTAAGTAAATAGCAGTCTCAAGCATCCTGTTACATCATGGCACCTGGTGTGCTGCCGTTTTCAAGTAAAGTGGAAATAGTCTAGTTCCCCGACCTGATAATTCTCTGACGTCTATAAATTGCTCCTTTTTGTCTAAAGTATGGTCAGGGAACCAGACTATGAGAACATATTTTCTTTCTCTGATTTCCTAGGCTTTTATGCACACAAAACTTTAAACAGGTCAGTGTTACAGTATTTGCTAGCACGCTTATAAAACATTAACCCCCAAATCCATTTATATCTGAAAATTACAGCAAAAGCAAATGGCATATACTCCCTTTAACAATGAATTTTCGATTGTGCGCACATCCAGTATTAAACAAAAGGTTCTATGCTAACAGAGTCACCCGAGCTGTTAAAGAAATTTTGCGCTTACCCAGTAATGCACATAATCGTTTGTTACGAGATGTAGCATCGCACACATATGCAAGCCAAAATAATAACCTATAAAATAACCTAAAACAGTCCAAAATGTTCTACTTAAACTTAGCGGCAATTCTTCGCTTATGGTAAGCAGAGCCAGGCCCAGCACACTACTGCACGTACGTACCTCATCCAGAAGCACAAACTCAGGAGCCTTCAGGATGGTCCTGGCAATGGCAACGCGTTGCTTTTCCCCTCCACTCCCCTCCTGTTCACGCAGATGTTCGCAAGGGAAGACTGAATGTTTCGCTCGGTTTTGGTATCAAGTGCTGATGTTGCCTTTAAATAAAGAGTAAACAAGGATTAGATAAACCCAGGGTTCATACACCCTTGTAAAAAAAAAAAATCCAGGACTTTTCCAGGATTTTCCAGGTCAAGATTTAGATTTTTCAAGGACTTAATTCAGCTACGCTGACGCTGCGCGGGATCGCGGACTCATTTGCACTATTTTGATTGCAACTTATTGGACCGTTTTGTCTATTTTTTTTAACTAATATTTATTTTACTACAATTTCCAGGAATTTCCAGGACTTCTTTAAAAAATTAAGCATTTTCCAGTACTTTCCAGGATGGGTACAAAATTCCAGGATTTTCCAGGTTTTCCAGGAGGCGTGTGAACCCTGTAAACCAAAGCAATAGGCAGAGCTGTGTCCTTTTTTGCCTGGTTCCCTCGTGTCATTATGCATATTTTTGCCTTGTAAGTTATGTGTAATGATATGAAATAAGATACCAAAGCTACAGCTTCAAACTTTGGCACCAAGATGGCCGTCATTGTGTGTACACTGGAACGAAACGTGTATTGATGCATAATCCGCCATGTTTGTGCCAAACTTTTTGGACCACTCATGTCGCAATTCTGCAAACTAGAGATGAGACAATTGTTACTTTAATACCTTTCACAAGTCCTTTCACAAGTCCAGCCGCAAGTCCTTTCATAAAGCCAGTCAAAAGTAACTGGATGAACAATGACAAAGGAATGCCTTTGTCAAAGCTCATTTGATAGCTTGGGATTAGGACTAGAGGGTTTGTGATGGACTTGCAGGGACTTGCGGGGACTTGTGATGGACTCTTGTCTTGTGGTAAACATTTTCGATTGGATGCTTTAGATAATTTTCACGCAAGTTTCCAGGCCAACTTTCCAACACGGGCAAGCCATGTCATCCACAAAAACATTTCCCCATTAGTGAACCCTAAAAGTTCTGAATCCTCCAATTATAATATGATTTTCTACACACCCTAGGGAGTTAGGGTTCGAGTGTGACATATAACTACCGGACCATTGCCCAATTTGATGGCTTTGCATTGTAAGCAAAGATTCTCCGCAACATATAGCAGACAAAATCTGCTCGGCTAGCATATTATGGATAGCGTACATGTTTAGCTTTTTTCATGCATTAAAGGCAGTATACACCATTTGCAAGCATAAAAAAACAAAACTACTTAATTATTATGAAATCCCATACTAGACTAAGTAAATAGCAGTCTCAAGCATCCTGTTACATCATGGCACCTGGTGTGCTGCCGTTTTCAAGTAAAGTGGAAATAGTCTAGTTCCCCGACCTGATAATTCTCTGACGTCTATAAATTGCTCCTTTTTGTCTAAAGTATGGTCAGGGAACCAGACTATGAGAACATATTTTCTTTCTCTGATTTCCTAGGCTTTTATGCACACAAAACTTTAAACAGGTCAGTGTTACAGTATTTGCTAGCACGCTTATAAAACATTAACCCCCAAATCCATTTATATCTGAAAATTACAGCAAAAGCAAATGGCATATACTCCCTTTAACAATGAATTTTCGATTGTGCGCACATCCAGTATTAAACAAAAGGTTCTATGCTAACAGAGTCACCCGAGCTGTTAAAGAAATTTTGCGCTTACCCAGTAATGCACATAATCGTTTGTTACGAGATGTAGCATCGCACACATATGCAAGCCAAAATAATAACCTATAAAATAACCTAAAACAGTCCAAAATGTTCTACTTAAACTTAGCGGCAATTCTTCGCTTATGGTAAGCAGAGCCAGGCCCAGCACACTACTGCACGTACGTACCTCATCCAGAAGCACAAACTCAGGAGCCTTCAGGATGGTCCTGGCAATGGCAACGCGTTGCTTTTCCCCTCCACTCAACTTCAACCCTCTCTCTCCAACCACCGTCTTGTATTCTGCTCAAAATTGAAAAACTCAACCCTACTTCTCCACGAAACTAAAATCTCACCATAAACATATCCTTTCAAAGTGTCAACCCCATCTGTGAAAATGACAACATCCAACGTTGCCGAGTCCAAAATTGTTCAACTGAGTTCTGCACAACAAATGATGTCAAATCGGGTTTTGTTTTTGTTTTTATTAAGAGGTGTGTATTCATAGATTTGTAGGGTCAAGTTGGCAAGTGGTCGGCCTTTGACACAAGTACCTGTGCTCTCAAAAATTGTCCCTGCGAGTTGTTTTGTTCTAAAAAAAAGACAAACCCAAGGGTGTATGTCCTGGATGTTAAAATATGACAATTGGAGCTGACTTTGAGACTGGCATATCACTCATTTCCAGATTGCAGCTTGGCCATGTGATGTATATTCTATGGACAGATATTGTTTACATACTAGAAAGAACTTGATATTGAAAGTAACTATTTCCCAATATTATCAGGGTATCGGTAAAGTTGTCAGTGAATATTTATTCTAAAATAGATTTAGTTGCTATTTTTCTAGCAATACAAAAGTTATTTACTTTCGAATGGGACATCGAACCAAAACCCCATCCACGTTTAGCTCTCAAATAATTACTTTACATTATGTCCAATTATTTGAGGATTCACAATAATACGAGTGCATCTTTGCGGAATCTTTCTATAAAAAGGTAATTACTGCCACCCATATAACCACAGCATGAGTACAGGAGATATGTCACAGAAGGCGTTAGTTTTCAGCATGTCAGGCTTAGTATTGATAAGAAATTTGAATATGGTTTCATATACGAATCGGATTCTCTTCAAAGTCCATTTCCAAATCTTTGTATTCCACTCTAAAAATGTCATGATATTTTTCAATTTTCGGGTTCCCGATTTTATATGAAGAAGCCAATTCTCACATCAGGGCTGAGATTTGAGGAAGATGAAAAACCCCACAAAAGATTCAGAGGCATTTAATTTGTGTGACTTTGCTGAAAAATGCACAGGAAAACAGCATTTTCTACCAAAAGATTCAAAATTGCACAAAATAGGGTCATTAGAATTAGAAGAAGACTGTTTCGGGTTTGCAGAGGTGATTTTGGAATGATAAAAGCAATTTCAGGACCAAAAAACATGGAAATCTGGGGAAATGTCTCAATAACAAGACTAAAATCAGGGAAAGTTTTAAAATTCCCGAAAAATCTCACCCCTGTCACATTCTCCTAATCTTTCCATAGAGCCAAGTTCTGGCCAAAAAAAAAATGATTTGAATGGTATGCAGTAATGTTCAGAGCAGTCTATAAAATTGTCCCCAATAGATACATTCTGATTAACGACATTCCAACAACTCTGACAGTGCCAAGTGACATGTGCCACATTTAAAGACAAGCCCGAGACCACCTTATTGCCAGTCCCACTCCAGTTTATTTACAAATATTGGCTGGGCCGGGTCAAGGCAGGTACTTAGATCTGGCCCAGATATTAGCTATGCATCTGGGCCGGCGGGCAACTAAAACTGGATTCCTACTTACGGTCGGTAAAGGACATGATCCTGGCATGGATGTCTGCCGCTTCAGCAGCTGCATTCACCATCTCATCGCTGCTGCCTATTTTCCCGTAGCGGATGTTGTACCTAAGTGGGAAAACAAACGCCGGGGTCGTATATAAAAAGGAACGCTTGTATAAATCAATGGAATCAGCTGATAAATATTAAGCACTTATGATGCAAATGGTGATATATGAGATTTCTGCACACACAAAAAAGTTGCTGGGACTGAACACATCAAAAGTACATGTAGGATTTCTTTCTCAATGTTCTTTCAAGAAAAGCCATTCAGAGAATCATTAACTGTAATCCAACATTATAAACTGTAATCCAACATTATAAACTGTAATCCAAAATTATAAACTGTAATCCAAAATTATAAACTGTAATCCAACATTATAAACTGTAATCCAACATTATAAACTGTAATCCAACATTATAAACTGTAATCCAACATTATAAACTGTAATCCAACATTATAAACTGTAATCCAACATTATAAACTGTAATCCAACATTATAAACTGTAATCCAAAATTATACTTTGTTTCCATTTGTTGCGCTCTCAATGGAGAACAGTCTCTCATCGCAAAAATTAATTTCTATATTTATATACCATTGGAAATAAGCTTTAAAACGATGAAAGAGTTATTAAAATCGGAGCAGTATTAAAAAAGTATGATAATTTTAGTTATATTTGATGACACAAATTCCGGTGATTATCAGTGAGTTACCTTATACTAAAATCTCTTTTTAAATTTTTTATTGTACTAAAATTAAAAAACAAGGAAAACACAGTATGATTTTATTTTACATAAACTAGCACTTTAAGCAATAAAACGATAATCGAAAATTTCAACCCTCAATGGATTTTTGCCTGTAGCTAAAACCAGAGGAATGCGACTTCCGACTGGTCCCTTGTAAGAATGGCACATTTACTATTATTGAAGTAAACCAATAAACACAAAACAAAAAGGAAAATTGTTGAATCTTTATTTCTCACGAATTTGAGTCATATTTGTTGACCTGTAAATATACATGGAATTTATAGAATTATAACGCTATCCAATATTCTCTTCAAAAAATCAATTTCCCATAATAGAAAACCAAAAGAATTAGGGTACTGAAGTCCCCAAAGTAATCCAAACTGTTTTGACACATCAACTGACCTGATTTGTATTTTTTTTTTTAATCAAGAAATCCCAAGTGCTTCTGAAGCAATCTGGATACCTCCTAGATTTCTTAAGAAGTTTAGAGTTCTTCCTTTCACTGTCGTCGTTCCAACAGCTAGTACTGTGAGATACTCTTACATTTCTTTCCCTCGTACTGCCTCTCTTTGGAACTCACCTGTAACCTTCTTCCCTCCCACCTATAATATTTTTTTTACAATTCAAACAAAATGTCAACAGATACCTTCTATCCAAGTGATTTCTGTCTTTTGTAGCCCACACCTTGAGTGGCCTTTTTTTGTCTTGTGTTCACCTGCTAGTGTTCACAGAAAATTGATTCGATAGTGGCCTTCGTGGCCTTCTTGCGAAGCTTGCTAAAAATCGCAAAGCTAGGGAGTCCAAATAATTAGCCAGTGAGGTTAACAATTTATATCGGCCGGGCCAGGCCCGGGGATGAGTGCAGCACGAGTTATTGTCATCTAGATTTAGCATCGTATAATTTTGAATATGGCACCTGCGAGTCATCGCTTGAACTTAGCGATGAACTGGCTGATTTTATACATATTGAAAGAATAAATCAAAAATATTTAAAATGAATTATTTCCTGATCTATATACACCATCTAATCATATTTTTCCCATGAAAATCAGAATAAATTGCATTCTTCTGCGTCGTAGATGTGTTTCTACGATTTTTCCTGCCCATGCACACATTTCGTGTATAGCGTATTGACTACACACGCAAAATATTGACGGATCAGAAATGACCCATCTTACGAATGACGCAAAATTTCGACGAATAATTACGGTAAATAGATAAATTATGTACCAAAATAATCCCAAATAAATAAGCTTCCTGGACAGCTATTTCATTAATTACCAATTTGAGTGAAAGTGGTAAAAACCAGCAATATTTTCTTCCCTTTCGCGAAACTGCACTTTAACTCGCCACTGCGAAAAAAAAATATACAATCCATGCTTTCTTTTTAGTTGTCTAGGTCGACCCGTATTTTTGCCGTCTCCTGAACTCTTCAGATCGACCCTTCCGATTTGTCAATCTGTAATGCACTGACATTGCGAAACGGAATTTTTTCACGATTTTTAGCATGCCTTCCAGCGGCGTTGGGTAGCTAGGGAGTCAGCTGGATATGACACGACGTCATCGTGTAGATTTTTATTGCTGGCCAATCAGCGATGCGTATTAGCTTTGTGGTGGTGTTATGGGCTAGTATGCAGGGTGAATAGGCAGTGTAAATGCTGTGTTCGGCGATACCCACAAAAAAAGATGGCTTACTTCCCTTTTTTCAATGGAGCTCACCTGATATCATTGTTGAAGAGCACCGTGTCCTGGGGTACCACACCGATCACTTTCCGCAAAGAATGCTGGCTGACCTAGTTTTAAAACCAGAATATCAAGGCCTCTTTTCATATTTCATAGTGGTATAGGGAACTGGACTCAAGATCTTAGTGATACTACATATTGTGGGTTCAAGCCCAGCCACGGGGGTCCTGGCGCTTGTGTCCTTCAGCAAGACACTTTGTCACAAATTGCTTCTCTCCACCCAGGAGTTAATGGGTACCTGTGATGAGGTGGTGGTTCTGTGCTTGATTAGCCCGTGTGCACTAATAACTCCCCCAGGGAGCTGAGGTTTCAAGAATGTTTGATGTGCCTGATGAGCAGGGCTAATAATGTACATCTGGTGGATAAGTGCGCTTTATAAAAACCACATTATTATTATTTTCGGAGAAGACATCTTTACAAGGAAAAGAAAAAAAAAGGCAGCAATTGAGACTATATAAATAATACGAAGAAACCCGTAGCAAAATAGCTGGTCGAGATGGAGAAAAAGAAAGATACTGTGCTTAATAATGGGACAAAAGATGGCTCTTGAAACTGACTAACCTCTTAAATACGGATGATGGCCATAACTGCGGTTTGAAAAAGACCAGCTTGGCTGGTTGATACCTATAGGTGCATTCCTGCGCATACTCAATCCATTCTTGTTTCAACTACATTGTTCTTGAATGGGAGTGTAATGATTAGATGGCGCTTTTTCACACAAAGCTTTCATTCACACGAAGGGGTGGGGGGGATTTTCCAAGTGCAAAGAATACGACCACTTTATTCAGTTTTACGCTTGATTGCACAGCCCGTTCTTGGCATCCCAGCACCTGCTCAACAACAGCCGGACACAAGAGGTTATTCTGTGGTTTTGGGCAGCCTAAAGCATCTCCCAAACTAATTCCTGGGGTGGGAGGGTGGGGGGGGGGGAGAGATGTATGACCGGACAACTGTTTTGCTAACCTTTTTGATGTCCTGTCCATCAATCCTGATCTGGCCGTCTTGGATGTCATAGAAACGAAACAATAGGCGGATGATGGTGCTCTTGCCTGCCCCGGAGGGCCCCACCTATAAATACAATAATAATAATAATAATTATAATTTAACATTAAATTGCGCTGTTTCCATTGTTAAAAATAATCAAAAGCGCATATTAAACAAGTAGTCTTTTACAAAAGAAAGTTAGACAAAACCTACTTTAAATTCCAACTAACAAGTACCAAATACAATGATCTACTTAACCCTCCTACTATTATAACTATCACAACCTATTGAAAAACCAAATCCTCTCCTCTCCCACAGCTTGTGTGTCTCAACCTGTCACTCGATAGGTTTTGATAGACAGGGTAGTTGGCTCCAATTTGGCACCGGGAGAGGCAGGGTTAAATAACAATTAGTACAATGATAAAATAATCCCCTTTAAAATAACCTGAAAAATTAGAACACATACCAGGCTAAAAACATAATTCCAAAAACTACAAATCTTATTCCGCAGGAATCAAACTGTCATTGTGAGCCACATTCATGCAAGATGCTCAGTAGACAAATTGCTAATTTATTGCATTTATTTACTTTAAGCCTGATTAGTCCTTATGCAATTATTCTCTCAGCCCCAGATAGGAGGCCTATGAACCATGCTGGTTGCCTGTTTTTTCTAGCAAATACTACTTTATCGTCAAACAAAACCACAAGGGAAATGGACTTGGTAAATTTGAATGAATTTTCAACATGAACAAAGAAAACTGAAAGGAGCCTGCCAGTGTTCTTTGTTCACTTTCAAAATTCATGCAAATTACCTAGTCAGTTTCCCTTGTGGTTTGTATAAAGCATTATCTAATTCCTCTTGCTTTCTTCAAAACTACTACTTACGAGTGCAACAGTTTGGCCAGCTTGCACAGTGAAGGACACCCCCTTCAGGATGGGCTTTCTGCATAAAGAGTAAAATTAAGGACTAGATGACAAGAGTGTTTCTTGAAACAATCCTACGAGGTGTCGGTGGGGCAGTGCGTCCAACCAATGTGGGGCAAAGGTGGGCATTTTCTGACATTTGGCTGGCTTGAGCATCCTACATACATGTAAATGCATTTAAAGTCAACCCGAGTGCTACGCAATACTTCAAAACCCCAAAACCTTTGTATTTAACGATTATAAATTATTAATTTGTGTACCAAACAGTGTAATCACTGAATTTTTGTAGTCCGATAAATAAGTGAAATCCAAGTGTTGAGTGACAATTTAGCAGCCATCTTTGAATGTAGCCAAGAGTAACTTAACTCATACATATTCCCCAAAATACGATGTGACAAAATATTGTAATCAAACCAAAAGCTAGAGCAAGTTCAGAAAATCTGTTATTTTTTTTCTTTGATCATGCATAATATGTAAATAAATTGTAGTGCTGCAGGTGGTCAGTTATAAGTCTAATTTGTACGAATCCTGGGGTCACCACAATTACGTTAATTTGAAAGTTAAGTTTCATATTAAGTCCGTTAACCCTGGAAGCAACTTTTAAAAAAAATATACATGATGACACAAAGGCACTGCAGCGGAAGTATTATTGTATTATGGGTCAGGCCAGCCAGGAGTACCCTGATGCTATTTCTGGGTCAGACACCATCCTATTGCCATTCAGAAACATGGGCAATGACAGAATGATTGATTGCTCTGGCGGTCTGCCCAGGGGAAAACCCTTTGTCTATAGGACCACAAAGGCTTTAGATAAACACATGCTTGAACGGGGCTTAGCCAAACACCTGGGTTGAGAAAGGTCCCCTTTTGAAAACCGTATAGAAAAAAACAATGAGAGTCCTTGTCAAAACTGAACAATAGGAGGACAATAGGAGGTCCCCGATTGAAGGCGTGTGTATGTACACTTGTTTCTATTTTCGGTACCCTGTGGAGACCTGAGGACAATAGAGGACAAAAGAGTGAAAAGGTCTCTACAGGGAAATTCTAAAGAGGAAAAAGGAAAATGGTGCAGACAGTCTATGGGGGTAGGTTTATATACAGGAACAAAATAGAGGATAATTCTTCAACAGATCCCAGCGAAATGATCCCTATTTTCAGACCTATTCGGGGTAACTTCCACTGTCGATGTAACCAACTCACATCCCCCCTGGGTTAATATGCTCCTGATATAAGGCCAAACAAATAGTTGTGTTGCCCTCCGCAACCAGCGCTGAAAGTTACAACAGTTTTTTGTTTAGTTTTTTGTTGTTATTTTAAAAAGGAATTTTCAAAATCTCACCTTTTCCCGCACAAATGAAGAAGCTTTATTAAAATCATTGTCTTTAAATACACTGAGCTACGACGGCACAATTGTGCATTTCGCCATCTCACTTTTAAATAAGCTTACTTTTTGCCTTCCGACTTCCGACTTACACGACATGTAGTATTGTTTTCATGGATGGTAAAAAATTCTTTTTTAAATAAACCGACCCTCCCTTCCTCCTGAACACAAGTTTGTTGGCGCTTTTTTTGCCTAATCGAACTGCACTCACTCTTCACTGTAGTTGAAACTGACATTGTCAAACTCCACCACTCCCCTCCCGACCTCCAGATCCTTAGCATTTGGCACATCAGCAACCTACAACAATAAAAGTAACATCCCACAGGTAACCTGGGCTGGTGCTTCTGCTTGTCACTTATCTGCATTGTCAAATTGGTTGGAGAAGAGTTGGGCTCATTCTCACAATCACTCTCTCACCGGAGATCTGTTGCTACTCTTTAGCCGTGTTTCCATTGGACTTATTTTTTGTCAATCTACCACAACTTTTCTGTAGAATGAAAAAATTAAGTCCAATGGGGACACGTGGTAAACTAACGTCCCTGTCAACTTACCACGACCTTGATGTAAAACAACCAGGCCGAAAGCGGCCGCGGAAAGTCATTAGAGACGATAAAAAGTCAAGAGAAACAGCCCCGCACTGTAGAACAATGGAAAAATCATTGTGTAAACAATGCAACTTCCTGTACACTTCCTGTAGTGTGTGTGCGAAAATAGTGGTTTGGTTTCCCGACTCTTTGTGTATAGCTCAGCCACGTGTGATTACGACTACGTTTTTCGTCCGTTCACTGCATGAAACATGGTAGATTTGAGCGATTTTAGGGCGCAACAAAATTACGCTAGGTAGTACCATGTCTATCCCGTTTAGGTCAAAGGTGACTGTGCATCGGCACTACAGGCCGAACTACAGGAACCCACTTTTTTTCATTGACAGAGGGGATGACTGTGATCAATGTAGGCCTAATTACATTTATTGTAATTATTGCGCCGGTACGGTAACCCGGAGGTCGCAGGTCCGAATCCCGCTCCTGCCAGTTCACTTTGAAAATACATTTATTGGAGTGTAAGTTTGTGCATGCGGTGCTAAAATGTATTTTGTTTACCAAATTCCATTGACTTGCGTGTGGACAAACTGGTTTTTGACCATTTTTAAAAATATCTACGACATTTCTTTATTTGAGCTTTACACCATATACAACAAAGACGTTAAAACGATTTGACGTGCATGATTCCCCAATTCCCGAGATATTTTCCGTTAAAAAAGTGTGTAGGTTTTTCCAACCATACTGTATAGTGCTCGTTCACTTTAGTGAACGCAAGAACCGGGGAGCCAAAGAGGATGTTTGTTATACACGATTTTCAATCGTGGACCTCGACTCAATCGTGGACCCTATTGTCCTCTTTGTTAAAGGTCCACGGTTTGAATAGCTATACAAACCTCCCTCATACCTTCATCACACAATAAAACTTACATCTTGCTTTTCTTTTAACAGGTCGATCATGTTCTCCATGTCAATGAAGGCTTGCTGGATCATCCTGCAGAAGAGAGATTTACAAGTTTGGAAGGTAATTGCGGAATCAAATCCCAAGGCTAATTTTGCTTGTATTGATTGATTATAAAAGAACGGGACGGATTTCAGGCCTCCCTGATGGGAAATCTCAAGGCATCCAAAAAGCTTAAATGTAGTACACAACATTTGCAAACATCAAAAACCAAAACTACTGAATTATTATGAAATACCGTACTAGACTGTAAAGTAAATAGCAGTCTCAAGCATCTTGTAAAATCATGTCACCTGGTGTGCTGTTGTTTTCAAGAAAAGTGGAAATTTATATCATTTTCCAACAATTGTCGGCCGACAAATCATTAAAAAATAACAGGGTTGAGATTCTGAAAAAAATCAGAAATTTGTCCATCATGGGAAGTGAGCACGTGTGCAGCACCTAAAACACGTGCACAGCACGCGGGCACGGCAAAGTCCATACAATTTACATGATGCTAAACAGCACTGCAATGTATTGGAAAATGCTTGACGTTTACTATGGTAAAATGATGTCATTCGTAAGTATCTTATTCTTTTGAGAAAAATTTGGGGAAAAGAACAAAATCTGGCAAAAAGTGCAACAAATTTTGATTATAAATGTTACCAGTATGAGTGTGTCATGGTCGCACAGTCTATTTCGGCATCGCACCACAGCCATGTAGTGCTTTACCCGGGACCCGGCTTTTTCAATTTCCGGATAAATTCTGACAGAAAAATTCCTCCACAAAGGCTCCAGATTTTGATTCCACCCATTCCCAACGCAAGGTACTTTTTAATTCCTTGATTGATTTCCTCGTCAGTCCCTCTGCTTCCCCGACTAACCATGTCTTTACGGACAGGACATGATGCAAACCAACAATCTCGAAATCTGGTGGGGAAATCTCAGGAAGAACAAGTAACGCAGGCATGCATCAGACGTACATGGCTGGCATGTCATACATTCCTTGCCTTCCACCGCTGTGGTCCAGGTTCGAATCCCACCAAGGCTGACATGTGGCTCAGGTTTTCAGTCCCTGCCCGATTCCGTGGGTTTTCTCCAGAATAATTCAATTTTGTGGGCTATTTCATTTCAAACAAATCGCAAATAATTTGATAGCAGGTATTATTTGATATTATCAAGTGAAATTAATCAGGATGTTCTCCCCGGTAGAACATGCTTGTATATTTGGATCAAGTTGAACTGGCTATTTATTGAATGTTTGCCACAGGTCACTTATGTTTCCAACGCAGAGCTCAATACCTGTAGTAAGTTCCAAAAAAGTTGAGCGGACCATACAGTTGAATTATGTACATAGCAAAGAGAACATAGCCACCAACCTGTAATACAAACAGGACACAGAATAAAAAATCAGTTCATTTAACCCTTTCCTTACCAATGTCGAGTTTACTCGGGGAATCAGGTTGGTGTAGTTGTACTTTCCTCGCCTTCCACCACTGTGACCCCGGTTCGAATCCCAGCTGGGGCCAGCATGTGGATTGGGTTTTCAGTCCCTGCCTGATTCCGTGGGTTTTCTCCAGAATTATTCTCTGGGGTTTTCCTCCCACGTCCAAAACTGTAACTTCCTTCCTCATCTTCTATTAGGGACCCCACTGGAAATAAGTCGAAAGACTTTCGTGGGCTATCCCGGCTGAATGCCGAATAATAAATAAATAAATAAAATAAATAAATACTCGACAAGGAAATCACACACAAATTTAAAGCATCCAAACAACAGATACACTCACCATGTTTTAATAAGGGGATAAAAGTGTGATGACCCGGTCTTTACCACGTCAATAATAACCGAGGAGGGGCGTGACCGCTGTTAATGGACCGAGCTGAAGGCGAGGTCCATTAACAGCGGTAACGACTCTTCGAGGTTATTATTGACTGGTGACGACCGGGTCATCACATTTTTATCCCCATTCTAAATGCCTTCTTACGAAAAATGCAAAAACCTCCCGTAAAAAGGACAAAATGCGAAGCTTTTTCACCCCACTTTTTCTATTTGCTCAGTACAAAACACATGCGTACATATCGGCCTTGTGAGCACGTGAAGGCGCTCCGCGCCCGTCTGTCGCGTGCGCGTACACACACGCACGAGATGCAGCGTTTTATACACGTGCATTAGCATTGTCTTACATTATGAAGTTCAGTACATCTTGTGCGCGCACCTACTATGCTCTCCCTGTTGCGTATCGGCCGAGAACAGCTGGTTATGACGCGCCGTGTTTAAACAACTTCCAGCCGTGTTTAAACAACCGTTTAAACACACCCACGTGACAGGCTCTCGACCAATAGGGATAGTGAAACTCGCTGAGGCATTTATAAATAAACTCTAGTGTTTGTGTTTTTTGCTTTCCATACTTCCTCATACCATCGGAAAGAGCTCCTTCAGATCTTTCTAATGGTGCTATGAAATGTATTCGTCCCCATTACAATATTTTGAGGAAACTGTGTGTGAAGTTTCTCCTGCAGTCCTTTGTATGGAGTGCCATTTGTTCGTGTGACAAACGAGTTTCCTGTTTGGTAATGTGGGCCAGAAGAGAAAACAGCCACAACTTTGCTATTTTAGCAGCTGTGACTTTCATTTTTACACCACGTGAAAGAGTAATTGTCATGGAACAAACTTTGCACACGTTTTCCACTTCAGTCAACTCTTGGGGGTGAAATCTTTGGTTGAAAATACAACCACTCAGCAAGCAGTTGGCTGCTTTTTTCTGCTCGAGTTGTTCACGCTTGACTGAACAATTTGCTGCCACCTTTTCGGAACATTTTGCAATTCACCCACTCGAAACTCAGAAACCTGGATATGTCGCTCTTATTCTGACATTCTGGTAATTTGGCTCGTGTGCATACTGAATGCATACTCTGCATATCCGAGGATTCTGTGCTCACTAGATGAGCGTGGAGTGTTCACGCTACCCATGCAAACACGGAATAGTACCACTACAAACAGACCACCATGCCAAAGTATTTATATAACCAATAAATCAGGTTCTTATTTTAAATATGTGTTATTACCGTTTTTTACTGTAAATGTTTAAATGGGCAGACTAAAGACCGGTTTATAGTCGGTCGTGCGATGGTCGCGCGTCTGAAAAACTGACACCCGATCAGCCTACACACGGTTTATAGTTGCCGCTTAGGCGTCAGCGACCGGTCACTGAAGGACGCTGGCGACGTCGCTACAGAGTTCAACTAATTGAACTTTGACATGGTCGCTGACCTCATTTTTTTTCAATGGGCCAATAGAATTGCCTGATCGATAAGAAACGATGAATACGGCAAATATGGCACAGAGCATACAAAATAGATATCACTATCAAACAGAGACAATTAACAATTGTTGACTGCTGTGATGTGGGATATGACGTTTTTAACACCCGAGGGATGCATAGCACCCAAGGCGAAGCCGAGGGTGCTATGCGTCCCCGAGGGTGTTAAAAATGTCATATCCCACATCACAGCAGTCAACGATTGTTTTGTTATATCGCCAAACCCAGTTTTTTTTACAGTTCAAATTGCCTTGCTGGGTGGAAATTAACTCAAACAAATCACGCGATCAAAACAGCTGATCGTCTGCTAGTTCGCTGCTCCCACTATATTTTACTTTCGTAAACAGTGTACCTGGGTACCAATGATACAGCTCAATAGCTAGCTGGCTGCGCTGCATGTGATATCATGCTTGGAGTGCGCCATGCGTTTTTATAGACCGGGCACGTGATCGTTCTAGTCCAATCAAAATACAGTATCCAAGACGGGGATATAACAATGTCCTATATTTTATTCATGCGTCTTAATATTTATTGTTACTAAAACAGCTGGGACAAACATTAATAGCACGTAAAAAAGCTGCTAACTCTGATAATTTATAATTATCACAGCTAAAATAATTTTACTTTCAGCAGTGGCGATGCCTGATCGTCGCAGGTCACATTCGAATTCCAGACGCGCTGCGCGTATGCTGCCCATTTGTTTACGAACATCGCGTGACAACTATAAACTGCACAAAAAATGCAAAGCGTCCAGCGACCATCAGCGTTGGACGGTTTTCATCGCGCGACCGACTATAAACCGGCCTTAAAACTTCAGGTGATTGGAATTTGTTTCCTCCACGGTCTTGCCTTCTCCACATCGATTCCTTTAATTGCTAATTTGTCTTCTTATTGCTTAATGTAATGTTATAACTATTCTGTAACAATTTCTTTTTATTGTGGAGAGAAATAAAATAATAGTAATAATATCACAGAATATACTCACCGTGAGTTTGCTTTCACTGACGTAGTAGGCACAAAGCAGGGACCCAACCAGCAGGCCTACAGTAATGATGATGTTCTGTGCCGAGTTCAGAAGGACGAGGGTGGAGATGGACTTCCATTCGCTGTGCTGGTACGACGTGATAGCTTCGTCATACACTCCGACTTCAAAATCCTCATTTTCGTAGTATTTGACCTAAAAAGCGTTAAATGCGTAAACAGAAGTTTGAAACAAAAATAATGGACATTACCCACTTGACCTACCCACATGAAAATCAAACACAACAACACATTCTGGAGACCTCAGTATAATAAAAAAACAAAAAACTTGAAAATGTAGACTTTTTAGCGGTTCCGCATACAGTGCGGAACCGCTATTTTTTTCGTTAAGATTTTTCTTTTTTTTCCTGCCCAAATCGTCATTGAGATTGTACACGAATTGTCACTCTTGTCATTCAACAATCTCAGATCTTAATAATAATGGGCACATACATAGACCCTATAGCGAACTCGTGTCTCGAAACATGGTGTCTCGAAACATGACGTCATGATGACGTCATCAGGTGTCAAATCACAAGCCATTCAACATAATTTTGGTCAATCTTTGAACATCCATATCACATCAACCGTATGAGACCGCAACTTGCTTTTTGCGGCAACAGATTGAGTTAACATAGGGCTTCATTCTTTTATTGTGTGCGTGAAATCACGTGACCCTTCCTTCCGGGTCAATTCGGCCCAAACCGGAAGTGGCTCATAATTTAAAATTGGTAAAATATTTCAAATTGCTTTCAACGATGTTAGAGTCCGCCAAGAATGGGCTTTTTAAAAATGTGACTGATGACGTCATCAAACATTCGAGCGCCCTCTAGCGGCAGGTTGAGAAATGTCTGTGGCGAAGTTTGCGATAATCACTTTAGAACTGGTGCAAATATTGACCTTTATGCCGAAAATATATGTGCGGGTTGTAAGATTGATGACGTCACCAGACCGGAAGTTGCAATGAAAAGACCTTTAAACCTTACAAAATTGCTGTAATCTTTGAAAATCAGTATAAAATCAATCGAGAGAGATCTGATTTTGCTTTTTACAGGAACTGATAGAATAATCCAGGGTCTTAATTTTGTTATATTACGTGCAAAGTCACATGACCCTTCCTTCTGGTCCAAACCGGAAGTGCCTTATAATTTGAAAGGTGAATCTTTGAAAATCAATATACAATCAATCGAGAGAGATCTGATTTTGCTTTCCATGGGAATTGATAGAATAATCTAGGGTCTTCATGTTTTATATTACGTACAAAATCACGGGACCCTTCCTTCCGGTTGAAACCGGAAGTGCCTTCTAATTTGAAATTGCTAAAAGATGTGAACTTGCTTTCAACAATGATAGTCTCCGGCTAGGTTGTACTTAACAACAAAATGACTGGTGACGCCATACAATTTTAGAGCGCCCTCTAGCGGCAGGTTGAACAATGTTAAAAATGCATAACCAGTTGATGTGTGCGGCGAAGTGTCACATGACATCAACCTAAATTTGCAAAAGTAGCAACATACATCTTCCGTCAATAGAGGGCGGTATATAACTCGAATCGAAATTGGGTGCCGATTGTATCTTCGGCTCCGGCTACGTCCGTATATTTCACATTACAACAACCTTCAACCTAGTTTGAGTAAAGTATTCCCAATGTTTTGTGTACTACTCTTTAACGATATTTTTCTCACAAGCAAGGTTAAGTCACGCATGAACAACTGAAAACACTGAACCGCCTGTGCCCGTCCTCGCGACGGGAACATTTCTCGTGGTAAATGTGACCCGCTCTGGAAAAAGGTATATTATGTCGCAAAATATGAAAAATTAGTTCTATATATGTTTGGAAAGCCTGCAAGGTAAGCTTTCATTTGGTACATGATAGAGCTCCAAAGCCATTTTCGTTCTGGAGATATCGCGTTTTTGCATATTAATTAGTTCTATGGAGTTCAAATTGCACAACAGAGAAAACAGGCTTTGAAATAGCTAATTCTAATACAATGCAATGGAACAATGCACTCTAAAAAGTTATTTTGTAAACTTTATTTCACTGAAATAAACATTGTTGTGCACCAAACCTGAAACTTTAGATGTTTAAGATGTCATTAAAGAAAAAAGAAAAGAAATGAATTTTGACGAAAATTTCACCTCTCAACTTGAAAGGGCCATTACACATAAATGCATAGCGCGACTTATATCACCTTTTTCTGGAGCGGGTCACAAATTGTTGTGGTGGGCGGGGAGGTGCTGGTTTGAAGATGTCCTTAACCCCTTGTGTCCAGCTGTTATTGATGGGGGCTGGTATGTCCAGAACGGACTGCAGCCAAGCATAAATGCAAACAATAGGCACCACAATGAACATGGTGGTCCTATTCATTGCACTTGGAGCCCCACCCCCCCCTCCCCCTCATGTGAATAAAAGCTTTGTTTAAAGAAGCTCCATCTAATCATTACACTCCCATTCAGAACAATATAGTTGAAACATGACTGGATTGAGTATGCGCAGGAATGCGCATATAGACGTCAATCGGCCAGGCGTTCTTTTTCAAACCGCAGCTATGGCCGTCGTCCGTATTCAAGCAGGTAAAGGTTTGGTAAAAACAACGCCAACAGACGGCCCCAATAACTACATTGTAAGCCTGCAAGTTTTACCGTCTCGAAGTTGAGCAAGGAGTCGACGGCTTTCTGCTTCATCTTATTATCGCTCAGGTTCATTTCCCGCCGGAACTTGGTCCTCCACTCCGTTATTGCTACAGTGGCCGCTGTCAAGGAAAAAGTCAAAGGTCATAAAATTGACACTACATCCTGTACTTTCAGAGACAACCAAGACAAGAGGAATTAGCCACTACAGACATTTTTCGATATCTCAAGAAAACTAAAACATGAAAGTATGTTCATTACATGTAAATGAGTTTGTAGGCCTACTTCATTAAAGATCAAGCTGTGCTGAGATTATCCCATAATACCTTGGGGCAAAGTTTCCTAACTTGATGCAGTATTTGCACACTTGGTTATAATGACCTTCGCACATTGTAGGTAATCAACTTTTGAATTAAACACAAATTAAACACAGATTGATACTGAATGACTAAAGTGCTAACTCCCCATTCCAATTTGAAGAAAGCCTGACAGCCACCATTGTTGTGTGACT
This sequence comes from Hippasteria phrygiana, assembly GCA_037893225.1. Lineage (NCBI taxonomy): Eukaryota > Metazoa > Echinodermata > Asteroidea > Valvatida > Goniasteridae > Hippasteria > Hippasteria phrygiana. The sequence continues at coordinate 192,322 of JAZGUH010000560.1, read as the reverse complement.
GGAGAACAATCACAGTGAAATCTTGATAAGTTGAACCTCAGGGGAATAGGCTCCAATTTCGAGTTAAGCGGAGTTTCGAGTTACCCAAGGTCCCCTTTTTTCCCCCAAAGATTCCGTGCGTGAATACCCAGCGAAAATCCAATGTAGCGGCCATGAAACAGAGCACAAAATCACGGCATTTTTAGGTGATCTTTGCTTCGCTTTCCGCCGTTGCAGGTCTCCCCCTTTAGTGTGAGGGAATAGTCCGGCAAGAGACAATAAAACAGGCCTGTTTCATCGGCGTTAAAGATGTCTCTCACTTTGTATTCCGCCAAACCTTGGGCAGTCCAATTGCCTAGCCATTCGTCTGTCATCTCCGTAGTCACGACAGCGCCCTCTCTCTCGAAAACGATCCAGTGGCGTGCCTTGAAACGATCCAGCCACCCGTTACTGCAGCAACCACGTGCGACTGTGTGATTGGTCAGCAGTTCACTTGAATCATTGCCAACTGCATCGTGGTTTGCGTGCAGTACTGGGCGTTTTTTCAAAGGATTGCGGTGACCATTGTGGCCGCTTTGCGTCTTCGGCCTATATGGGCGAGTCACCAGCAGTTCGCTCTAATCGTTGTAAGTTGCACTGCAGCGAATATGCAGCTTCTCCAATGATACTATGGACGCTAATAGCCTCTTTGTTGCTTATCTATACCCGAGTTTAGGTTCATTGATTGGGGTCCTGGGAGATTCCTTAACCTAACAAAAGGATTCCAGTTTCTTCTGTGGCCTAATTATGCAAGTTTATTTCTGCACCTGCCGATTTTGAGTTTGACTTATCCAGAGTTACCGGTCCAAAATTTCGAGTTAGTGTGGGCATGTTTATACATGATTTGCTATTCTTTTCACGGGAATAAATTCTTACTTCGAGTTAACCGGGTTTTCGAGTTGACCGGTTTTGACTTATCGAGATTTCACTGTACTCCTGAAAATGCCACTTTGTTGCATGCACCACCCACACGTGTCTGTTAACAACCAGAGCTGTCGCCCGAAAAAGTGTTGCTTTATTAGCGTTCTTGGGCTATGAACGTGGATTTAGTTGGTGGTTTTCCTGGTATCTTGTTAACCCTATCAGGACCTCGGAGGGGGTCTTGACCAAAAAGGGATAAACACCCTCTTGCGTTCACTGCAATGAGATCAAACAATGCCATGTTGTACATTACTGACCAACTTGAACACATGTCCCTGCCAAACGTCAGGTGAATCAGCCAAAGCACATAGATATTATAGAGGGGCACAATGAGGGCCCCCAGTCGTGAAAGAGGCAAACAAAACCTGATCCGGATAGGGTTAAGTTCTGACCATAGTTGAGATCAACAATGTCGAGTTCATGAAAATCAGAACAAACACAGATATGCAAACAGATGTACTGAAGTCTGAAGGCATACTTAAAACATATTAAGTGGAGCTTTTCTATAGATTTATGCACCGACATGGATGCGCCCAGCAGGCTTCACTCTACACATCAGGTTACAGCTCACGTAACAGACCGATTCATTAAGCCCCCGCCCATTGGTGTATTAACCAATCACAGCCATGCGCACCACAGGTCAGTAACGCGTCAGACTTTTGTTGGACCATAGTAACGGCTGGCATTGGTCAATACATCAAATAGGGCTGTAGTCGAGTCCCTGCAAGTCCTTTCACAAGTCCTTTCACAAGTCCTTTCGCAAGTCCAGTCACAAGTCCTTTCATAAAGCCAGTCACAAGTAACTGGATGAACAATGACAAAGGAATGCCTTTGTCAAAGCTCATTTGAATAGCTTGTGATTGGGATGAGGACTGGAGGGCTTGTGATGGACTTGCAGGGACTTGCAGGGACTTGGAGGGACTTGGAGGGACTTGTGATGGACTTGACTACATCTCTGTTCACTCTACACGTCAGGTTACAGCTCCCGTAACAGACCGATCCATTAACCCTAACCCTCCTCAATCCTCCAAAATCCAGGATTGAGGATGAATGGCGATTGAAGCACCGGAGGATTTTGGAGGATTGAGGATGAATGGTGATTGAAGCATAGGAGGATTTTGGAGGATTGAGGATGAATGGTGATTGAAGCACAGGAGGATTTTGGAGGATTTTGGAGGATTGAGGATGGTTCCTAGCAATAAGGGCCTAGGGGCGTAGGGTTAAGCCCTGGCCCATTGGTGTATTAACCAATCACAGCCATGGAGCATAGTAACGGCTGGCATTGGTCAATACATCAAAAGGTTGGAGGTTTAATGGATCCACCCATTTCCTATAGCTCTATGGTGGAACATAACTTCCGCATATATTCTTTGTTGGTACCTACCGATGTAGAACACCATGGCAACGAGGACAATCAGACCAAACCAGGCATCGAAGGAGGTGACAAAGTACACAATGGCGATGATGATGTCAATGATGGTGGGCACTATCTGAAAGATAATGTAACTGACACAAACACACAATAATGAAACTGAAATAATAGAAATAATTTATAACTTCAAGGAAAGTGAGAGAGGAGGGGAGTTGCCGGCCGTCCTGCACCATTCGCAGGAAGACTTCCAACCAACTTTACAAATCCCCTTTCCTGATGTGTCTGTTTCTTGGGAGAAAGAAATATGGGTTTTTTTGGTTAAAACTCATTAATTGCTTCCACAGCAGCAAAGAATCGGGGTAAAACTTTATGGAATTAGCTGTGATCGATTTGTAAAAATGTAACAACTTAGCTACATTGGTTTTACGTGACATGCTTTATGGCCCATACTGGATTCTGACCAACTTATGATAAGCCTGTATTGGGTAATCATTGTTCCAATTTGGGCATCAGTAATTGGGTAATAGCACATTCGCATGTAGAAATCGGCATTTTTAAGAGCTTAAAAATCACATTTCCCCAAGGAAAAGATTGGTTGAATGTTTTTTTGTGTGTTCAGGGCAAACATATAAAGGTTTCCGAGTTGAAATTTGGTTGTTAACTAAAATGTCAATTTTTCATGTCAATTCTTACTGGACTATCTATAGCTCTTTTCAGGAAATTTCAGGGCATGAACAGAAATTCCAACCTGAGCAGACTGTTGATGCTGGTGGTCCCTCGGTCCATCATGCGCAGAACCTCGCCGGTTTTGCGGTTCAGGTGCCATCTGAGGGACAGGCTGTAGGAGAAAAAACACAGATGGAAACCTAGCACCGAAACCTGCGGCGGTGGGCAACCTAGTACAAAATCTGATTCACCTCTAGCCAAGCTGCTCAGCACAGCTTTGGATGGAAAGACTGGCTTTGTTAAAAAAAGACTTTCAGGTTGGTGTGTAGTGCAGGGGTGAGTTTGGCCGAAAATGAAAAATCCACAAAATCTGCAGTGTTTTGGGCTCGCCAAGGACCCCAAGCGCAACGTAGTGTTCGCCGGGCAAGTTAAAGAGTGCTTTTCACTAGCCCGGAGCAGTTTTTACTAGACATTGTACGCCGGGCTAGTGCTAAGGTCGAGGCCTCCTTGCATTGTTTTTTTTTTTTTATGGAATGGAAATCTCAATTTTCAAAATTTCCAACTTATGTCGGATTTCGCTTGCTGGTGCCACATATAGAGAAGACTGCAAAAAAAAGTTGCCACATAAAAACATCGGGTTTCCTGGACAATTAGCAAACAGGTAGCTCTACAACTGTAGCTACTATGTCCACAAACAGATGTCCCCGTACCAAAATAGGTAAATAGGTAAATAGGTAAATAACTTTCATTAGACATGGTTCTAGTTACTCAACAGGCTGTGCACGAGACCGATATTTGAATGCACATCCTCGTACCTGTGTAGGTGGCCAAAGAGTCGCACCATGATACTCTTGGTGGTGTACTGGGATACCCTGATCCAAATGAAGGTGCGGGCATTGCTCAAAAGCCCAATACCAGCTGAAATAAATAAATAAACCAGAAAATAAGGAAAACTGACTAGGTATAAAATTTGAAACAATTTTTCAAAGTGAACAAAGAAAACTGGCAGAAGTGGGATTTGAACCTGCGACCTCCGGAATACCACACCGGTGCTCTACCAACTGAGCTATCTTGCCCTATGTTGGCGGTCTCCCAAATTGTCAGTATCTTTGTTCGGGTGGGCACTAGTCAGAAGTCATAAACCCAGAATGCCGTATAGCCAGGGATCATGCCCAATTTTACGATACAACCTGGGAAGCGACATTGTGGGGATCACTCGAATGAGGATACATGATCCCTGGCTATAGGGCATTATGGGTTCATGACTTTTGACTAGTGCCCCCCGTACAAAGACACTGACAATTTGGGAGACCGACAACATAGGGCAAGATAGCTCATGATCAGTTGGTAGAGCGCCGGTACGGTAACCCGGAGGTTGGAGGTTCGCATCCCGTCCTGCCAGTTTCCCTTGTTCATTCCATGGCCAGGAATCTTGATACCAGTCTAACCAGGTGGCACTGTCATTAACTATACCTTAACCCTCCTATACTTATAACTATCACAGCCTATCAAAAACTCTAAACACCAACTCTCACAGTTTGTGTGTTTCAATCTGTCATTTGATAGGTTTTGATCTGTACAACAACTGGGTCGATTTTGGCCAGGTGCACAGGAGGGTTAATGATACGGCTGTACCAAGCATTCTTTTACTCAACCAAATATTTGAATACTTATTTTTCAACTCGAATAAAAGGGCATTCTTTTTTATGCAAGTTCACCTTTAATAAACAAGGCTAAAAGCCTACCGACGATAGTGGCTTAACCCTAACCCTGCCAGACGTAGCACAGTGCATATGTACTGACAGCTCCACTTTGCTGGACTCTGCACACAGGTCAATGTGACAAAGTATGCAATCCGATGTGACTGACAGGGTTCTAGCCAAAATGCCCTGGAAGGTTAGGGTTAAAGTGGGGGAGCTACGCATATTACGAGTATCATGTGCAGTTTGGGGCATTATTATGACTACTTTTGTACATGTTTTGTTGCCTATGAACATGTCAATATTCGCTCCCATGAAAATTCAAATTGACTCCTGATTGATAATCGAACACGGATTGTGTTTGTCTGTGTGAGGCTGATGTTTATTTTTTAAAAATGGTTGATACTAGAGAAAGATTGTAGAGGAATCTGGTTGGTGTAGTGTTACTCTCCTAGCCTTCCACTACAGTGGCCCCCGGTTCAAATCCCACTTGGGGCCAACATGTGGATTGGGTTTTTCAGTTTGATCCCGATTCCATGGACTTTCCTCGGAAAATATTTACGGGATTTTCCTCCCACCTCTAAAATTGAATAAATCTATATCTTCTCTCACCTCCGGATTCTTTGGACTTTCGAGCTAGAATCCTTACTTTCTTCACCAGAAAGAAATTACATAATTAAACTGAAATACAATTGTCTGGCTTATATAATACCAGCAATGATTTAGATATTTTGGGTCATATAACCACCATTAGACAGGGGGCATGAAAACTATTTGATATTTTTACTAAATTTTTTTTTTTCAACTACTGGCTGGCCCACAGTTAAACAGTGGAAGTGGAGCGGAAAGGTTAAAGGTTAAAGGTTAAATACCTGAGCCACTCCCCTGCAGAAACTTCAGGGAGACATAGACAGAAATCAGTTGCCAAGGAAATACCACACTACCCCCCTTGGCGACAGGTGTCAACAAATTTACTGTAAAGAAAGAGGGGACGACAAACCAAAATGTTAATGCGAAACTAATTCTGGAAAGACAATGTATTACAAAGTGAAAGACATGGTAACAATGATGATAAAATGGTCTAACGAGCTGCACCATTTATGATATCCCATCACGTAGAAGTCATCACATGTATTAAAGACAAATCTCAAAATTGGGACCTGTTCCCACGAAATGGGTGGAAAGTAGCAACAGTTGAGAATCAAGATTATGGTATTTCCTGAAAGCACAGGTTAAAAGCTTTAATTTGATATATTGTGTGTTGTGGTACCCCATTCCTAGCCTCCGGTACAACCTTTTGGAGTTGTCAGAGTCTTGACCCCTTGTTTCGAGAAAATGAAGCTCAAAGTCTGTGATCTGTGCACACTTTAACCCGAGTTCAAAAAAGAAATATATGATAGCATAGGTTTTTTCAAAGGTACAGTTGTTAAAAATCCCAAAATTTACCTCTCAGTGGAAAATTGTTGTTTCTGCTTCAAACTCAGAAAACCATAGCGCGACTTTCCTCTCATTTTGTCCTGCCAGGTCACATATTACAAGGTACAGCAGTCGATATTGCGCCACAGACTGTCAAAAGTGCTAAGCACAGTCCAAATTGAAATTTGTATGATACATGTAAATGTTGCAACAAATGGACTAATTAGAGAGGTTTTGTTAGCGCACGGTTACAGAAACGACTACATTTAGTTCCCGCGACCTCATCAGTTTTTGCGCTTGTTTGACGCTTTCCTCACTCATCCTGAATGTAATCACCTTGTTTACACGGATAGCGGTCGCAATACATGTAAGTAAGCGGATAAAACCAACGAACATTGTTTACCAATTTTCGCTGCGTACCGTTTAGAGCTAGTCGTCGGCGTATGCACTAACCGTGCACTAACGAAACCTCTCTATTCATTATAAATTAACCACGTTCTCAACTTGTATACATAAATGTATGCTAATTCTGCAACTCGAACTGGCTTTAGGAAGAAATGATTTGTCTTGAGATGACTCAACCAGACTCTGTGACTCGAGTCAACTCATAGGACTTGTGGACTAATAAGTGACTCGACAAGACTCGAGTTGGTGCCTTAAAAACCTAACCCCCGAGGCACTTTGGACTAGGATGTAACCTCAATCCCCCGATTCCTCTGGTTGCCTCCGCATAAAAATAGATTCTCCCACAATTCTCAAAATCTTTCTAAATTGATTGCTTATGATCAAACGAAGTGTAAATTCACCCCCCCCCCCCCCCCCCCCCCCCCCCCGAGTATCATGTACTGAGTGAAGCTTCAAATCGTCCAAAATCAGCCTGCCTCTATTTGGGATATTTCCTCCAATCGCCCCAAATCAAACACAATTTCAAACACCTCTTCGACCTCGATCGTCCAAAATCAACCGACATTACATCAGGATGTGACCTCAATCCTCGGCCTCAATCCTCTAAAGTCCTCCAAAACTATCTGCTTGATTTTGAAGGATTGGGGCAATTAAATGACTCACATTGACTCCAGTCCGAATTTTCAGGACTTGTTACAACACTGGATCAGCGTTGATCGTGAGTCGAGTCGAGCCATTTAAGGCACTGATTCGACTCACTCGATTCTTGTCGAGTCATTTTCTCAACATGGATAGCCGACTTGACTTACGTCATGATGTCTAGTCGAATCATCTAGATAGAGATCAGTGAAATTCTTCCTCGAGTCAGTTTGACCTACCGTTTAACCCTAACCCCTGTGGCACTTTTACTGAGAAGTGTCCTTATCCTATCAAAATCCAACACTCTGCAGTATACCTACGGCACATTCTTCGTACAAATTGGGGTGTGTAAAGTAATTGTACAAAGTAAACAGGGTTTGCGGTATCACCATTTGAAATTGATCTCTTTTGAGTTGTGTGGTTCGGAGATCTCTTTTGATCTCAAAAGAGATTAATTTCAGATGGTGATACCGCAAACCCTGTTTACTTTGTTCATATCCACCATGCAAACCTTCAAGTCCCATTAACCCTAACCCACTAGGCCCTTCTGGCTAGGAACCTTCCTCAATCCTTCAGAATCCTCCAATTGCTCAACCCAAAAAGTTGCATTCACCCTCAATCCTCAAAATTCGTCCAAAATTTAGGACTTGTGTTCTGATGCATGTTCCCCATTTCCTCAATCCTTCAAAATCAACCAGTGTACAAAACCTATGAATTTTTTCCCAAAAAGTTAAAGTATAAACAATAGGAAAATGTATATGGTGGGTGATGCTGTACTAAATCACCATTTCTCCTCAATCCTCCAAAATCAATCGGTACTAAATCACCATTTCCCCTCAATCCTCCAAAATCAACCGGTACTAAATCATCATTTCTCCTCAATCCTCCAAAATCAACCGGTACTAAATCACCATTTCTCCTCAATCCTCAAAAATCCTCAAAAACCGCATAGAGGATTTTGGAGGACTGAGGGGGGTTAGGGTTAAAGTAATTGTGTAAAAGCTCTACAGTCCTGAACCCATAAAATACAACACAGCATGATGGATTTTGGCAGATTTGGGACAGTTAGGGTTACAGGTAGTATACATGTAATAGTATACATTTTGCTTTTGCTCTAATTTTCAGAAATGAATGGAATTGGGGGTTAGTAGTTTATAGCAAATACTGTAACACTGACCTGTTTAAAGTTTTGTAAGCATAGATGCTGAGGAAAATAGAGAAAACGGAGGGGGCCCGGGGGGTGGGGGGAATGCTGTTCTTGTAGTCTGGTTCCCTGAACCCGCTTCAGACAAAACGGAGCAATTTATAGATATCAGGAAATTATTAGGTCGGGGGAACTAGACTTTTTCCAATGATTGTCGGCCAACAATCACTTGAAATTCATACAAAAAATTTCACTTTTCTTGAAAATGACAGCACACCGGGTGCCATGATTTCACAGGATGCTTGAGACTATTATTTAATCACAGTCAAGTAAGGTATTTCATAATAATTCGGTAGTTTGGTTTTTTGATGTTTGCAAATGTTGTATATTACCTTTAACCCTCCATCTCTCGGGGCCAAAATGGGGCCAACTACCCTGTATATCAAAACCTATCAAATGATAGGTTGTAACACACAAGCTATGAGAGAGGAAGGGGGTTGGTTTTTTGATAGGTTGTGATAGTTATAGTAGTAGGAGGGTTAACCCTAACCCCCTAGACCCTTTTTGCTAGGAACCATCCTCAATCCTCTAAAATCCTCCGATTACCCTGCCCCAAAACATGCATTCATCCTCAATCCTCCAAAATCCTCATGTGCTTTAAACACCGTTCATCCTCAATCCTCCAAAATCCTCTGCTTGAAACACCATTCATCCTCAATCCTCCAAAATCCTCCTTGCTTGAAACACCATTCATCCTCAATCCTCAAAAATCCTCTTTTAAAAAAAATACCATTCATCCTCAATCCTTCAAAATCCTCCAAAACTGCAAGGAGGATTTTGGAGGATTGAGGTGGGTTAGGGTTAATGTACATTAAACAAGTTGAGAATGTGGTTATTTACCGACTTGAGATTTCTGCAGAGAACAGAATGAACTAAACCTCGGAACCACATCTCACGTACCTATTTTGCCACTCAAGATGGGTACGTACAAATTGACTATGCGTGCAGCCACGAGAATGAGGATACACAGGATGATGCGCAGCTGAAGCAGGTAGTGGCCCTTGGGCCAGACGTAGGGGAAGACCATTTTGATCTTGGTCCATGCATCGGCCCAGGTGGACTTTGGGGCCGAGGACGAGTCATCTGAGGCAATGAGGGGCTGTCAGGGTAAGAAAGCAGGAAGGGAAACCTTTTGTTATCTACACTATTCATGCTTTATTAACTCTAACAGCCCAAGGCTTTTTACTAGAATCCTTCCCTAACCACACAAACTCCAACACTGTGTAGTAAACCAATGGCACATTCTTTGTACTTAGACAAAATCAGGGCATCAAGTCCCATGCAAAGTGATGGTGCCAAGGCTCTACAGTACCCAATCACACAAAATTCAACACAAATGGGGTGTTTGATTTTGGCAGGTTAGGGATGGTTAGGGTTAAGGGTACCTTTTTTGACACACATGAGAAAATTTGAACAGCAACTATTGGTTAACCCCTTGTCTCTGGCTGTTATTGATGGGGGCTGGTATGCCAGGAATGGGGCTGTGCAGCCAAGTGTAAATGCAAACAACAGGCACTACAGTGAATAGAGTGGTCCTATTCATCGTGCTTGGATCCCCTTTCGTGTGAATGAAAGCTTTGTTTAAACCCTAACCACCCTAGACATTTTTACTAGGAAGTGTCCTGAACCTGTCAAAATCCAACACTGTGCAGTATACATATGGCACATTCTTTGGACTTGAACAAATTCAGGCATCATAGCTCCATGGTGCCAAGGTGCTATAGCCCTGAACCCATCGAAATTCAACACAACATGGTGTTGGATTTTGAATGTGCCACCAGGCCGGATGACGCCATTTGCCGCTGTTTGTTTCAATCTATTATTGGATTATTGTGTATGTTACGCTTGACTGCACAAACACATTGTGGCCGTTTCGCTTGGCTGCCAGAGCTGCCAGAGCCGCCGCGACACCCCGACATCTCCCGTAAAAAAACGTACTCAAGGTGTTAACCAGTTTGATATGTGACATTAATGTACCCTATGCCGATGCACTCGTATTAAAGTGAGAACATTATAAGAGATCTTTTGCCCTTTCCCAGTATAGTGTATTAAGCACAAATATTTACTGCTGTCCGAGAGCCTGTGAAAAAATTCACAGGCTTTACTTGGGCAGGCCTTGAACCATGACTTCCTACTCATAAATATAGCAATGACAGATGTAATAAATTGGATTATTTATAAACAGGCAACAGCTGAAGCATTGGTGACATACGAATGCACAAGTATAGGCCTATAAGATGTGTCAAACAAAATATTGTTTGGGAACCGGTCGATCACAATACCAAAGTGTCCCATATGCAATGTTTGAATTTTCACCACCATGGCAGGTACAGAGCAAATAACCAACACGCAACTTACGACTTCCTGTTCCTCGTCCCTGTCCTCGTTTATCAGCAGAGCGTAGCTCTTCCTTGGCAAGCCCGGGGCCCTCAACCCCAGGCCAAACAGCAGCATCGTACAGACATACCGCACGATCCACAGGCTCAGCTCGGCCCGCTTGACATCACTGTTGAAGCCCCACCACCAATGGGGGCTCAACCATGATACGAAGGCGAGGTTCTCATTGATGAAGGCCAGGGCCCAGAATAAAAGGAGGACCAAGCCATGGCCCGATTGCCGGCGTTGCAACCTGGTCCGGGATCGTTCCAACCTGGTCCGGGATCGTTCCATGGCCAGGATGACCACCGAGACGAGGTAGCAGGCTATGCAGAAGCACGTGCTGAGCTCCATGTAGCCGTATAGGTCTACTGTTTGGTCCTCATTGCCTGATAAGAAAAATAGCCACAACAAACCACAGGGGAAACTGACTAGGTAATTTTGAATGAACAAAGTAAACTGGCAAAAGCAGGACACGGACCTGGGACCTCCGGAACACTAAATTTAATGAATTGTTGAATTTCACCAGTTCTGAAGTCCTTGAACCATAAGAAAGATACGTTAACTTTAGATGATTTCATTCAGGCTGAATTTTAAAACTGCTGAAATGTGTAATTTTGGGGGCGTATTTTCATGGTTTCTTATTTTTAGTGGCTGCACAAGATTTGAATAGAATGGTTTGTTACCCTAATGTCCCCTCTGCAATGGTTAGGATTATCACAACTAGTGTTAATGTATCAGGCTACCCAGCCTAAGGGGCCATTCAAAATGTTCAATGTTTCTAAATTTCGAGTTTTTTCTTCCAAATTTTCGATCTTATAATATATTGATTTGCCATTCAACCCAAAAAAAAAAAAAATGTCCAGTTCAGTGTTGCAGCTGTGGGTCTCCCCCGCTTGAACATGTGCTCTGATACTAGGGCTGTTCGTTTTCGAATAATTTAGCATTCGATTATCTGAAACTGGGTTTGACCGAATATTCGATACTCGTCAATCAAGTTCTTAAAGTGTCGGCTGCAACTGCATGCCGCGCCAGTAAAAGGTTGCACGCGAAGCACACCGGTGTTTTACGTGCGGCGATCTGTATTATGGAAGTATCAAGAGATTTCCACAAAATGTTAGCATTTGACACTGCTATATAAAGCGCCGTAACTTTTCTACAGAAATAGCATCAGAGTTGTATCTGCAGGTGCATATATCTTTTTTCTTCAAATATTCGAACCGGAAAAAAGGTATTCGAATATTCGGTTGATGATCAAATATTCAAATATTCGGTATATTCGGGACAGCTGCACTCTGATAACTTCTTCGGAAAAAGTTCCATATCCGGACATTACTTATTTTCCCTTAATATGACTTACAAAACTACCAAAAAGTGTCAATCTGATGAAGAAACACGAATTTAGGAGGGAAACATTTTCAACTTATTCTTTGAAAATACTTTGACTTTTTTTATGTCATGGCCCATAGACTTTGTGCACGAGGTATAAGTGATGTCCGGATATGGAACTCTTTCCAAATTTTATACTGAAAAGTGAATTTTGATTTTCAGTAGGCCCCTAAGTTTCCTTGACCCACACACCCACATTTTTTGAAGAAAAAATATTTAAATTTAAAAACATCGAAAATTTTGGATGGCCCCTAAATAAGAAATAAATTCTAAAAATTAAATAACTCTCAAACACACCTAGCGCTCCAAGCACAGCCAGTCTTGTGCCGTACTGTAACACCATCAGCACAGACAGCCCAACCTGCAGGCAGAACCACACTGGCCGCACTTTGAACCGCTGCTCAACCAGCAGCGCCCGTCGCAGGCAAAGGAGGATCTGGATTCCCCCGGGAACGAGGATGATAAAGAGGAGGAGGGAAGAGACGACGGTGTCTAGAAAGCAGCGACTGATGCCCCGGTCGACCCAGATGGGGACCAGGCTGGTATTGCCCGGGCAGTACTGGATGTTCGCCATCTTTGCGAGGGGGAATTTGAGAACCAGATGAAGGGTGTTTTTTCCCCTCTTCAAAGAGTGAAGCTCTGAAAGAAAAGAATTCAAAACAATCTTGTAAATATATGCATGGACATGATTTTTGCATATGTACCAGATCTCTGGCTGGCTCTTCTTGTCGGGAGTTCTGTTATGTCTGAACTGTGGTAACCTGGAAAAATGGCACTATGGGGATTTGATTTGCTACACAAAAATACAATGCAATACCAAGATCTAAAGAACAGGATGCAGGCTTATATTACTACATAACAAGCAGACAAGGAATCAGGACAAATGCGACTTTAAAGTTTAAACTTGCAGTGTCATGCATGTGCGTGTATTTTGGCTGTTGTTCCCTTTCAAAGTTCATATTTTGCGTGCGAAATGTTAGTGTTGTGTCACTTTGCTAGGGCTATTGGCTTGTTTGGGCCTGGCTCAGCTCAAAATATAGTCAGAATACTGCTAGGTGTCACTTGAGCAGACAACTGGTATCATTCAGCGGAACTTCAAATCATGTAGCAAAGAAGTAAAGTCTCGCCTGTACCAGTCTTTGGTTCGACCTAAGCTTGAATATGGTGTTTGTGGATGGGCTCCGTTTACAGAAGAGGAAAAGAAACAGCTAGAGGGTATCCAGAGATTCGCTGCAAGAATGTGCTGCAATAACTATGCCAGGAAAGCAAGCGTCACCGCCATGTTACAGGAGCTGGGTTGGCCACCATTAGAGCTCAGAAGAATAATATCCAAACTAATAATGTTGTATAAAATCACCCATGGACTAGTTGACATCAATCATGACCTGACTTTACAGACAAGAACGCATTGCAGATCACATCAGTACTCATACCATCGTCTTCATGCAAAAACCAAGATGTATAGCACTAGCTTTTTCCCATCAACCATACCTTACTGGAATGCTCTACCTGAATCGATCATTAATAATAAATATCACCAAACTAGATAAATTTAAGACCGTCGTTGCTGACCATATTCTTCAAGGGGTTTTCCTAATTTAGATCAATCTCCGCGACACGCCAACTCTAGTCGACTAGTGGGATGCGGATCAACCGTTTTGCTAGAGAATCCAGATGTAGATGTAGATGTAGATGTAGATGTAGATGTAGCTTGCACTGCTTGGCCCTTTACCCCAAAAAGCAACAACAATACGGTGACAAACAGACGCACATTCATGACACTGCAAGTTTAAAGTCGCATTTTGGCCTGGTTCCTTGTCCTGCTTGAAGTAAACCTGCATTTTTTTATTAATGAACTTGCACAGGTCATGCATGGTTACTAGACCACTGACACAAAATGGGCACTAGAGGTCGCTTTTCAAAGGCTTTGCACAGTGCATGCTGTTGATTGCACATGTCAGATCCAGAGCACACAGCGTGTTATCATCAAAAGCGGCACTGGCCCGCATTTGAGGCGTCATAAAAAAACAAAAAGAAATAGTGTTTTTAAGACGATTTAGACGCTGTTTGCCCTCCTTGGCACAAAAAGCTGGATACGCTACTGCCGCCCGCCCACCTGCCACCCAATGCTGGCCTACGGTATAGGTTTCCCCTGCCAATTTGCACATTTTTCTTATGATTTTGTTATTGGTCATTTAAATTCGCGTGGTTTTACACTTCTGAATAGATTAAGGTTTCTTTTTCACTGTTTGGGCACTCAATTTTAATTTTTAAGCAACTAAGATTTTGTTCCTGCAATGTTACGGTTTTGCATTTGTTGAATTCTTACACCCTTTAATTGTGACGGTTGAAGTATTCAAATTAGCGAACGTCTGTGTCCATATGATGTATGACAATGATCTTCTCTTTCTTATTCATTTATGGGCAATGATTTTCATCAAAATATGGTCATTCAAATGAACAAGATTTTTAGTGATTATTTTCATATTGTCTTCTGTAACATTTTGTAACATTTATCATGTAACATCTTAACTGATATGAGGGATGGATGATGTAACGAACTAATGAAATGAAAAAGGCTAAGGAGTTTTTTTTCTCTTGGGTAATTTGTTTTCACACCAGGCTCGCCATCTTATCTGTCTGAAGACTTACTAGAAAGAGAGGTATGTACGCATTGAAGACGTCACGGATATGATATACTTTGAGATGACCATGGAGGTATTAAAAGGATGACTCAGGCTTTTATAGGAAAACGGAAATAGAGGAATGTGGACATGCAGGAACTTGCTTGAAAAAAAGGTGAAATATATTTGCCCATTAATGGAAATGAATGCCCGAGTAACCCCTTGCTGCTTCTCCAGAGTGAGACGAAATTGAATGAACAATACGATACTTTTAATTTGAATGCATCTTACAGGCCAGGCACGAGTGAAGCTAAAAGACGGTATAACGCTCGGATAGTGAATTTGAATCAGTTAGGCCTATATCTTTGTCGAATGAAGATCTGCGTGATCATTCAATTTCAATCTAAATTGAATGAGCCAGGCATTAATGAACAAGACATGGATAATACTATTATTTTCTCCGTTTGCGAAATACGTGGGGGCAGACTCGGGGATACAATTTTTATGAGGGGGGATACAATTTTTATGAGGGGGATCCCCTTCCCCCCCCCCCCCCCGGTACGCCGCTAGTTCCAGCTCCCAGTGTGCTCAATGGCTACCGATCCCTCCCTCTGCAGTATCAGGTATAGTCCCGCTGATTGTTCACACCTTTCTTTAGTTCCATGTGTACTGTCAGTGTGCTTCTGAACTTTGTCTGTTGATTGCGATGGCAAATACTTTGTGTGGCGCGTGCGCACCGTTTTGGGCCAGTTCGTTCTTTGATTACCATATTATTCCCGCTGTTTTACATTTTTTCCTCGTTCCTGAGTTTTGTCTTTTGTTACTTCCTGATCTTCGTTTGTTTGTCCCCATGATTGCTGCCGTGTCCTTTGTTGCTGCTGTGATGTACTTTAATTGGTTGTTGGTTTGTCCTTTGTTTGTTTTGTTATTTGTAAAGTTTTTGCATTGATCTGTCTTTGTTACTGTGATCAATCTTTGCTAATTCCATGTCCTTCCTTTACGAATTCTTCCTCGTTCGTCTGTGGTTTCAAGTTTGTCCATCTTCGATAGTGTTCGTCGTTTGTTGGTATTTGTCCATTAATTGCTGCTTTGTCCTTTGATTGTTGCTTTGTCTTTTGTTCGTTTTTAGTTGCTTGTTCTTTTAGAAACTAGTTAACTTTGGCTCTTTTGGCAGCCGGCATTGGCCGCCCATTTTCCTCTCCCCGCCCCGCGATTGTATTTTCCCAAATGACATCCGAATGGGATGAACGCTATGAGATTTCGGACTTTACTTCCCTTAAAAAATCATCCGGAGCAACGAATTAGAAGAAAAGAAAGGAATTCGAACGTAATGAAATTTCGGACTTTATTTCCCTTTAAAAAAATCCTCCAAAGCTGAAAATTAGAATAAAGAAAAAATTGTAACGTAGAGGATTGGAACCCACAATCTCCAACCTTACACCGTATCGACTGAGCCATGCTCGGTTGATAACGAGAATTCATTGGATTATATGCGTATGTATATTCAAAGTATTATAGAGGGCGCTCAATGATCGGATGACGTTTGGGAAAAGAATTCGCGCCCGCGCCCACCAACGTACCACGGCCACGAGGCGCTGCTTGTGTGACATGTACGAACATGATGTTGTTGTTGTTGTTGTAGAGTGGGTTGGCGCGTACGGCATTATACTATGCCCTTTGCGCCATTAGCGAAAGATAGTACGTCTCAACAGTAGTCTAGTTGTATACCTGGTACAGTAAGTACGAGTGAGCGGTATACGCATGCGTGACGGTCAAAATGCGGTAATTTCGACTCTGAACAAATCAAGATTATAGAATCGATACAAAAAACAAAAACAGGGAGAATTTGTGTAGGAAGGGCAGGTAAATAAAGGTAGGGAATAAGGAAAGCGTTCATGATCCACATGAGACACAAAGTGTCATAAGTGTCCTGCAAGGCCGGACCGTGTACCGTGCAGTTTAAGGGCCCGGGCCCCGCTCGGGTGATTCGCAGGTCCGCAACACCTTCAGGTGATGATAAGTGACACTATGTCCAGCCAACCATTCACGCTCCCCCATCCCAGAAGCTGGTGTAATATCAAGAGTATCGGCGAGGTGTATCGGGGAATTATATATTGACATTACAGTTATGTACATACTTGATAATATGGTGGCCATTTTGTTTGGGTTCAAGGAGTTGTTGGAGTGTTATTTGGGTATTGGGGAGATTAAGTGATTTTATGAGTATTTGTCTTTGGATGTTATATTTACAACAATTCAGGAGAAAGTGCTTAACATCCTCTGTACATAAGCATACTTCACATAATCCATTTGGATGTTTGCCGATTTTATATAGGAAATTATTCAGACCTTTACATGTGCCAAGTCGAAGTCTATGCATGATAACTTCTTGAGTACGTGTCATTCCCCAACTAGAGAAAATATAGGAGGCCTTATATTTCATGGTATTTAGATTAGTGCTGGGGAGGGTTTGGTTCCATTTTTCTTTAAGTTCTTCTTTGAGAATATGTTTAATTTCATTATCTAAAAGGGGTATGTGGTGATCGATGCTAGTTTTATGTGTGGCTGATTTAGCAATTTCGTCTGCTCTTTCATTTCCATTGATCCCACAGTGTCCAGGGATCCATTCAAAGATAACTATATTGCCTTGGCAATGGATGTTATTTAAGGTGTGGCGAATATCACAAACGATTTTATGTTGGGGGAAGGTTTTCGAGATAGACTGGATGGCGCTAAGGCAATCACTGAAAATACAGGTGTGTAAAGGTTTAACATCTTCTACCCATTCTAGAGCAAGGAGAATAGCAAAAAGTTCTGCCGTGAATATAGAGATGCCATTATTAAGGCGGGAGGCTTTACTGTATTTAAGTTGGGGGATGTATATACCACATCCGACAGTGTCATGGGTGGGATTGTAGGATCCATCCGTGTATATATGTAGAGAATTAATCCATGTTGTATTAATGGTTTCTAAACTAAGATTTCTCTTGTCATATATATTTGTAGCATTTGCCACCCGAGAGAGGATCTCAGTGGAGATAGAGGGCTTATTGTAATGCCAGAAAGGAGTAGGGTCATTGAGGGGGAAAGTTGTATAAGGGTATTGAGAGATCCTGGCTTCAAAAGGTGTGTTGTGGGTTGTAGACATCCATTTGTCAGCAAAATAATGCTTTTGCCAGTTATCTGAAAAAATATAATCATTAGGATGGGTTTTGTGGGCATTTACTTTGATTCCGTAAATATTACATAAGAACTGTCTGCGTAAAGCCAGGGGTGGATCTCCACATTCTGTCTGCAGCCTAAAAAGTGGTGAACTGTGAATAGCTCCTGTACAGATTTTAAGAGCTTGATATTGGATACTATCAAGTTTTTGTTTGATAGTCATGGATGCAGAGTCAAAGGCTTCACACCCATATTCCAAGATAGGTTTTATTAGTGCACTGTAGAGCTGATATAGTGTTTTACAATCGGCCCCCCAGGAAATACCGCTAATGCATCTGAGGATGTTAAGTCTCTTTTTACATTTGTTAATTATATTGTCTATGTGTTGATTCCATGTTAATTTGCTGTCAAAAATCACTCCCAGGAATTTGGCCGATGACAAAGTCTGTAATTTATGGTTTTGGATGTGCAGGGAGATATTGAAAATTCTTTTGTTGGTAAACAAGACAGCAATTGTCTTAGGGATGGACAACTTGAAACCCCATTTGTCACACCATAAATTGACATTATTTAAGTTTTGTTGAATTTTCTTTTCTAGGTAAGATGTGTTCCTGTTGGATTTCCAGATGGCCATATCATCTGCATATTGCGAGACATTGGCATCAACAACATGGTGGGAGAGATCATTGACAGCAACATTAAAGAGCAGAGGACTGATAACACTGCCCTGTGGGACACCATTTTCCAGAGTTCTTTCTTTAGAAAGAAAGTTATTGACTTTAACTTGAAATTTTCTATCAGAGAGAAAATTGTCAATCCATTTTATTATTCTGCCATATATACCCATGGATTGTAGTTTGATAACGATACCTTTGCGCCAAAGCATATCATAAGCTTTTTCGATATCAAGGAAAATGGCAAGGGTGCTTTCTTTATTACTCCGAGCTTTATTGATAGATGATTCTAAATTGACAATGTGATCTTTGGTACTTCTTCCTTTCCGGAAACCACTCTGATGGTTGGATAAAAGATTGTGAGTTTCTAAGTACCAAAGTAATCGAGAATTTACCATGCGTTCCATGATTTTACAGAAGGTAGACGTGAGGGCAATGGGTCTATATGATAGAGGGTTGGTGGAGTCTTTTCCAGGTTTAAGGAATGGAATAAGGATAGCATCCTTCCATTGTTTAGGGCATTGAGAGGTATACCATATCATGTTAAAAATGATGAGGAGGTAATTACGAATTTTCAGAGGGAGATGTTTGATAATAGCGTTACTTATTCCGTCTTTACCTGGAGATGTGCACTTGGATGAATCAATAGCATGGTTTAATTCTTCCAAATTAAAAGGTTCATTGATCACACTGTCATTGTTACTATTAATATAAAAATCTTTTTCAGCTTCACTTTTGATGGGTATAAATGAAGGGCTGTAATTGTTTGTACTGCTGACATTAGCATAGCTGTCAGCAAGGGCTTCAACCTTGTCTTCGTCAGTAATGGCATCTGTGCCATTGTGGTTTAGAACAGGGATGCTGTTGGTATTTCGGTTTTTCTCTATTCGTTTAATTTTATTCCAAATAATTTTGGTATTTGTTTTGGGGTTTATTTCGTTGCAGAAATTTTCCCAGTCTTTCCTTTTGGCATTTTTAATTGTCTTCCTGGCTATGGCACAAGCCCTTTTGTACAGTATTAGGTCTGCAGGGAGACGGGTTTTTCTGAGGATTTTAAGAATTTTTTTCTTATTATCAATGGCCTGCTTACAATCATCATTCCACCAGGACGTAGGGGTTTTATGATAATTTGGATTGGTTTTCGGAATTGAGTAACTCATGGCTGATTCGAGCTCATTGATAAAGTTGTTATACGTGTCATCAATGTTATCTGATGTGTTAGGTTCAGAGATATTTTGATTGCAGGCAGTTTTATATTTACTCCAATCAGCTTTTTTAATAGACCATTTAGGTGTGAAATTGGCTTTATTTTTATGAATAGGATGATTATAATTGATAATAATAGGGCAGTGATCACTTCCCCAGGAATCATCTAGAACCATCCAGTTACATTTAGCAGCTATATTAGGTGATACAAACGTGACATCAATACATGAGAGAGTGCCATGAAAGGTATTTACTCTTGTACCCTCACCAGAATTGATACAAATCATATCAAATTCTGTTGTAATATCCTCAATAATCCTGCCATTATGATCCAGTTTGGAGCTGCCCCATAGAGGGTTATGACTGTTTAAGTCTCCACAAATTATGCAAGGTTTGTCGATTTTATTTAAGATCTCTCTGAAAGACTTATCGTCTAAGGTGTTGCATGGGTTATATATATTAATGACGTTAATTTTATTTTTATGAATATCATATAGTTCACCAATTTGATACTCAATGGGAGTGTCAGAACCATATATGTATTTGAAAGCTAGGCCACGTTTGACAAGAAAGGCACAGCCTCCTCCCCTTTTTTTAGCTCCTG
Source organism: Hippasteria phrygiana (assembly GCA_037893225.1). Classification (NCBI taxonomy): domain Eukaryota; kingdom Metazoa; phylum Echinodermata; class Asteroidea; order Valvatida; family Goniasteridae; genus Hippasteria; species Hippasteria phrygiana. The sequence continues at coordinate 171,946 of JAZGUH010000560.1, read as the reverse complement.
TGTTTTGTCTGTCATGACGATAAATGTCATAACCAGGTAGGGTAAACTGTTTCCCTTCTTTGAGCCAGGTTTCTTGAATACATATGAGGTCTGGTTTTTGTTTAGGGGGATAATTATTGATTGAGGATTTAAATTCATTACTATGAGCTGTAAGAGACTGTGCGTTCCATTGTAAGATTAATACCATAATATAAAGGAAAATCATGACGTTTTGTTCGATTTTGCTTTAGTTGTCTGACTGCTAAGATTATGGGTTTCCACCGGGTCTGTGTTTATTTTGGCCGAAGATATATTGCTCTTATTTTGGGTTGATCTTCGACCCGATTCGCCTTTCCTTGTATTGGTATGTGTGGGTGTCCTTTGTTTTCCTTGCGTTTCTTTGGTCTGTGATGGGGGATTGTCTGAATGGATGATGTGATTGACAAGGTCTTTAATAGCCGTTTGCCTTTCCTCTTTGTTCTTTAGTGTATCCAAAATTTGGATTGTGCCTGTCAGAAGTTCCGTTAGGCGTTGTTCATTACATATGCATGTACATCGTGTGTGTTCGGTTTGCGTTCCCTCATCAGTTGTGTTTGTCTGGGTGCTCACGTCTTTGACGGTTTTTTTGGGTTTTGCGGTTGGTGGTGGCATGTCCGTTGTGTCCTTTGTATTTGGTTGCACTTTGCCTGTCGTAGGTTGTGCCATGGAGGGTGGAACACTCCTCCATGGTTGTGCTGGCGGGGGGGTTAGCTGCTGTGTGGGATTTATTACGATATCCGTTTTTATAGCTTTAGCAGCATCTGCATATGATACATGATATGTAACCCTGATTCCTTGAATTTTCTTTTCTTGTTTTATGGTGGTACAGCCTCCATAGGCTGATGAATGGTTCTCACCACATCGGCAGCATCTAGTGTTTTCTTTCTGATGGCATTGTTCATAGGTGTGGGGCCCACCGCATCGCACACAACGTGTGGCGCTTCTGCAGTTTTTGGCGGTGTGACCTAGTCTCTGGCAATTGAAGCAACGAATTACAGGTGGAATATATGGTTTTACAGGGAAGTTTTCATAGCCTATTTGTATTTTGGTAGGCAGATTTGGCGAGTTAAACGTTAGGCAGATAGAAAGGCTTTTTTCAAGTTTGCCTTCGCGTTTTCGCATGAGTCGTTTGGCATCAGTGACTCCATACTTCTTACATGCAGTTACTATTTCTTGGTCTGTTATGTCTGTTTCTATACCGTATACAACACCTTTACTTTGAGTTTCGGATTTTGCATACTCCGTTGTGACAGTCCATTGCTCTAGTCGATTTATAGTTTTGAGTTTTTTAGCTTGTGCTGTGGTGTGGCATTTGACGGTTATTCCCCCTTGGTTGTTCTTGGAAACGTTTTTGATGAGGTCCTTTCCTACACTATTCAGGGCTTTGGCGATTCTAATTGGGTTTATTTTGGATAGTTGGACATCGGGGGAGTTAATTATTACTAGAGTAGGTTGAGTTTGGCAGGTGTTGTATGTCACAGTGTTTCGGCGTTTTGTTGGATGTGGAGAGTCGGATTCTGAATCGGTATAAACATCACTATAGCTGAGGCTGTGTTTTGTTCGTTTCCTGTTTTGAGTTTGCCAAGGGGACTGTGTTTTGTCTTGAGCTTGACTGTACAAGGCTTCAAATGTTGAACGCGGTTGTTCATTTTCATTAGGATTTTGGTCTGCATCCATTTGTTGCGATAACTGATCCCATGAGAAATCATTATTAGATTCCGATTCAGCCTCGGCCATGGCCGATAAGGGAGGGGAATATATTCCGATACACCTCGCAATACTCTTATATTACTTACCCGTGCCCGATGAGTAAAAGAAAAAGATCAGAAGATCAACCGTTGGTGATGAGTGACAATATTCGGATTTGAATTTCGCGCCACAGACTAGACACGTCCGCACACGTCACCGCTCCGCTCGAGAGTCTTATGTCCGAACATGATGTATTTTGACCATAGAGTAGTCTATCTTGACCCAACCTCGTTACCATGGGCACGATCTTACGGCGCCATGTTTTCCCACCATGCCTTGCTCGATCCTGGGAACGCACACGCGCCCATGGAGTCGATCGAGGATCATCCTCGACTCCATGGGCGCGTGTGCGTTCCTTCACTAACCCCTGGCCGTGTGGAATACGTAAACGACGCTGACTGGCTATTCGAAATGAATATTTATGTACTGAAAGTGAACCGCGCGCGTAATCCGAATGTTGAACGCCCTGTGTGCGCTCGCGCCCGCGTTAACATCCTGTTCGTCACGTCACATCAGCAAAACGACTCCGAGCACTTTTTTCCATTATCAAGACAAGGCCACTAGTCTTGGTGGCTACGATAAACGATATGGATTCTTTTCTGGTCAGGAAATACATGTATTTTATGTTTAAACAGAGATAGAAAGGCACACATATTATAAATTCGAGTCGAGGCAGAAAATCAAAATTGTTCCAATCGATAGTAAATTTACTCATTTATCCAGTTCAAGAAAGCAGCTCATTCTCAATGACAGTGTTTGCCGCCGCTGCAGAAGATGCATCGAAAGGTTTGACAAATTTGCGAAAACAGCTGAGAAAAACATTTTGAAAATTGCACAACTGACATCCGGCGATAATGGGCGGAAACGGTCAAGACGGTCGTCATACTTTTCCTTCCTCCCGATCCCACCAGGCCGGCTGTTACTACTACTCAGTGCAGTGTTAGATTTAACGTCAGGCTGGAAATACATCAGGCATCATTATTTATTAGGAGCTAATCTCATCCTTCCAAAAGATTGATTCTACAAATAAAACCTTCCTACTAAAAACACTGCGTCGCGCGTTAAACACATCGACTGCAGTCCTAATTACCATATCCCACTATGTGGGATATGGTAATTACACAATTCCAGGGGTTAGGATCGAGCAAGGCATGGTGGGAAAACATGGCGCCGCAAGATCGTGCCCATGGTAACGAGGTTGGGATGATCTTGACCTACCTAATAATGGAGATCAACGGTCGCCGCGCCCGCGCCCCGGCCCCCGCCGGCCTTGCCATATTTATGGCAATACTCTCACATAATGCGCGCAAAGCCTGCCCACAAGAGGGCGCTGCTGCGCTATGCTAAAACTCGGCATTGCGCTATGTGTACGTCCGTGTGTACGACGTCCGTGTCTCGCAATTTATTCTATTTTTCAACATGCAGTGATGCGGACAGGCTGACCAACAGCTCTGTGCTTATATGTGGTGGAGGTTTTGCGTGGATTTTAAAAGATTTAAAATAAGCGATGGCCGAGCATGATGAGGGAGCAGAATTTGGGAAGGGTGATTTCGTCCTTCTGGACGAGATCACAGAAGAGGCATTTATGCAGAACTTGAAGCTAAGGTAGGCTTAGGCAAGTTGTTTTCAATCATGCCTAACGTTAGTTTAATTTGTACTTTTGTAGTGTACCATACATGATTGGTCACTGGGCGATTGTGTAGTGTAGGGCCCCAGTTTAGTTTTGATCAATAAACCTTTTTGACATTCTCAAAGCATCCTGGGAACTGCATCAGCCCTAACTGGCATTAGAAGAGCAAGCACATTAGAACGGACGTGATTGGTCGCATTGGTCACATCACACATGTTCGTTGTCATGCTTGCAAAAATCCTCTTTTGATTGGCTAATAGTAATAATGTGACATTATTAGCTGAATAAACATTCTAATTCCAGAAATTTGCATTCATCAGTAACTGGTACCCTGAGAGGGATTCCCCAATTATTTCCTTTATTTTTATTGCCATTTAAAATAGATTTTTTTGGTTATTATTTTCCTTATGTTCCATGCAAAGATATGTGAAAAGGGTATCGCTCAACTCATGACCGATATTTAGCATAAAATCAATTAATATTTGGACTGGTTCACAGTGCCATAGGTTTGTGTATAAATTACATGGTTTGTTTGGCCTCCAAACCCACAATGCATTGAGAATGTCGAAAAGGTTTATAGAGTCCAGGGTATTTTTTTTCATTCCAAAATGACTTTTTAATTTAAAGCAGACTTCTCTTAAAAAGCAACTCCAACAGTTTTGAAAAGTGTTACTCACTGACAGTACTTATTGCGTTCAATATATAATAAATTACTTATTCAATACAAAATCATGTTTGTTTTACGTGTCAATGTTGTGTTATTTTGCGAGAAATTATTACCAGTTTCTTTTGAGTTTATGAAAACTTTCCACAAATTGGCCGCTAGCGGCACTGTTGAGAAATGAAAGAAACATGATGTAATACCGTAGAAAGCTGCATGTGAATATTCATTAGATGTAAATGAGCTTTGACGTCACACTCGCGAAATCGGTAGTCCGACGTTCCAGGACAACCAAAATATTTTGTCGGACAACCAAATGTTCCAGGTTGACAGCCCGATGGGCAAGTACCTGTTTTCGGCAACACTCACATTCTTTTACACTAATATTTTAATCCATTTTCAAAGTGAACAAAGAAAACTGACACGAGCGGGATTCGAACCTGCGACCTCCAGAATACTGTACTTGCACTCTACCAACTGAGCTAACTTGCCCTACATTGTATGTTGGCGGTCAGAAGTCATGAACCCAGTATGTCGTGTAGCCATTTTACGATACAACTTGGGAAGCGACATTGTGGGGATCACTCAATGAGGATACGACTTTTTAACTTCTAATTCGACAAACAATCCACAAGGATTGTTTGACGTAATATTTTAATCCACGGCATTTTAGAAATTTCAGCACCAAAAAAGATTGACATTCAAACCTTGATGTTGCACATGGTGCACGGTGGTACGTCCGGTCGAATCGTTGGCATAAACAACGCTGCCTATCGCTAAATGCAACATCGCCCTGAAGTCTGAAATTTGCAGCCACAGATATTTGCTAAAACCCATGGGCCAGCATTCGCCATTAAGCAGTGATGTAGTCGAGGCGAGGCACAAGGCCAGGCACAAGGCCAGGCACAAGTAACAGGCACAAGTGACAGGCACAAGTGACAGGCACAAGTGACAGGCACAAGTGACAGGCACAAGTGACAGGCACAAGTGACAGGCACAAGTGACAGGCACAAGTGACAGGCACAAGTGACAGGCACAAGTGACAGGCACAAGTGACAGGCACAAGTGACAGGCACAAGTGACAGGCACAAGTGACAGGCACAAGTGACAGGCACAAGTGACAGGCACAAGTGACAGGCACAAGTGACAGGCACAAGTGACAGGCACAAGTGACAGGCACAAGTGACAGGCACAAGTGACAGGCACAAGTGACAGGCACAAGTGACAGGCACAAGTGACAGGCACAAGTGACGATGACAAAGAAATGCTTTTATTACAGTTCATTTGAATAGCTTGAGACTTGAATTTGGACTTGAGGTCTTGTGCTGGCCTTGTGCTGGCCTTGCAGGGTCTTGTGTGGCCTTGTGATGGCCTCGACTACATCACTGGCCATAAGCACGAAACATACAGTGTAAGCTATTCAACGTCCGCAATGCGACTTTGGTCATTCGACCGATTAGTGCAAACTGCTACTAGCTTGGATTTTTTGTGCAAATGTTCACCATGTACGTGCAGTACCACGCGGCCGCGATTGCAATTGTCAGCAGCATGGCAGGGTGAATGCACCATGAATCTAGAGTGGAGTACGGCACCAAATACCGGCGAGGCCGGGTTACAGCTGGAAAACACGCGTTTTAACGAATTGAGGGCAGTTTGGGAAAATTATTATCTTATTTATTTGTTTATCTTTGAAACTGATTTTTTTCAAAATCCGATTATTTTTAAGACGGCAGATCCGATCCGTAATCTAAGTTATTACAAAAAATGGCCGTACCAAAAGCTTGGAGACCACGTGAAACCATGTAGTCACACGTGATTTGATTCACTGGTAACCTAACTCATTACGTTATCTCTGGAGGAAGTTACACTGTGAATCCCTTGGATGTGATTTCCTATTCAAAATGGACATGAGGATTAAGAGGATGTGATTTTAACAATGAGGGTCCAAAATCACATCCTACTCTATTTAAAATCACATCTGAAGCCTGTGAACTATTATCCCACCCTGACAAAGAGTACATTGTGACTTCTGGGTTTAACAGCTTAAACCGCATTGTGATTCTGGATTCTGGATGTGATTCTGGACCCTCATTGTTAAAATCACATTCTCTTAATCCTCCTGTCCATTCTGAATAGGAAATCACATCCAAGGGGTTCATAGTGTTAAGGGGCAACTTCAAATATAAGTCAGTAAAGTCACTCCAGTTAAGTAAACATGTATCTATTTTATTGGCCTACAGCTCGGGGCAAAAACTTCCTTGTCAGGCAATTGAAAATGAAATTTGGGCAACCAGATTTTAGACTCCTCTGCCCGAAGGGCAAAGTTCTGCATTTAAAAGAAATTCTGCGAGCCCTGTAGCCTGTGGACTTCCCTTCTCTTCCCCCTCCTCCTCCCACACGTCCCCTCCTCCTCCCACACGTCCCCTGGAGTTTCCATACATGGTGCTTGGCGAATTTACGTACAATTTGGCAGAGATATGTATTGACAGATGACATATGTAGAGTGATTTTATTGCACTGTAGTGAACACAAGAGGGTATTTTACCCCCCCCCCCCAAAAAAAGAAAAATACAAATATAAGAATCATTATTTTTTATAGTTTCTACAATTTTAATTGAATTGCTTTCAAGTTTATGTTTGTATATTTCTACAAGTTTATCAACTGACCCCAAATTAGATTAGAAGAAGTCACAAAATTTTGTGTCGATCGGCCATGAAGGACTGTACTGGGGTTATCGTAAAATATTTACTCCACCCCCTCCTGATGCGGATAATACAGTCTCAAGCCAAAACCTTAAAAATATATAAATTTCTGAAGGTTTCCAGATTGGCACTCAAGCAGCACATCAAAGGAAGTAAACCTGCTTCCAGTGCACTGATCTGGGTCGATTTTTGTCATTTTTGTTTCTCAAATTCATGTCCAAAGCCCACAGAATTCCAGCATACTGTTTGGTTTGCCCTTTAACCTCTCCAGTGTGGTTGTAGGACCTAATGAGCCATGGCACATGCATACATTGTAATGTGATTTGTCTAGTTTAATAAAGTAATGTCACACTCCATGATGCATGAGATCATAATGACACCTACATGTACGTGTATTTATGCCCAGTCTGGTGCACAGAGTCTGCTGTAACTGACACCTCCTCTGAATCAGACCAATGGAATGTTGACATTGCCCTAGACACTCTGGTGGGTGTACATGTACATGTATAGGGGTCAGGTTCAGCAAGCCTTTTTGTGAGTTCTTTTCCCAACATTTGGCATATTTGGGGGGTTACGGAATGAATATTTGTGGGGGCCAAATCCGGTCAGCTGGCGGCAGAGTTATGTTTTCCTGTTTATTGCGGGTTCCATTTTTGTCATCCCATCGTGTGCTACACTTTCATTTTGTACCATCTCTCTTTTCTTTTGTTAAATTATTGACAGTCTGGTTGAATGATGGAATGAGTGTCCTGGTTATTCCCTTTATAAACTTGTCAATAAACTTGTCCTATTTATTTATTTATTTATTTATTTATTTATTTATTTATTACATTTCTTTACCCAGGGTGTGCCCAAACAGTTTAAAACTGGTTTCCATTGGGGCCCTGCATATTATTAGTTAAAACTGAATATTTACACATTCATAAAAAATATTTAAACAAATACAATAATGTTTACACAAATAAATCTATTTTCGGTTAACTTTTCAACTCTCCAGAAGCCTATTGCTGATTTACGGGATGGGCGAAAAATCCGCGAAAAAAACCTTTTAGGGTGAAAAACAAGGGGAAATTCCCATCCGGCTCCAAAGTATTTTGGCAACCAAGTTTATAACTCCGCAGATCAGCGTAAATGACACAAATATCACTGATAGATGGCTTTACGTAGCTCCAATTTAAATGTACTTCAGGAGTTTATGGTTCTCATTTGTTCAGGCAGATTATTCCATATACAGGCACCACTCACAGCGAAACTTGTCACGTAGCATTCCTTTTTGGCGAAAGGAACTTTCAGTGCCATTTGGGTTGATTGTCGTGTTTCACGAATCACTGTAAGTGGTGTGAACAGATTTGTCATGTACAAAGGAGTCATTTTGTTATAAAGGCTTTTGAAAACAAGGATAGCCTTTTTGGACTGAACTCTTTCTTTAAAAGGAATCCAATTTAGTCTGGCAAACATATCAGCTGAGGGGGTGAGGGAGGTACATTTAAGGATTATCCGTGCGGCTCTTTTTAGACATTTGTTGAGGGTATTGTCGTGAGATATGTACCTTCCTCCCCACACCGTACAGCAATACTCTAAAGATGGCATAACTAAACTTACAAAGAGTGTGTGCAGGCTGCTTTGGGGAACGTATTGTAATCACGAATTCTGTTTAACACACCCAATTTAGACGAAACAGTCTTCCTTACGTATTCAACATGTGTACCCCAACTTATTGTTTCATCAACAACTACACCCAAGCATTTACAAGATTTCACTTTTTCGATAACCTTATCAGCAATGCACACGTTCAGGTCGACGTTGGATATTTTCTGCCTTGAACCAATAAGCATACATTTGGTTTTGTTGGCATTTAATGCTAGTTTGTTTCTTAGGCACCAGTTGTGAATACTAGCAAGAGCTACATTCAAGTTCCTTTCTATTTCGTTAATACTAGAGGAGCTACACGTTAACGTAGAGTCATCCGCATACATAAATAAGTTGCAATTTTGGGGTATACAAGATGGAAAATCACTACTATAAACAATGAATAAAAGTGGCCCTAAGATCGACCCTTGTTGAACGCCTATGTCTATGGGCAAGACCTTCGATATTGTGCCCTTAATATTTACAGACTGACTACGACCGCCTAGGTACGACTTAAACCAATTAATTACAGAAGATGACAAATTCAGCTTCTTCAATTTGCCTGGTAGGATTACATGATCCACACAATCAAAAGCTTTGCTGAGATCTATGATGAATAGCTACCTATAAGAATTTGATTGAGCTTTATGTACAGGTAGCTTTTTGTTTCTCCATTTGTGTGTGGCAATGATACACATTTATGATACTGTACATGTTTTCTGTTTGCTGGCCAACACTTTTCCTCTAATTCTGAAAATGAACATAATTTACAGGAGTAACGGGAAATAAAGTGTACTGATTTCAGATACAGATGACGCCATATGGCGCAAAAAAACCCAGTTCCACCAGGCCGGATGATGCCATTGGCCGGTGTTTGTGCAGTTTCAATCCATTGTTGGATTATTGTGGGGATATGTTACGCTTGACTGCACAAACACATTGTAGCGGTTCTCTTGGCTGCCAGAGCCGCCGCGGCACGCCGACGTCTCCCGTAAAATACGTACTCATGGGGTTAAGTTTTACCTCAATGTACATAGATGTACCATGTTTACAAGTGAAATGGATGCTGACATGTACATATATCACGTCCTTCGCCAACTTAGTTTTGCTCATTGTGCAGATATAGTTTACCCCTTGTGTTGTACAAGTGACGTCAGATCAGTTTCTTTTTTTAAGCAATGAGGTGCTTATTTGCGTTTGAATAGGCATAATGGTGTTGCGTAATTGAATTGCATTTTAGCATTTTACAAGCAGTGATATTCGTTGATTTCCTCTGTTGCTGTCATACTTTTCATGAGATTCTTTGGAAGCGGGGTTTTTACAAGAATGCGAATCCCATGGAAGTGAAGCCAACGACCCACTTGAAACCTTCCTGGTGATTATTAGTGTGCAATATTTTTTTTGGTCAGATTCATGAGTTCAAACCCGGTGTAGGTCGTGCTTCGATTCTGTAGCAGCAATTGATTAACTGAACCAGCGATCCCGGTGATTTTCGAATAGTGCATAATTCAATAGCTTTTAATCATATCGATACCAGTCACTATAGAAATATGCCAAGAATCCATACTATCTACTTCCAAATTTACCTGACAATGTTACCAAGAAATCAATAAATTTTACTTTAGAAAACTTTGCACGCCTGATTTTATGATGTGTGTCTTGGGAAACTTCTTGTGCACACATCTGACAGAAAACCCCCGGAAGAGATAATTTGAATGGTTCGTATTGTCATAGCGTTTGTACAGTATTTTGGCAACTCATCTAGTAGCAGCCCGATGTAAGACTATCTCACAGACATTATTATCAATGGCTAGAGCTCTTCACTGTAGCCTGTCAATGGCCAAATTTGAAGCCGTAGCCACAACAGATCCGATCCAGGCAATACTGTGCGACTGCAGCATACCAGCCTGTGAATAAACTAAACTGATACACCCGCAATACATGTACACGTCAACATACGTGACATCTATGAGTATACTACTAGACCAGTTCCCTCATAAATTTAGATTGATTAGCTTATAAATTGTTGATTATCGTTTTATCAGCCCCATATCAGTAGTGCGTGAAAATGGGACTTGGTTTACATGTACTGCACATGCACAATAGGCCCCCACTTTACAATGAGAAACATTAAAGGGACACATTGCCTTCAAATGTCATGAAATTTTGCTGTTTGGAAATGTTCCTTATCTTTTATAAGAGTTGTTCATGCAAAAAGACATGTATGTGTTGTAATTAGTGAGTAGTGATTTCAAAACAAAAAATTTGCCTCTGACCCCTGACTTCTGACCCGCGAAACATAGACTTATTTCCAGTAGTAAATACCACTGTCTAAATAATGCGCAAAATACGAGAGTCTTTAGGCTGGCGCCGCAGCCAGTGGCCTTGTAAACCTATCAGATGATCGCCAGGTACCATTCTCTACCTCGCGACACATATCACCAGTGCTGTGGACGAGTACCGTCCGTGTCCCGCGACGAGACAGTCCCGATATCCCTAATATATATCACCCAAGATGCGGGGCAGGCTTCGCTTCACCCGGCCAGGCTACACAAGCTCCTTACAAGGCTTGCGGCTTGACCATAATGGAATAACAAGTTTATTCCAACATGTATTTTTATTTATTAACTATAAAAAAGTAATTGAATATCACAAACAGACGGTTATTGTAATAATAATTGCCCAGACGTACTTCAACCAGCTGCGACTGGAAATATGACTGGTGAACACGGTCCGCCATTTTGTGGAGTAACAAATTTGGTTCTACAAAATGGCAGACCGTTATTTGTCACGAAATTAAACAAAAACCACGCAATTTGAAGGGATAGTTGTGTGAATCTTTATATTCTATTATATCCATTTTATTTTGTATAGCCCAACTCGCCAAGTCCAAAGCAATGTGTCCCTTTAAAGGCCGTGTACATGATTGGTCATTGTTGCAATTTTCAAAAATGGGCGGATTTGGGGGTTAGTACATGTATGTTATAGGAAATATCGTTCCACTCGCCTGTTCAAAGTTTTGCGTCGTTGGATAGCAAAAAAACCAAGAGAAAAACGGCGCTCGTTTTCAACCGTCAGGCGGATGATAGCCTTTAGTCAAGGCATGCCTGGCTTCCAGCTGGACACGTGACGCGCTCTGAATGCTAGCATGTCCAGCGCGCCACTTGTCCGGGTAGCCACGCGCGCCTTGACTAAAGGCTACAGGGCAGTTTAAATATAAATTTCCACTTTTCTTGACGACAGCACACCTGGTGCCATAATTTCACAGGATGATTGAGACTACTATTAACTTACAGTCTAGTAAGGAATTTCGTAATAATTCAGTAAAAAAAAAATTGGAGAATTACCAATCGTGTACACTAAGGCTAAGGGGTGAGGATTAGGGTAGGAAATTTAGGTTTGGAGTTACATACATAATTTAGGGTAGGGTTAGGGTTGGAATGAGGTTAAAGGTTATGTCACTGCCAAAAGTTAAATTGTATTTATTAGAAAACCACAGTTGGGTTGCAATACGCGTCGTGGGTAAAAGACCCCGTTCCCACTAGATCCACCAATTGGGGGATCTGATCCACCTTTTGCCAAATTGCCGGATCAGATCCCCCAATTGGTGGATCAGATCCTGCAATTGTGTTAGTGGGAACGCTAACCGTTATAAGGTGGATCAGGATCTGATCCACCTTTCTTGATCCACCTAAAGATCAGGATACAGATCCCCCAATTGGTGGATCAGATCCTGCAATTGGTGGATCACGATCAAGTGGGAACGCAAAAGGTGGATCTGATCCGGCAATTTGACCTGTCAACATCTGGCTGGTGCACGAGTGGCGCGAAAAGTTTGCGGTCTGATGAACGAAGAAATACGTTTAGGCGTGTAGCTCATGTGAAAATTTCCCACGTGCACGACATGCACAATAAACAACTACTGAACTACGGGCTGTATACAAAATGTCACCACGCGTGCGCAATGTAAGCGTGCATGCATCCATTCAGCGTACATGTGTATTCCTTTCGTTCCGTACTGGAAAGTCGTCCGCTTCTAAACCTTTTTCATTCATGTAATTTTACTTATTTTTCCATCCACAAATAATTCCGTGTTAGTGTATAGCCTGCAGCGTGTCATAGAACAACAACCGTAGCAAAGTTTGAAGAAAATACGTTTTACGATCCGATTCGAGCCAGTACTTATAATATTACGATTAAGTTTGGACTGCTCTCCGCATCCATGGGCAAAATCAGACCGAGAAGCATTTGGATTTCTTCCTCCATGTTGAAACTTCGAACATCAAAACATCGCACATGTATTTGACCCGTCCCAGCATGCAACGCAGCCACACAGCGCGCGCTCAGCAAGCAAGCGCATGCGTAATACCGAACTCGGTGACCTTTAGGACTCGACACTTCCGTTCGAAAAGGTGGATCAAGCATAAGTGGGAACGCGACTTGCGGTTTCATTGCGGTTAGACAACGGTCACACCAAAATGCCGGATCTTGATCCACCTTTTCCCAATTCGAGTGGGAACGCGGTCAAAGAGTCAGATATTCATGGGAGTCGGATATGACACCGGACCGTGAAGTCAGTAACCAAATGTTACAGGGTGTGGTGTGCAGTGCACAAGTTCAATGTACAGATGTACATGTACACACTTGGCATTTAAGGGCCTGCAATGTATGTGTGTACACATTGCGTTGCTGATTATCATGTGCAAAAAACATTGAGCTTCATGGGCAGACTACAATTTGGCTATGTTCAGTATTTTAGCTAAAGACGGTAAAAGTTAAAACGGTAGCTCACCACGGGTGGCCAGTCATAAAATTAAATATAGTGTACATAATTGGTCATTGTTGCAATTTTCAGAAAGGGCAGATTTGGGGGTTAGTATTTTATAGGAAATATCATTCCGCTGACTTGTTCAAAGTTTTGCGTTCTTGGGTGGCGAAAAAAACGAGAGAAAAATGGTGTTCGTTTTCAACCGTCGGGTGGCATTTGTTGTAGCACCGCCTTGTAAAATAGCCCAATTTTTGTAAATGGGATCCTTTTCAATTGGTCACATAACATGTACAGAGGCCGAGGACTGAGCGAAATGTTCAAGATCCACTGCATGCACTGGTTACAACGCTTCGCTTTGGTACACTACGCGTGCGCCCGTTTTCGGATTGTTAACCCATTTTAGACACAACACGGATTAACTACATTTGGTCAATAGAGGGCAATTCGGCCGAACAATCATTGGAAAACGATATAGATTTCCACTTTTCTTGAAAACGACAGCACACCTGGTACCATCATTTCACAAGATGATTGAGACTACTATTAACTTACAGTCTAGTAAGGTATTTCGTTATAATTTAGTAAAAAAAGAAATTGGAGGATTGCCAATCATATATATATACACTACATTTAAAACATACTGAGCATTCAGACACCGTTTTAAGTATACATGTAGGTACATGTAGTTCAACTCAAAGTGGTACATGTAAGACACATGTCTGATGTAAGACACTTCAGCTCATTTGTAAACATAAAGTGTGCATTCAGGGAAACGCTTCACCATGCAGAGAGAAAACAAAAATTTCCTCTGCCTTTTTGCTATTGACATTTCAACACCTTTGCTATCATTGTAATCCCTTAGCCAAGTGTTTGCTTGTAATCCTTAAGCACACAAATGCACAAATGAAAGTGCATGCACAAGCCACACATATACAGCATGAAGAGCATCCCAGTAATTATCGTTCTCATCAGTTTGGCAGTTGTCATTTTTCACCATTAAAAGTTTCCCAAGTAGTCACACAGGATGCTGGGGCATTCTTTCCAATAAAAAGAGTTCTTGAAGATGTTTTATGTGTTAAAAGAATTTAAATTAACAAAGGATTAAACCACTGGTATCTTAAGTTTATTGACGCAAGATAAACAATGCAAACAACATACAAAATCCAAAAAGGCAGTGCCTCTATCTGAGTTATTAGAACCTCCTAACAACCTCCTAACAACCTCCTAACAACCTCCTAACAACCTCCTAACAACCTCCTAACAACCTCCTAACAACCTCCTAACTGGGATACCTGGGATACCTGGGCTATGTAGTTTGTGGGTTTCCATTGATCTCCATTATAATGGAGATCAATGGTTTCATTAGCCCGAGAAGGACGCTATGATATAGCGTCCTAGCGCCCAAGTATGCAAAACAGTCCTATGCTAGAAACCGAAGATCAAAAATCACACTTTACCTGCATAAATATTCTTGGCATCATTTTATTCAAACAGTTCAACAGCCCATCTCCCTGTTCGGATAGCAATATTCCTCCAAGAATGTCAAGAACAGGAGATATTTGCGGCGCAAAATCGTCTCCACTCGACGCTGACTTCACAAACACGAGGAGTAATTACCCATATTTAGAACGTTTATCAACAGAGGGCGCAATTTCGGCCGTGCACGCCACAGACATAAATAACCCATGTCTGTCGCGTGGTGCACGCGGCGACTGTAAATTGCGCCCTCTGTTGATGAACGTTCTAAATGTGGGTATTACTCCTCGTGTTTGTGAAGTCAGCGTCGCGTGGAGACGATTTTGCGCCGCAAATATCTCCTGTTCTTGACATTCTTGGAGGAATATTTCTATCCGTACAGGGAGATGGGCTGTTGAACTGTTTGAATAAAATGATGCCAAGAATATTTATGCAGGTAAAGTGTGATTTTTTATCTTCGGTTTCTAGCATAGGACTGTTTTGCATACTTGGGCGCTATGACGCTATATCATAGCATCCTTCTAGGGCTATGTTTCATCATACATTTCTGTGTGCGCTGCGCCTACATGTAATGGGCACACAGCTTTTAACTGGTTGCCGGCGTACTTGTTTCGTTAAATTTGCTAGCCTTAAATTTGTGTTGAAGGGCGGGCTTTCATTTTATTACAAGCGCTTTCTGGGTTTCTGTCATATCCTAGATCTTAGCTTCTGCGATAGTCGTTTATATATTTTTGAATTGTTTGTGAGAGGATCGTCGAGGGCACATTCCTCCTGGGCCCATACCGCTATGAACTCCTTGACTTATCTTCTTTCGCCTATTCGCCCCATGCGGTCGAGATCCTTTCTTGGTCGCTGATGACGTCGAAGCCTTGGCAATCATGGTGAACAGTTTTGGAATACTTTCAACAACTGTTTCAAATCACAGATTGACAAAAACAATTGGAACAATCGACTAACTGTAAATGTAAGGCTAAACCAAAAGCAGCTTAAATCACGTGAAGGCTATTTATTAGCAAAAATGGCTGGGTGATAGCCTGTGCTATACGTTGTAGGATGTCACTGGACGTGACATCCACGATGTTGTTGAAACAACAAAAAGTGCCCCACATAAGGGTTACGTAAGACCGGATCAACTGCGCTGGCTAAAACCATTCAGACATCATACTACATGTACAAGATAAAACCATTCTGATTTAGCGCTAAACCCTTCCTCTGAGGCATTTTAAACAACCGTTTTAGCAGCGAGATAAACCCGATTCGGTTTAACTTTTAAAACCATCCAAAACTTAGCAAAACCTACTGTTGGAATTCAGGTTAAACATTTAAAATCTGATTACAATAAAAAAGAAACATGGTTTTTGTGTGTAAAGGTACATCATACATGTACCTGATGGAAATTGTAGATCATGCATTTTATTAACATCTTGACACTTTTCGTCCCAGATTTGAAAACAGCAGAATATACACGTACATCGGGGAGGTGGTGGTGTCCATCAACCCCTACCGGACTGTGGACATGTTTGGTCCGGAGGTGGTGGAGAATTACAAGGGGAGAGAAATCTACGAAAGGCCGCCGCACATATTTGCCATCGCCGATGCGGCCTACAAGAGTATGAAACGCAGGGCAATGGACACTTGCATAGTCATCTCTGGTGAGCCAAGCATTCCTTTGAAGTGTTCACTTTTCTTGCTGTTTCTTACCTTTTCTCCTGTATTCATTTGTATGCCGAATCAAAAATTTGTTTGTGTACATGTACATGTAAGATAGACAGTGGTGCACCCAGGATTTGACTTTGGTCGGAGGGGGGGGGGGGGGGGGGGGAGGGAGGGAGGGGGTGTTTAAAAAAAATTTCTAAAATATTTTTAGCAAGGTTGCCCCAAAAATATTTGGCCCGGAAAAAAATTGAATGGGTGGGGTAAGGGGGGGTGGGGGGGGGGGGGGGGGGGGCGTGGCCCTAGGCCTCTTCTGAAATTGGTGGGGGAAATTTACTCATGATTGATTTATATTACTAGGAAACATTGTATGCCATGTACATGTACATGGACAAGTCACTGCCGTTGCGTGCAACTATTTAACCCTTTGCGTACGGATGACGCCATATGGCCTAAAAATAACAAAAAGTGCCACCAGGCCGGACATATGAAGCACGATATGGGTGAAAAGGGTCCCCCCCCCCCTCTTTTGTGTTGGTCATTGTGTTCCCGGAATCTCAGGAATTCTATTCAGAAATCTAGGGGGATGTGTTAGATAACAATAATCTGGAGTGTGCTTAGGGTATAGGGATAAAAGGGGGGGTACCCTTTTCCCCCATATCGTGCAGGGTATCAGGCCGGATGATGCCATTTGCCGCCGTTTGTGCAGTTTCAATCCATTGTTGGATTATTGTTTATGTTACGCTTGACTGCACAAACACATTGTAGCGGTTCGTTTGGATGCCAAAACCGCCGCGACACCCCGACGTCCCCCGTAAAAAAAAACGTACACAAGGGGTTAAAACAAAAACAAAGTCCAAACACCTTGTGTGTGTGTGTGGAGGGGGGGGGGGGGGGGGGGGGGGGGGGGGTGGGCTCAATCCACTGGGGCCAGATTTAGTGAAAACTTAAATTCTTTAGCCCCACATCCAGAGTAATAATGTCATGGATGCAATGAACTGGTTCATTTACCACTGCCCCTACATGTATATACACAGCCATGCGCGGCACGCATCCATCACTTTTGTCAGACCATACATGTAGTCGAGACTGTGATTGGTTGATATGTAAAGGGGTGGGTCTTAATAGATCAGTTAGTTTAACTCAGTTACCTCCGATGGCCCTAGTCTTTGCCTTGATGCCAATTGAAACAAGTAAATTGTACATATACATGTACCCAGTGACAATTTTATTATTTTCTAACAGAAGTGCCCTTCACCAAGTGTAAAGTGCCTTGCCCCTCCAAGAATGAAGACCACACGTCCCTTGAATTCTTTATATTTGTTTTTGCAGTTCACATATATGTACAAAGCCTTGTTGTACACCTTGGCAGAGTCAACTATAATATGTACAGTGTACTTGTATACATAGAGCCAATGATTCTAGGTTTTATTAAAACCCTCCTGTTCTCATGAGGGCCAAAATCGACCCAGCTGCTGTACAGATCAAAACCTATCAAATGACAGGTTGAAACGCACACAAACTGTCAGAGTTGGTGTTTAGAGTTTTTGATAGGCTGTGATAAGTATAGGAGGGTTTTAATGATTTTTTTTCCCCATACATGTATTAATTAGTTTTTTATTAGATAATAACATACATGTACATGTAAGGGACGACGTATACCTCTACATACATGTACATGTATGTTGTTAAATTCAACTGAAAATTTGGGGCTTGAAATTTTCTGTCCATCAGTTTTTCTGTATGATTTGCTTAACCAAAAGTAACCGTTTGTGATAAATTACATAGCATATGTATAGGACAGTGTATAATAAGCGATAGTTTCAGAATAAATTACTTCTATTTTGACATGTCAAATGTTCTGTATCTTTTTGTTTCCGAATTCAAATTCAAAATTCAGTATTGGCTCACATGCATACATGTACATGTCATAGTTTTTCATAGCATTTCCTGGAACAATAAGTTAATGTACTTGTACACATGTACATACATAAGGCATGTGTCCTTCCAGATTCTGCACCCATAGAAACTAAAAGAGTTTTCATATTTAAGCACTTCCTGATACATAACATGTAAGCATGTGTTTACCCCTTTGCATACGGAAAACGCCATATGGCGCCAAAAAATAAATAAATGCCACCAGGCCGGATGACGCCATTTGCCGCTGTTTGTGCAGTTTCAATCCGTTGTTGGATTATTGTGTATGTTACACTTGACTGCACAAACACATTGTGGCCGTTTCGCTTGGCTGCCAGAGCTGCCGCGACACCCCGACGTCTCCCGTAAAAATGTACTACTCGAGGGGTTATAAAAGTACAAGGATAATAAATTTGCTTGAATGCATCTACTGAGCATCAGTGTTCCCACTGATCATCAAATAATGACCCACAATTAATGTTTCACTTGTACACGTCAAGGGGAAAGCGGTTCTGGGAAGACGGAGGCATCAAAGATCATTATGAGATACATAGCAGCTGTAACTAACATCAGCAAGCAACAAGAAATAGAAAGGTAGGGCAAAAGAAACTACTTTGGGAGTTTAACCCCTTCCGTGCCTCCTGGCCGGCTGTTATTAAACCCTAACAGCCCAAGGCTTTTTACTAGAATCCTTCCCTAACCACACAAACTCCAACACTGTGTAGTAAACCAATGGCACATTCTTTGTACTTAGACAAAATCAGGGCATCAAGTCCCATGCAAAGTGATGGTGCCAAGGCTCTACAGTACCCAATCACACAAAATTCAACACAAATGGGGTGTTTGATTTTGGCAGGTTAGGGATGGTTAGGGTTAATTAATGGAGTGCTAGTATGCTACGGGCTTGTGCAACCAAGTACAGTCGAACCCTGATAATAAGAGCACTGTTAATACAACATCCTGCTTATAACAAGGAAAAAAATAGGTCCCGAGTCTTTGTTTATCTATGTTTTCCATTACTGATAATACAAGGTACCTGTTATAACAAGGTAAATTGTCAAGTCCCAAGGACCTTGTTATAAAGGTGTTAGACTGTATAATGCAAACAATTAAGCAAACAATGAATTGAGTATGCGCAGGAATGTGCGTATAGACGACAACCAGCCATGACCATCGTCCGTATTCCAGAAGTTGAAGTGTTTCCCCTTATTTAGATTCCATTTTTCGCAAAGTCCCTGAGAAAAGAATAAACAAAAGTGCGATAAGATTTGAAGGTTTGCATGTGAAAAAAAAGCAGAGTTTCAGACAGTATACTATATGCCCGTCTCCTCACAAACGGCAGAGTGTGCTGTCCAAAACATTCAGTTTTTTTTCCACACACGGCGCTACCGCAAATCTTTATCTTTATAGCAAAAAAGTCCCCAAAAAGTAAACACATGACATGGGTTGTCTGATAAAGACTTGCACAGAAAGCTGATCCTCGTCAATTGCAGATCAGGCTCAATGGGATATTGCATCAGGTATCAGACAGATGTGCATTTAGCTTGCTGGTGTGCATGGTTTTAGCCAGAGGGATGTCTGGGTGTCCAAAAGACACCCGTTTTGAATTTGGACACCCTGTATTTTTTGTCATTTTGTCAGAACAGTTTGGACACTCACTTTTTCAATGTACAGCAAATTTGGAATTTCTGTAGGATCTGTTGGCCAATGAAGCTTGTAATTGGCTACTTTTGCGATAGGTCAGTCACATGTGAAGCTTTGACACTTTGTAAAAAAATATCATAGTACGTGTCATGTACATGTACATGTACATGTACATGTACATGTAAGATACATGTACGTATAGGTGGGCTGACCAGGGTAAACATTTTATATACCTAGATATATTATAATGGGCCGCTTTGGCAATGTTAAAATTTCTATTCCAAATTCATGTGTTGATCTTATACATACTGTACATATAGTGTGTAAGTGTGCTGTAAGTCACCACAAGTGGCTTGCAGATTCTAAAGACATTGAACTTGATATCGTTTTTAATACTTAAATGTGTAAATTTGTCGTCCAGAGTGAAAAACATCCTGATTCAGTCCAACACAATCCTGGAGGCCTTTGGTAACGCCAAGACGAACCGCAACGATAACTCCAGCCGCTTTGGCAAGTACATGGACATCAACTTTGACTTCAAAGGAGACCCCATTGGGGGTCATATCAGCAACTACTTGTTGGAAAAGGTGAGGCCTTTGGGGGGGGGAGGGGCGGGAGGTAGCCACCTCGCTTAAAAATAGATCATAATACAGTGGAACGCCGCTATAACGAACATCGCAGGATCCACAAATTTTGTTCGGTATAGCGATCATTCGGTATAGCGATTTTCAGCCGCCAGTCCGCCAATGTGGTGTCAGTTCTTTTAAATAGCGCCCTCTTGCGTCGTATTTGAATTGCACCCTCTTTTGATTGTAATTGAACATGTGCTGGCCGTTGAATCATGTAATTACATGTTCATATTTTCTAAGCTTACCGAATTCTAAAGCAACAGTTGGCTTTTCCCTTCTATTCCTTGGGAAAATAATAGCCGCCTGTCACTCTTCAACATGAAAATGCGGCCGTTTGGGAATTACAAACCGCCCAAATACCCAGTACATTTTTAAAATCCATTTCTTAATGAATGATATTTCATGTAATTTTTTTTTTTTTAAGTGCATTGCATGTTTAATCAATAATAGTGTAATTTTTTGAAATTTGGTTGAACTGGATCATATCTTTATTCTTGGCAATGAAGCAGCTTTCCCTTTCACGACTTTGCTAAAGAATTCAATTTCGAATGAGTCATATTTTGTTTCAGTTGAACAAACCCAATACAATTAAATATCCTGCTTTTGTTCATGGAAGTGACCTCCTTTGGTTAAAAAGAAAAAGACCTAGTTCAACACTTGAACTGTTTACCCAGACTAGATAATGATCTTATTCATTTTACAAAATTAGATGACCTCCTTTCCACTGGAAAAAAAATTGGAAAAAAAACAACACTTGATCAAACACTTAACTGTTTTCTCAAACTACACTCTACATGTACATGTACATTGTAGTCAGTTTAGAGCTTTAAAGGTAGTATATACATCATTTGCTTTTGCTGTAATTTTCAGAAATATATGGACTTGGCCAATGGGGCCTGGTATTTATTAGCGTGCTAGCAAATACTGTAACGCTGACCTGTTTAAATTCTTGTGTGCATAGATGCTGGGAAAACAGAGAAAACAAAATCTGTTCCCTGACCATACTTTAGACAAAACGGAGCAATTTATAGACGTCGGGGAATTATCAGGTCGGGGAACTATCCGGACTATTTCCAACGATTGTCGGCTGACAATCGCTGGTAATTGATTCAAAACGTCCACGTTTCTTGAAAATGACACTCAAGTAAAGGTATTTCATAATAATTTGGTAGTTTTTTTATGTTTGCAAATGTTGCATATTACTGTTCGGTATCAGACAGACCTTTAAAGCAACATGTACAGTTTCCTCAAGGTTTTCTCAAAATTTGCTTATTTGATAAGATGTGTATAAGAGCTATCCTCATTTCAGAATTGTTAATATACCTCTTGAAATCTGGAGTTCCTGAGGTTGTTGCCCTAAAGGTGTTTTTACCTGTAAAAGTGGATATACAGTGTATATATGTAGATCAATAGAAACATGTATTTTATGGGGTTCTTTTATGCAAATATAAACCATAGACTCTACATGTACAGTATGTTGCACTGCTCGGCGACCCCTAGACACTGCAGATTTTGTGGATTTTTCATTTTCGGGCAATCTCACCCTGTTACTATTGTTTGCGGAATGTCTCTTTAAAATGCCCATAACTATCCTAACCCTAACAAATCAGCAAACTTCAGTTTGAAAATTGATTTGTCAGGGTGGTACGTGTGCATCCTCAGAGTATGGACACAACAACTTTAAACTGACCATGATATCCCCCTCCGGGCATATTGTTTGCAGTAATCCATGCTTGATGTCTGGCTGGCTCATAAACCCACACATTTCCTTTTTCCGGAGCTGGGCTGGCCTCCACACCCCAAACAAAACAAATCCCCATTTCCAAGCATCTTCCCTTAAAGCAGGGGAACAAGCACACAAAAGCAAGGATATATTTCTTTGTCTGGTTGAATGTCAGGAAGTGCCCGTGAATGAGAGCGGAATAGTGTACATTTTATTGTAAAGCAAATGTCCCTGATGTACTGCATGTGATTAATGGACCCATAGAAAAAAAACCTCTTGTCATTGGTAGTGAGTTGAAAAACATGCAAGGTTTATTTTTTAATGATTATTAATTTATTTTGTGGTACTACTGAACCCAAGGATTCCTCAAAAGCATACATTGCACTGTACATGCACATGATGTGCATTGTACTATGAAGGTCACCAGCCTGAAGAAACCTGTGAAGAGAAGACGATCTTTAGTTTTAGATGTGGGAGGAAAACTCCAGATTTTTGTTTATATTCCGGGGAAATCCACGGAATCAGGCAGGGCTGAAAAACCCAATCCACATGTCGGCCCTGGTGCGATTCGAACCAGGGTCACTAGAGGTGTAAGGCAAGCACTGCTAGGCCAACCCGACTCCCCTCTTTGTCAGTCCACTTTTGTGTACAAGTTCAACATTTCTGACAAGTTGTACCTCAATGTCAGGAACCGGTTCCAGATTATGGAATCGCGTACCTGTAACTGAATGTAACGTATTGCTTCGTAATTTCTCGGACAATGAAAAAGAAAGTTTTTGAATGTCATTTGTTGGGAATTTTCAATAATGAAAACCAGGGTACATGGAAAAACAAAACAGTAATGTTTATGATGCTTGTAAAAATGCAATTTAACCATAAAGCTTATCTTGCTGCATTGATGCACCAATTGATGCTGTAACGTGTGTGTACATGTACCTTTGCAAACAATATACATTTTCCAATTTCCAAGATTTATTTTTTTGGGATTGTACCTTTGCAAACAATATACATTTTCCAATTTCCAAGATTTATTTTGTTGGGATTGGCTTTAGAGGGTACCCATGCTTTTTTTCAATCGGGTACGCGATTCCCGTACAACCCCCATAAATGCACACCGGGACACCCCTACATGCACATGTACAATGTAGTAGAATGTCAGAATTTATCATTTTTGGCTGTTTTGGAAACTTTTCCAAAACAGCCCTTGTTTTCGTTAAGATTTTTTTTTTTTTCTTTTTTTTTTTTTTTTTTGGCTGTTTCGGAAACTTTTCCGAAACAGCCCTTGTTTTCGTTAAGATTTTTTTTTTTTTTTTTTTTTTTTTTTTTTTTTTCTTTTTCAGCCAAATGCCCATAGCATTTGTGCACGTTTTCTTTCTAACCGGCATTTTGGCCACTTTTAAGCAGCCGATTGGCTTTAAACTTGGCAGACACTTAGACCAACTGCTCAGAATGTCTGCCGAACTTTTACGTAATGATGACGTCATCACGTGATTTTTTATGAATTTTTGAATTTTGAAAATCGTAACATTCTTTTCAATATATCTAACGAAAAAAACAAGATATTTTGAAAATTCTTTTTGTTATAGCTTTGGTATGTCTCAAAGATATGCCCTAAAAGGCGAAAATTGTGTGAGGTCATGATGACGTCATCAAAAAATTTTTTTTTTTAAACGCATGTAAGGGTCAATCTGATTACAAAAATGTATACATTGAATTTTTCTGTACCTAATTCCAAAATTTCATGATCGTGGCTCACTCAAGTAAGAAATAACAGCCATTTCAAAATTTAGACCAAATTCAATATAACACAAAGGAATTCTGGGAAGGGCAGGTAACCATGGCTTAAATGTGCATGCTGTTTATAAAAAGGGTTGATTTGTAGTCTTTTTTCAAGTCGCTAAATTATAAAACAATTTTAATCGTAACATTCTTTTCAATATATCTACCGAACAAAACAAGATATTTTCAAAATGCTTTTTGTTATAGCTTTGGTATGTCTCAAAAATATGCCCTAAAAAGCGAAAATTGTGTGACGTCATGATGACGTCATAAAAAAATATGTTTTTCAAGTCGCTAGAATATTGCCCATAGCATTTGTAAACGTTTTCTTTCTTACCGGCCACTTTGGCTACTTTTAAACTTGGCAGACACTTACCCCAACTGCTGAATTTTTGAATTTTGAAAATCGTAACATTCTTTTCAATATATCTAACGAAAAAAACAAGATATTTTGAAAATTCTTTTTGTTATAGCTTTGGTATGTCTCAAAGATATGCCCTAAAAGGCGAAAATTGTGTGAGGTCATGATGACGTCATCAAAAACTGCTCACAATGTGTAACGAACGTTTACGTCATGATGACGTCATCACATGTCACGTGACGTCATCTTAAAGGGGCATTTTTCGAAGCCATATATAAACAAAAGTACAAGTCCGATTAAGTTGAAAAGTAATATCTAGGTAGCCCAGTAGGTTTATAGATGAAATTTGACTTGACATTATGATGACGTCATCACATGTCGGTGACGTCATTTTAAAGGGGCAGTTTTTGAAGCCATATATAGACAAAGGTACAATTCCGATTAAGTTTTTTAAAAATACCTAGGTAGGCCAGTTGGTTTATAGATGAAAATTGACATGACATGATGATGACGTCATCACATGCCACATGACGTCATCTTAAAGGGACAGTTTTTTAAGCCATATGAAAACAAAAGTACAAGTCCGATTAAGTTGAAAAGTAATATCTAGGTAGCCCAGTACATATAGGTTTATAGATGAAAATTGACTTGACATTATGATGACGTCATCACATGTCACGTGACGTCATCTTAAAGGGGCAGTTTTTGAAGCTATATAAACAAAAGTATCAGTCCGATTAAGTTGAAAAGTAATATCTAGTTTTTTTTTTTTTTCCTTTTCAGACTTTTTGCCCATAGCATTTGTGCACGTTTTCTTTCTTACCGGCACTTTGGCTACTTTGGTACACCCGATTGCCTCTAAACTTGGCAGACACTTAGACCAACTGCTCAGAATGTATGCCGAACATTTACGTCATGATGACGTCATCACGTGATTTTTTATGAATTTTTGAAATTTGAAAATCGTAATATTCTATTTAATATATCTAGCGAACAAAACAAGATATTTTCAAAATTCCTTTTGTTATAGCTTTGGTATGTCTCAAAGATATGCACTAAAAGAAAAAAAAATGTGTGATGTCATGATGACGTCATCAAAAATGTGCTTTTTTAAAACACATATAAGGATAGGTCCGATCGTCATGAAAATTGGTGGGTAGGTAGATACTGGCACTGGGATGCAAAATCCAAAATGACGTCATGATGACGTCATCACGTGATTTGTTATGAATTTTTGAAATTTTGAAAATCGTAACATTCTTTTAAATATATCTGGCAAACAAAACAAGATATTTTCAAAATTCTTTTTGTTATAGCTTTGGTAGGTCTCAAAGATATGCCCTAAAAAGGAAAAAAATGTGTGACGTCATGATGACATCATCAAAAATGTCCTTTTTTAAAACACATATAAGGATAGGTCCGATCGTCATGAAAATTGGTGGGTAGGTAGATACTGGCACTAGGATGCAAAATCCAAAGTGACGTCATGATGACGTCATCACGTGATTTGTTATGAATTTTTGAAATTTTGAAAATCGTAACATTCTTTTAAATATATCTGGCAAACAAAACAAGATATTTTCAAAATTCTTTTTGTTATAGCTTTGGCAGGTCTCAAAGATATGCCCTAAAAAGGAAAAAAATGTGTGACGTCATGATGACATCATCAAAAATGTGCTTTTTTAAAACACATATAAGGATAGGTCCGATCGTCATGAAAATTGGTGGGTAGGTAGATACTGGCACTAGGATGCAAAATCCAAAGTGACGTCATGATGACGTCATCACGTGATTTGTTATGAATTTGTGAAATTTTGAAATCGTAACATTCTTTTAAATATATCTCGCAAACAAAACAAGATATTTTCAAAATTCTTTTTGATACAGCTTTTGGTATGTCTCAAAGATATGCCCTAAAAGGCGAAAATTGTGTGACGTCATAATGACATCATCAATTTTTTTCTTTTTACGCATGTAAGGGTCGGTCCGATTAAAAAAATTTATACATTGAATTTTTCTCTACCTAATTCAACAATTTCGTGATCGTGGCTCACTCAAGTATTAAGAAATAACAGGCATCTGAAAATTGTGACCAAATTCAATATAACACAAAGGAATTCTGGGAAGGACAGAAACCATGGCTTTCATGTGGCATGCTGTCTATAAAGAGTTGATCTCTAGTCTTTTTTTCAAGTCGTTAGACAAGTCGTAGGCAGACACTTACACCAACTGCTCAGAATGTGCGCCGAACTTTTACGTCATGATGACGTCATCACATGTCACGTGACGTCATCTTAAAGGGGCATTTTTGGAAACCATATATCTACAAAAGTACAAGTCAGATTAAGTTTAAACGTGGTATTTAGTTATGCCAGCATGTGTTAGATTAAAATTTATGTGACGTCATGATGACGTCATCGGCTAATTTTCTATAATTTTTTTCATTTTTGAAAGTTCATTTAAATCACATAATTTTACACAAAAAAACAAAACAGCCCTGTGTTTGTCCACAAACACTGCACCATACATCTAGTTTATGTTTACTTTTCTGCTTTTGTCCTTCAGGCTAAAAAAACCTTGTTATCCCATTGGTTCTTTATCAGTGTTGTAGTACTCGTACTTGTACTCGAATGTCAAAGTACTCGTACTCGAACTGACGGTACTCGTACTCGGTCGGCAAAGTACAGGAACTCGACACGTCAATTGTACTCGATCATCAAGGTACTCCTACTCGAATAGCAATACTCAATAAAAAAAACAGTATACATGTAGCTTGACTTATCACGGCTTACCACGGCAATTCCATGTCAATGTCCCTTTAATAAAATCATTTTATTGCATAAATGGCAAAATAGAACAGGAATTACGAAACTTGAGGTTGCAACCCACTTTTAGCAGTTCCGCATTTAAAAGAAAAATATAGAAGCTGGCAGCAGCCAGCAAGCACCGGCGCTACTTCACCCCCCCCCCCCCCCCCCCCCCCCCCCCCCCGACCCCCCACTTCAAAAAGTCTTCCGGCGCCGTTGGTTGCAACTTTAGAGAGTTTTTGTGATCAGCGTTGTAAAAAAAAAAACGTGTGTCCATTCATGTTGCGCCAATGATGCCCACTTATAAAGCTCATTTCTTTTCATTAAGTGGAGCTTTTCTAGAGATTGGATCAAGTACATGAATGTTAACTACCAGTACCACAAATAAGATTAACTTCCTACAAAATGTATTTCATAAGCTTCCTGGTATGTTGGAATACTTTTTAAACACACAGAGATCGGTACAAATGTAATTTCCGTGACGTGGAATTGCCCATAACTGAATAAAACTAAAACTTGTGTGTTGAAATTTAGTAGGGCCCAGACATTTTGACCCTACTAGCAAGCAGAATGCTTCTCAAAGGCAGGAATAAATTTCATTCACAAATTTTTGGATGGACAAAAATTGTTAGTCCCTCTGGCCTGCAAAACAAATATTTCTGAATGTGTAGCCTATTGCCAGGGACGATTGCTCAAAGAACAGAGTTCAGACAAATCAAGAACGGGATTAGGCTTATGTATGTAAGTCAGGGTCATTGCGAGTGTCATCGGGCATTGAGGAAGATACATGTACACGTACAGCGCCGGAATCGGCCGGAAGTTGATTCAGATGAGTATTACAGATATGAATTACAGCCTGGGAATTATGATGTTGAAATGCGTTTGACGCAAGAAGGGGAAGAGTTTTATCTTGGCCAGGTGTTTTGATCTATTATACAGACATTAGACCAGTCTTCATACATGGATCTCAGGCTGACATGCAGGATTTTCGAAAGGAGTCAGTAGGGTAGGGGTTACCTGTTTTAAAGTAGCCGTGCTAAATAGCCATTATAACTGCGGGTCTGCATTTATGGGTAGTATGGGAATCAGGTACCCAATTGAAAAATGTAGGGGTCAACCCTAACCCTCCAGGGCATTTTGGCTAGAAACCCTGCCAGACGCATCAGATTGCATACTTTGTCACATTGACTTGTGTGGAGAGTCCAGCAAAGAAGAACTGTGCTGCGTCTGGCAGGGTTAGGGTTAAATTTAAATCTTGGAAATATGCTGTTCACATCGGTGCATCAATGCAGCAAGATGCAAGTGTGTACAGTGAGCTCTAGAGCATCATAAACTGTTGATTTGTTTTTGTTTTCCCATGTACCCAGGTTTTTCATTAAAAAAATTCCCCACAAATGACATTCAAAAAATTTAATTTTCATTGTCTGAAAAATTACTTGTAATATGTTAATTCGGTTACGGGTACTCAATTCTATTATCTGGAGCTCGTACTTGGATGCACAACCCTAATTATAACATACATGTACACTTACTGTATGTAGTATTGTCCCCACATGAGTTGTCGAAGAAGGCATTCTACTTCAATTTTTAAAAAGGACCCCCAAAAAAAATTGGGGAAAAAATTTGGAAAAAAAACGGACCTTTTCAGAATTGGGGATAAGAGGGTGTATTATGTTGAACACGGGTCTGAAAAAAAAAGGAGAAACGACACGCTAGGCTCGTGAGAGTAGATGGATGCCTGGCTTATGGAAGCCAGTACTACATACAATGTATGTTTTGTAGCTGCCCAGGTGAAGTCAAGTGCTATCCAAGGCTATTTAGAAGAGAAGAATTTATCTGCAAAATTATTACATGTACATGTACTTGTATCTAAGAGAACTTAGCATGTTATATTTTTAATATTGTACGAGCTAAATTAGTGCACATCAAATGAATACATACTGTATGTACCGTTGTATATCTTGCAGACTGACCTTGCCCCTGATCTTGCCAGCTGTTCAAACTATTTAAATACCTTGACTCTTGCATTGGCATGATGTACACGTTCTTGTACAGTGTGGTTCAAAAAATCTACACTTTTTTAGAGGAAAATTTCTCGGAATAAGCCAGTTCGGTATTTCAACTGCGCATGTGCACAATGACATCTTGAGTAGTACCCGAGTACCCGAGTACCCGAGTACCCGACCACTGATGTCAGAAACTGGTTACAGATTATTGAATAGAGTACCTGTAACCAAATTAACATATTAGGCCTACTTAGTAATTTCTCAGACAATGAAAAAGAACACCGTAACGCTATATAGCTCACTGTACACACTTGCATCTTGCTGCATTGATGCACCGATATGGTAATATTAACGTGCGGACCTTTATGAACAATATAAACAGCAATTTCCGAGATTTAATTTTTGGATTGGCTTTCTTTTTAAGTCGGGTGTACCCGAGTCCCGTACTACCCGTAAATGCACACCCCTAATCTTGTGAAATCAGTCCTGGTCACTTAAGAAAGTTACTAATAAGGCTACGTTCAGACACTGTTTTAAATTCCCTCAAAACACTAGTTGAACTCGATTTGGTTTAAAGTTTTAGCTGAAACGGTGTCTGAACGGTTTTAGCTAAAATGCTTCCTGTTTTAGCCAGCACAGTTGACCCGGTGTTACGTAACCCCTTTTGTGGCGCGCCTTTTGTTGTCTAAACAATCGTGGTTTTCAAATCAGTGCATGTCCTATACACAGTACGCACGCGCTAGCGTGGTCCATCAGTCGCCATCTTTGCTAAATACAGTGTGAAGCCTTCACGTCTGTCTTTCTGCTCTTGCCCTTACATTTAGTTCATTGTTCCGACATTTTTTTGAAGCAGCTGTTGAACTGTTCACCATTGCATCATTATTGGCCACTGCTTCGACTTCATAATTATTCGAACAAGAAACTCTTGTGACAGCGCCATGTTAAAGAGTAATGCATGTAATGGTGGTGCACGCAATCCTAGCGACGAATGCAATGGATATCAATGGTTACGATCATTGATCTCCATTATACAGATCAATGGTTACGAAGCACGTACGCCGGCAACCAGTTGAAAGCTGTGCACGCACAATACATGATGCATCCGATACACACAATTTTATGATGTACACACGAACAAGTGCGCGCTTTATGTAAATGAGCGGAAGTTTCTATGTGACTCCAGAATGGAGATAAACCACTTCGAGTTAAACTCGCTATCCTTAAAACGGTGTCTGAACGCTCGGTACGTTTTAATTTTTACGACCGGCCACCCGTGGGGAATGACCGTTTTAACTTTCACCGTTTTAACTAAAACGATGTCTGAACGTAGCCTAAGCTGTGTACATTTGTTTGTGCTTTTGTTGTCCAGTCGAGGGTCATCAGGCAGCAAAAGGGAGAACGAAGCTTCCACTCCTTCTATCAGCTTCTGACTGGAGCCAGCAACCAGCAGCTTGAAGACTTGCAACTCAAGCGAGACTTTACACTCTACCATTTCATCAATCAGGGCAGTGGAGAGGTAGGGCACCGGACTCCAAAAATGCTTTTAAAAAGGTGTAAGCTTCCACTGTTACAATATCTTTCACAGCATTTTGAATTTTCATTCAAGAGTTTCCACTCTGTGCATACACGTATATATGTATTGTTACGGGCAGAAAGATATTAGAATAGGAACCATGACTTTGAATCAAAAGGCAGAAACAGGCCAATCAATTAAAGTTAATCAAATTCAATTAGATCACTCAAATTAGTTGGCAACATATATGTGTGAAAGCAACCATCCCAGTAAGTCTGCAACTTTAGACTTATGTACAAAAAGCAAAGCATTACATACAGGCAAAGCAAAATAAATTACAAAGAAATTAGCAAAGCAAATTATACAAATCGGCAAAACATAAGATAGTAAGCCGGCAAATAAGATTGATATTCGGCCGAATATACCTTTTAAGGAACCCGCAGGAACTGGCCCCGCCCATTCAATGCTTATAGCGCAGCTGTTGGGCCGAGCATCTCCGCACGCCGCACTGGATCGGCCGAGCCACAGGTAGGTCAACGTTGAACCCTGGTAAATTCAGCCACATCAAGGGGCCACGACAGTCCGGGCATCAAGTCCAGCAGCACCGTCCGTCTCGGCCACGATCCAGCGATGAGGAGCGCAGTACTGGTAGAACACGTGGAGGAGATGCTAGCCCAACTCTGCTCTATTTTCGCACTATTATAGCTATTGTGTAAATGGGCACTGACTGAGACCGAATAAAAGGCGGCCCGTCCTTATGTAGGGTTTTTACCCGCGCGTTTCCAATGAAGCAAATACTTACAACATTCCCCAAATTCTAGTTCGGGGAGACTGACAAAAGACTAATTGAATTAAGTGGATTCGTAACAGTGTGCACAGAGTGGAAACTCTGGAATAAAAATTCAAAATGCTGTGAAAGATATCATCACAGCAGAACATCATCACAGCAGACAACAATTCTTTTGTAATACCTTGGTATTAAATACATGCCTGTCCAAATTTCCCGAGTAGTTGGAACGTGAAAGAGCAGACGAAATGTAAACAGTAATGGTAACAACGGGAAAGGTCTTCCAATCCTGTCACAACTTTCGTTTTAACTCTTCCGGTTTAACTGTTTCGTTTTAACTGAAATATACTGTGGTTTGAGTAGTACTAGTGAAAACGAAACCTTCCCAGGATCTGCTTCTATGAAACTTGTTGTTCAGAGCAGCCCTCGGGACGATCAAGGTAATGTACTCCACGGGGTACATTTGTACATCACTTTTAAGTTTTGGAGTATCACATGAACTTTTGTACATGTAATAAACCATGTGACCGGTTATTGACCAATCGGATCTCGCCATTTAATACCATGGTATCAACAATTTATTACGTCGCTCTACCTCATACACTGCACACAAAAAAAGGCTTTCTTAAAATGAGAACGTTTCTTATTTCAAGAAAAAAGTTTTTGAACCACTTCCTAGAAAAAAATGTCAAGGAATTGTTTTCTTGAATTTCTTACAAGCTTATTAGAAAATCATATTTGATAGTTGAATCAGAGCTGAATTCCAGTTGGTCGGTTCACCATTATGTGCCAGCCGTCATTTCGCTACTTACAGGGTTGGTATGGTGATGATGTCACTGCAGGGGAAAAATGGCTAACAAACTGTCGCACAAGATCGTGTAACTATTCCTCGTGATCACACACTATGAACATCTAATCCCTTAAATTCCCATTAAAAGTCCACTTTTCCGTGAAATAAATCCCTAAGGGATGTTTCACGGATATTTACCTGGGGCTTATTGCACTAATCCCGTAAGGGATTTTTCACGGTTTTTTAATGACCCTGGCCACTGAGGATTATCATCGGTCATACATAACGGTAAACAACATCTACCACCCTGAAGATTTCACGGTGTTTCAATTAAGATAACGGTATTAGGTAACTGCCTTGACCTTTACGACCCCTAGTACAATGCAAACACTTTTGCTGGTGGAACAAGTAAACAAGCAGGGAGCTTTCTGTAAGTCTTGAATAGATTGTATTTGTGTGTTCAAATCCAATGTGTGATACTTTCATTTTTTTGGCTTACAATAAGTTCAGGTCAAATGAGAATTTGGTGATAGATTCCGAAACGTGGCGCCGGCGCAATTTGATTTTTTCGTAACTATTTGTTGCAAAACTGAAGTTTTTTTTATATCATCTTCAAACAATATAATTATTAAGGCCCGCTAACAATCTTGGGAAACAGCATAGTCTATAAGCTTAGTCTGCGGATATCTGGATCAAAGCCTTTTCATGGTTCCCGCCACCAGCCAGAGCTGAGGTGGCTAATTTGCATGTGAATGAAACTGCTTAACAATAGGCCCCTTTCTTATTACAATGAAGCGCTGTCTGCGGGGTCAGCAGAGTAGCTGATTGTATACTTTATTTAGAACGTTTTAATATATTTTTCATCTTATCCCAGATTTACTGACAGCTTGTCCATTATTCTAAACTTATACTTAAAACCAAAAAAATTGTTTCTCCCCTATTTATTTTTCTGCGAGTTGCTGAATCACATATTTATTTTTGTAATTGAATTAGCATTTTAAAAGAATGATCCCGAACCGAAAAAAAAATGTTGGCTAAAACTTCTAGAGTTTTTAACCACAAGATTTCGTCAGATAAGAAAATAAAAATAGAAGGCCACTAGTACGTTATATAATAATCGGTATGTTCGATGTGACCAGAGAATTTCCCTTTGTTCCCCTTTTAAAGATGGAAAATTTTTAATATTTTTAATGAAACCTTCATCAGGATGACTTTCAAATACTGGTAGTCGAGCTCCACCTGGCTGGATTTGTGCAATACTTCGATCTCTCCATCACCTCGCTGGTGATAATGCACGCTGGATAAATGTACAGGCATGGAATATTTTTTTTTTTTTTTCGCAGGCTTTGCAGTCCAGGAGTGGCCTACACAAAGAACCTCTGGAGCTAAACCCATTGTATACATTTTGTTTCATAGTATTACAATGTATAAATATTCGTATACCTCGCAAAAGTTGAGCTGTCAATCACTTTAATAGGTTTCAGGGCGCTTGGGGTGGAGGATATTTTATTTCAGCCCGCCCATTAGACTAGCGACGGGTACCAGCGAATTGTGTAGATACCAAGTCATCATTCCGCGAGATGAGAATCAGCTGATTTATTTAGAGCTAATTATATTATCAGGCAGGAGGCACGAACCACGTGCGAGCAGCCCCAAGTGCAGCTCAGCATTTTTCAATGAATGGTTGAAATGGATACGCCCACTAATTTGCATAGATTTAAATATAGCTTCGTGTACAAAAAACCACATTTTGAGAAGTTTTAAGGGTCAAATTATGACAATTACACCGGGGGTAACCAAAAGGGTAACAACAATAGTTTAAGTTTTGAAAACAACTTCTTTGCAATACAATCGGAATAATTTGGTCAAATTTAGGTGAAAATTATCATTTTCAAGCTGCTACCATGGATAGGAAATACACCATTTTTGTAGACTATAAATAGATCGCCTGTCTGATGTTAAGTGGTGATTTCACTGCAAAGTTAAGGGCAGAGTGCCGGCGCTGCCCGCCATGTTTGGGGTTCATGGCTTAATACGTCCCCCGCAATTTAATTGCTCATTACGTAGTGCCTACCAAAATACTGTTATTAATAATATTAATAATAATGTCAAAACCAGTCAGAATTGGGCAGGAACGGAGGACTTTCTACAACTTTTTTTCTTTTACAGATTCACCCATACGTAATAGGCAATTAAATTGTTATTAATAAATACTTTTACAATATATAGGCCTATGACATTGACAACACAATGACAACGCAAAAAAGTATGCCTCAACGCTTAATACGTTAGCGTTTCGTTGTTCATTTTTTCCCCTCGAAAAACCCTCCAGATTGTGTTACTCGCCATCCCGACAAGCATGCAAGGTTTGCAAGTTCTGCATGCAAGGTTTGCAAGTTCTGAATGTAGTATTAGCCTTTCGTGTTCATGTTTATTCATAAGACGTATTTTCTTGGCAACAATTAATAGCGCTCGGTCGGTTGGGCAAGCTCAAACCTGGAGTCAATAAACTCTCCATTGTAAACATTCTAAACATTCTGGAGAGCCAGGCAGCAGACTTGCCAATCTCAACCACAAGATTATAATACGGGAGTTTTCACGGATTCCACAACACCGTGAAAAACCTAACGGTACACAATCTGGCACTGGCATGGCTAGTGGCTGAAGTCACCGGATTTTCACGGACGGCTAAACAAAGGACTTTTCTAAGGGTGTTTTCACGGACTCCTAATCTCCCTAATATGTTGAAAAAACCGTGACAATTTTGGCTCACGGTAAATTAAGGGAAAAGTGGCTCTTTAACGAATTTTTAAGGGATAAAGATGTTCATAGTGACAGAACTACACGTATCACACGGGGGTCACGGAACCCGTTGTAAAAGTCACACCTCTACCTTTACAGTGCACATTTTACAATTGTTAAAATATGCATATCTTTTTCAAGGCACCAGAAAGTATAAATAACAGCCAATGAATGTGTATGATGATGTATATACTTTGATACGGGTTGTAACAGTCAATATTACCTTCCTTCAGCATTAAAAAGTACATGCAGTTCCCTCGACTTAAGCCATGTCCGCATTGGACTTTTGTTGGTAAAATGTACGGAGACTGCTGTCAACTTTACCAATTTAAGTCCAGTGCGGACAGCCGGTAAACTTTCCAAATTGTCAAGCTTTGTTAAAAAATGTCCCATCTATTCATTACACTGCCATTCAAGAACAATATAGTTGAATAATGGATTGTGTACATGCAGGAATGTGCCTATACAAGTCAACCGGCCCGGTTGTCACCCTCAAACAGCGGCTAAGGCCGTCGTCGAGCTCCAAAGGGGTTAAAAGCGCCGTTTGAGGTGTGGAAGCGTACACATATTACCAGCAATGATATGACTGAGCATGCATCAGAGAAACTTGAAACTGGCCATCCATTGTATTGTATTTCAACAGCCCACTGCATTTAACGACAAGAAGAACCACAAGGCCACACTAGAGGCGCTCAGGGATGCTGGGTTTTCAGCTGACCAGCAGGCATCCATGTGGAAACTCATTGCAGTTGTCTTACATTTGGTGAGAATTATCAATCTGCTTTTGGTAGTAGCAGGAATGTATTGTACACAGCAATGCTTGGTCTGACACATGCACTTCCGTAAGACACACATTAGCGGCCTTTTGTCATTTACACGAGCAGTGCAAGTAGATTTGAGTGGTGAGATAATAAATCCGGATTATTTAACGTTCGGTTAAAATTCCACCGTTCGGTTTCTATTTTGGAAACCGGATATTCGAAAGCAACCTTTAAACAAATTAAGTCTTTCACTTTTGTTGTGACACGGACTAAAGAAAACAACTGGAACATTCTCCAATTTACTCCATGGTCTCAGCTTGTAACTGTATTCACGTGCCAGAGGTCTCATGAATAGCCTGATTACCATCAGGAATTTGGAAATGATGGCAGCTACGTGTACAATGTACATGATGTATACACCTGGTCTGTCATGTTCAGGATATAATTCCAGTTGCATTAGAGGAAACGTGCGATATTAGAGACTGGGATTGCGGGTAACACCATGTGAAATAAATCTCTTCTAGGAAGAAGTAGTGTGGTTCTGAAAATAACCGGGATGAGTGTGTAACTCGACGTTTCGGACAGTGTGCTCTGTCCGTCCTCAGGAGTGTGAGGAAACTTACCAAGCTCGGTGATATTTACCGATGTTATCATTGCGATTTTCTGCCAGGGAAACATCCATTTTGAAAGTGAGGACAAGGAAACCTGCTCCATCAGCAATCCTGGAGAGCTGTCGGTCATCGCCACGCTCCTGGATGTCCACCGAGAGGAGCTCGAGAAGGCCCTATGCTATCGGGTGGTAGCAGCCAAGGGGGAAGTCATGGAGAAGAGCCACACCACGGAACAGGCCTACTACGGTAGGGACGCATTCGCCAAGGTTAGCAAACGTTCCAAGGTTCCGTTAGAAAATTTGATTGGATAATTCATACAGTAAGTGCTGATGAAAGGGAGTGTCCTGAAATGGCCCCGCAAAAAGTTCTGGCCCCCGAGTTGTAAAACACAGACAAGAGATCAACAGCTGTTGTAATATTGCAAATCTCACTGGTTTATTTCTCCTTGTTGCTTGGTCAGACGTAGTGACACTCGACATGACTCATCTTCCAACTGGTCTTTCAACTGCTCTAAGTTTTGGACATGTACAGTACGTTGCAATTGAAAGTTAAAGGTAGTATACACGATTGGCTTTTGCTGCAATTTTGAGAACTTGGCGATTAGTATTTTACAGCGTGCTAGCAAATACTGTATCACTGACCTGTTTCAAGTTTTGTGTGCATACATGTACATGTAGATGCTGGGAAAAACCGTAATCTGCATAAAGAGAAAAATGATGTTCTAGTAGTCTGGTTCCCTGACCATACTTTAGACAAAATGAAGCAACTTATAGATGTCAGGGAATTATCAGGTCGGGGAACTAGACTATTTCCAACGATTGTTACGCGATATAAATTTCAAATTTTCTTGAAAATGACAGCACACCAGGTGCTATCATTTTACAGGATGATTGAGACTGCTGTTAACTTACAGTCTAGTAAGGTATTTCGTAATAATTCAGTAAAAATATTTGGAGGATTACCAATCGTGTACACTACGTTTAACACTGAATGGGAATGAGAAATTTACTGAAAAGAATTCCAATTCACAACTTTTACCCACTGCGAATTCAAGTGGGAAATTATTTTCCCACTTGTGTGAAAAGGCGTGAAAATGTTTTCTCTCTTGTGTGTAAAGGCGTGGACATTTTTCAAATTTTTGAGAAAAAGGTGTGAAAATATTTTCCCACTTGTGTGAAAAGGCATGGAAATGTTTCCCATTTTTGAGAAAAAGGTGTGAAAATATTTTCCCACTTGTGTGAAAAGGCATGGAAATGTTTCCCATTTTTGAGAAAAAGGTGTGAAAATATTTTCCCACTTGTGTGAAAAGGCATGGAAATATTTTCCCATTTTTGAGAAAAAGGTGTGAAAATGTTTTCCCACTTGTGTGAAAAGGCGTGAAAATAGTTATTTTCCCACTTGTGTGAAAAAGCTTGGGAAATGTTTTCCCACTTTTGAGAAAAGGCGTGAAAATGTTTTCCCACTTGTGTGAAAAGGTGTGAATTTCTTTTCCACTTTTTCCACTTTGGGAACATTTTTTTTCACATTTTGTGAAATGAAAATGAAAATTCTTTGGGAAGAGAAAAAGCCTGAAGAGAAATTCCCAGTTTGCGGTTAACTTCCAACTGCAATGCACGGTACAATGTATGTGTGATTTTACTGAGAAAACGGTGACCTCAAACAAATTTTCAGTTGAAGTTCAAGAGGCAAGTCTCATTTCAATTTGTTCTTTTCTTGCATAAGGCCATCTATGAGAGACTGTTCACCTGGATTGTTGGCATGATCAACAGTGCTATTGAGGTACGGGGTACCAGTCTAGAACATGGGAAAAACACAGTCATAGGCGTGCTGGACATCTACGGCTTTGAAATATTTGATGACAACAGGTTTGTAGTACCCAGTATTATAAAAGGTGCCACCATATTATTCTGTCTCTTGATTGGCTTACTGCTTATCACGTGGTATTCTCTATTGGCCTATCGCCGTTTGTGAGTTCCTGGAAAACTTTGATCATGTACAGCATAACAGTGAC
Organism: Hippasteria phrygiana; assembly: GCA_037893225.1. Classification (NCBI taxonomy): domain Eukaryota; kingdom Metazoa; phylum Echinodermata; class Asteroidea; order Valvatida; family Goniasteridae; genus Hippasteria; species Hippasteria phrygiana. Next base: position 133,518 of record JAZGUH010000560.1, on the reverse strand, counting down.
ACAGCAACGCATCTCCCTTGGTAATACTTGGCCTCGTCAGGTGTATGATTTCCAGATTGTTACATGTAGACATTCCCTAAAGCCAAACAAAAATAGTCGGTCTCTGGTCAGACCAAAGTCCTGGAATTGATGCGGCGATGCAGGTTTTGTTGTTCTTTTTCTTGGTTTTTTTTCGTTTCTTTTTTTTTCAGCTTAGATTTTACAGACAAGGTGGGTACTATTTTGCTTTTTTGTGTCCTCATTTGCCTTGGTGCCCCTCATTCCTTGGTGCCCCTCATTTGCCTACATGTAGGTGCCCTCCTCGTTTGCCTAGGTACCCTAAATGCTTTCCTTCACATTTTCCATACAGCCAAGACAACTTTTCTGACATGGCAATAGAGGGCGCTGTTGTAGCTACCGCAGAAAATTTGGAAATGTTCCCTTTTGGATTGTTTGACAAAAACAAAATTGACACCCATGATCAAAATCGACGCGCGCGCTAACCAGAGACCGAAAATATATTTTTGTTGGCCTAACGTAATTCTGGCAATGAGGACTCTTGGTGGTGCTCTTGTTTAATCACTTTCAGTTTTTGTGTCAACTTTCTCGCACCGTGCCACATGTTAGACTTTATATCGTTTATGTTTATGAAATCGTGTTTATTTTAAATGCAGTGCTAGCACACACATATCAAACTGTTTAGATTACCACAGCAAACGGAAGAATTCTTTCGTCTTTCAGTTTTGAGTAGGTAACTGCTGCAGAAACTGCTGCAAGGCTGCAGCAGTTTTTGTAATTTTGTTTACCTTGCTCCCACTATTCTTTTGATCCCACTCTTCTATTTTTTTCACCTGGGTCTGCTTGAAGGCCTGTAGCAGGGATGTAGTCGAGTCCATCACAAGTCCCTGCAAGTCCCTGCAAGTCCCTGCAAGTCCATCACAAGTCCATCACAAGTCCATCACAAGTCCATCACAAGCCCTGCAGTCCCAATTCCAATCACAAGCTATTCAAATGAGCTTTGACAAAGGCGTTCCTTTGTCATTGTTCATCCAGTTTACTTGTGACCGGCTTTCTGACTGGGCTTGCAAAAGGACTTGTGAAAGGACTTGTGAAAGGACTTGCGAAAGGACTTGCAGGGACTCGACTATAGCTCTGGCCTGTAGGCTGTTTATACACTCTATTTGCTGTGTTTTTCAGTTTTGAGCAGTTCTGCATCAACTACTGCAATGAGAAGCTGCAGCAGCTTTTCATCATGCTGGTGCTGAAGCAGGAACAGGAGGAGTACCAGCGGGAGGGCATTGAGTGGATCACTGTGGAGTACTTCAACAACCGCATCATCTGTGACCTTGTGGAGGAACCCCACAAGGGTATCATGTCCGTACTGGACGAGGCCTGTCTCAATGTGGGCAAGGTCACTGATCAGGTAGGATGAACGGTGACTTTGAAGCGACTTTTTGTAAAGTGGAAGTTGGGGTCTAGCGGTTAGTATTTGTGACTCATGACCAGAGGGACTGGGGTTCGAATCCAGCTGCTGGTAATATGTTATGTCCATGGGCAAGCCACTCACCCCACTTGCCTCTCTCCACCCAGGAGTATAAACGGGTACCGGCATTAGCTATGGCATAACCTGCGATGGACTAGCATCCCGTCCAGGGGGAATAGAAATATCCTCAGTCGTTTAATGCTACTGAAACCGGAGATAAATGCTGGCCTGTTGGGCCACATTGACTCGTGTCAGACTTTACTTTACATGTAAATGTAATTCAGTTTATTTTCATAGTGAACAAAGAAAACTGGCAGGGGCGGGATTTGAACATGTGACCTCCAGATAACCGTAGCGGCACACCACTGATTAAGCGCTCTGTCTTTCAGTTTTGAGCAAAATACAGTTAGCCCCTTGAATATGGACGACGGCCATAGCCCTGGGTTGAAAAAGACCACCTGGCTGGTGCATCTGCAGCCGCATTCCTGCGCTAACTCAATCCATTCATTTTGGAACTATATTTTTCTTGAATGGGAGTGTTATGAATCTATTGTAGATGGAGCTTTTTTAAACAAAGCTTTCATTCACAGGAATGTGCGATGAATATAGGACCACTCTATTCAGTGTGGTGCCTATTCTTTGCATTTATGCTTGACTGCACAGCCCCAATCTTGGCTTACCAGCACCCTCATCAATGTGCGTTCGCGTAACATGGCGTGACGTTACGTCAGCAATTTTATCCCGAATAACCTTTAACCTTTGAGATACCGAACAGGCTTATTAAAACAATGCAGTCACATTTTAAAACACAAAAAGTATGTGATAGAACGTCATGTTAATTTTCTTGTAGGTTCATTTTTAAGTAACATCGTTTTGCCTTTCAAGGACTGATCCGGAGGAGTATATACGCTTCTATTATATTTCTGTTAACTGTCCACAAGGAATTGAACTCGGGACAGAAATATTCAATCTCGTGTTAGCTGACCAAGATGATAATTTAGCAGCTTAAAAAATAGGTGTCTTTTTAAAAACTGTTCATAAAATGGAACTTTTGCGTCAGGGTGATTATAATTCAGTATTGGGTTTTTGCCCTTCACCAGCATAGTTTATAAACACGGTATACTCATCAGTGTTGTCCCGAGAAATTATTGGAAACAAAAAATACTCGGGTGGGACTCGAACCCACAATATCCTGCAGAGTTCCCACGGTCATGGAAAATCCCGGAAAATCCTTGAAAAAAGTTGTCCTGGAAAGTCCTGGAAAGTCCTGGAAATTTGGGGAAAATAAGAAAGTCATGGAAAAGTCATGGAAATTAAGTGTACATAGTGTATCTTTTTTTATTAAATTTTCAGAGTGAACAAAGAAACTGGCACGAGCGGGATTCGAACCTGCGACCTCCGGGTTACCGTACCGGCGCTCTACCAACTGAGCTATCTTGCCCTATGTTGGCGGTCTCCCAAATTGTCAGTATCTTTGTTCGAGTGGGCGCCAGTCAGAAGTCATAAACCCAGAATGCCGTGTAGCCAGGGATCACACCCAATTTTACGATACAACCTGGGAAGCGACATTGTGGAGATCACTCAATGAGGATACGACTTTCTAATTTATAATTCGTCACACAATCCACAAGGGAAACTGACCAGGTAAATTTGAATACATTTTCAGAGTGAACAAAGAAACTGGCACGAGCGGGATTCGAACCTGCGACCTCCGGGTTACCGTACCGGCGCTCTACCAACTGAGCTATCTTGCCCTATGTTGGCGGTCTCCCAAATTGTCAGTATCTTTGTTCGAGTGGGCGCCAGTCAGAAGTCATAAACCCAGAATGCCGTGTAGCCAGGGATCACACCCAATTTTACGATACAACCTGGGAAGCGACATTGTGGAGATCACTCAATGAGGATACGACTTTCTAATTTATAATTCGTCACACAATCCACAAGGGAAACTGACCAGGTAAATTTGAATACATTTTCAGAGTGAACAAAGAAACTGGCACGAGCGGGATTCGAACCTGCGACCTCCGGGTTACCGTACCGGCGCTCTACCAACTGAGCTATCTTGCCCTATGTTGGCGGTCTCCCAAATTGTCAGTATCTTTGTTCGAGTGGGCGCCAGTCAGAAGTCATAAACCCAGAATGCCGTGTAGCCAGGGATCACACCCAATTTTACGATACAACCTGGGAAGCGACATTGTGGAGATCACTCAATGAGGATACGACTTTTTAATTTATAATTCGTCACACAATCCACAAGGGAAACTGATTATAAATTAAAAAGTCGTATCCTCATTGAGTGATCTCCACAATGTCGCTTCCCAGGTTGTATCGTAAAATTGGGTGTGATCCCTGGCTACACGGCATTCTGGGTTTATGACTTCTGACTGGCGCCCACTCGAACAAAGATACTGACAATTTGGGAGACCGCCAACATAGGGCAAGATAGCTCAGTTGGTAGAGCGCCGGTACGGTAACCCGGAGGTCGCAGGTTCGAATCCCGCTCGTGCCAGTTTCTTTGTTCACTCTGAAAATGTATTCAAATTTACCTGGTCAGTTTCCCTTGTGGATTGTGTGACGAATTATAAATTAAAAAGTCGTATCCTCATTGAGTGATCTCCACAATGTCGCTTCCCAGGTTGTATCGTAAAATTGGGTGTGATCCCTGGCTACACGGCATTCTGGGTTTATGACTTCTGACTGGCGCCCACTCGAACAAAGATACTGACAATTTGGGAGACCGCCAACATAGGGCAAGATAGCTCAGTTGGTAGAGCGCCGGTACGGTAACCCGGAGGTCGCAGGTTCGAATCCCGCTCGTGCCAGTTTCTTTGTTCACTCTGAAAATGTATTCAAATTTACCTGGTCAGTTTCCCTTGTGGATTGTGTGACGAATTATAAATTAAAAAGTCGTATCCTCATTGAGTGATCTCCACAATGTCGCTTCCCAGGTTGTATCGTAAAATTGGGTGTGATCCCTGGCTACACGGCATTCTGGGTTTATGACTTCTGACTGGCGCCCACTCGAACAAAGATACTGACAATTTGGGAGACCGCCAACATAGGGCAAGATAGCTCAGTTGGTAGAGCGCCGGTACGGTAACCCGGAGGTCGCAGGTTCGAATCCCGCTCGTGCCAGTTTCTTTGTTCACTCTGAAAATGTATTCAAATTTACCTGGTCAGTTTCCCTTGTAGATTGTGTGACGAATTATAAATTAAAAAGTCGTATCCTCATTGAGTGATCTCCACAATGTCGCTTCCCAGGTTGTATCGTAAAATTGGGTGTGATCCCTGGCTACACGGCATTCTGGGTTTATGACTTCTGACTGGCGCCCACTCGAACAAAGATACTGACAATTTGGGAGACCGCCAACATAGGGCAAGATAGCTCAGTTGGTAGAGCGCCGGTACGGTAACCCGGAGGTCGCAGGTTCGAATCCCGCTCGTGCCAGTTTCTTTGTTCACTCTGAAAATGTATTCAAATTTACCTGGTCAGTTTCCCTTGTGGATTGTGTGACGAATTATAAATTAAAAAGTCGTATCCTCATTGAGTGATCTCCACAATGTCGCTTCCCAGGTTGTATCGTAAAATTGGGTGTGATCCCTGGCTACACGGCATTCTGGGTTTATGACTTCTGACTGGCGCCCACTCGAACAAAGATACTGACAATTTGGGAGACCGCCAACATAGGGCAAGATAGCTCAGTTGGTAGAGCGCCGGTACAGTAACCCGGAGGTCGCAGGTTCGAATCCCGCTCGTGCCAGTTTCTTTGTTCACTCTGAAAATGTATTCAAATTTACCTGGTCAGTTTCCCTTGTGGATTGTGTGACGAATTTTTTTATTAAAGTTGGAGGATCGGATGGCTGTAAGGGGAGGAGGAGGCCATTATTAATTAAACCTTATTTTCAAAAGCTAACAAATGGTTTTATAGCCCAACATCAGCGTTTCATCAGTATCATAATACCAAACAACTTTTCTCTGCAAAATGGCGTTAAATGTCAAGGAAATTGCCATATTTTAGTCCTGGAAAAGTCACGGAATTTGGTTTTCAGATTTCTGTGGGAACCCTGTCCTGCTTTCTAGTTCAGATGTCGTACCACTCGACCACCGAGCTTGCCGGAGTCAGCTGACTGGTTAGAATCTGATTTAGCAGCGGGTACCGCAACAAAACTATTCATAAAGATGGAATTTTGCATCAGGGTTTTTGCCCTTCACGAATTAAATACGTTGGTGAAGGAAAAAAAAACCAACATTGTCGTCTTTATTGATTTACTCCATTAACAGATGTTTCTGGAAGCCATGAACCAGAAGCTTGCCAACCATCCCCACTACACCAGCCGCAGCCTAGATCCTGCTGACAAGACAATAGAGCATGACAGAGACTTCCGCGTCAAGCATTATGCCGGCGATGTCATGTGAGTTATGACGACAAATCAGGAAATTTGCCACTCGGTTACGAATGAGCCTTTGAAACTTGGGCCAGTCTTCTGTCTGTGAACGATCTTGTTGCTTGTTTCCTTGTTTTGTTCCTTGCTGCGTAAATGTCTGCAATGGATGTGAATGGAGCTGTGCAAAATTTAATGAATGTGAATTTTTAGGGGATTAGAATCAAATACCAAGTCCAGGCTTTCAAGTATTCCTACTTTTCCTACTTTTCCCTAATTTGTTCTTCTTGCTCCTACTTTTCCTACTTTTTTTCTTGAAATTCCTATTTTTCCTACTTTTCCCAATTTTTTGTCTCACAACTCCGAAAACTGAAATCTCATTGAGTGTTTGATCACACAATGTAGTGTTTGTGTGCACGAGTGCTGCAACTTTACTTCGAAGAGCTTAGTTGAGGTTCAAACGCAAGTGTTGTGAGTACAGAACATGTAAAATGAGGCTTGCGATGCTGTGGACGTGGGTGAGTTTCAACAAAACTACTCCCAAAAGCTGGCAAAAGTCCTAATTTTATCCTGATTTTTCCCCCAAAGTTCTACTTTAGTCCTGTTTTTCAAAAAAAAATTAAGCCTACTATTCTACTTTTTCACCTGCAAATCCTTTAGGCGGCCTGGATGGGATTTAATTTCAATGCTCTAGAAATATACTGAGAAAGTACCGTTTTAAAAGAAGCCCTTCAAATATTTTGATTATTACAAGCACATTATCAAAACATCATCCTAGCCCTAAAGTATTACATCTCTTACATATTCATGAGTAAGAGCTGAATTCCAAGTGGTCAATTTCTCATCATGTGGCAGTCGATATTATTGCTGTGTACCACATGCAAACAATGTGTAAACAAACTGCCATGGAACTATCACACGGGGTCACACAACTATTCACGTTGTAACAGAACTATTGCACAGGGTTCATGGAACTATCACATGGGATCTTACCTCAAGCTTCACAGTGTGCATGCGCAAATATCTTCTTGATAGTGTGAGTTTGGACAGCCATATTTTGCTTTTGCCTCATGACTGATACTGGACTGGTGAATAGTAGGGGCTTTGCCGAATATTCAAATATTCGATCGATTAACGAATATTCAAATATATATTTTTGAGTTCGAATATTTGAAGTTGAAATGCAAAGGAATATAAAAAGGGCGAAAGGTTCAAATTTGTATAACAAAATTACATCTGTGACTTCGTGACTTATTCCTGTCCAAATAATTGTATGACTGCGAGCTATCTATCTGTGTCACATGCATACATAGTCATGACGAAGGTACCTGTTCCTACTTTTTGTCGGGGAAAAATATAATTTTCTCACCAGGGCAAAAAGGTATTTCTGCAATTTGGCTAAATCATTCCTTGTTGCTGGCAATTGTCACAACAGTGAGAATCTAATGTAATGATGATAATGAGCAGTTTCCAGCCTTAATTAGACTGCCTCTGTACATGCTTTGATTACCCCAAAATCAGTTTCGGGACAACTGAATATTCAAATGTTCAATCAAATGGGAGGTCGAAAATTTGAATATTCAATTATTCGATTTGACTCAGCCCCAGTGAATAGTAAAATAAATATGACATTGTTTATTGGACAGTCGATATGAGTTCCCATAGGTATTGCAAGCTGGCAAACTTGTTCCCCAGACTATTCTTCAGCTTGGACTAAGAACAAGATTAAGGCATCCTTTCCACACAAATGATGGATCATGCGATTAATTTTCGTCCATGCATTTGACAGGTATGATGTGAACGGCTTCATCTACAAGAACAAGGACACTCTCTTCCAGGACTTTAAGAGACTCTTGTACCTCAGCTCCAACCCGGTCATCTCTGAGATGTGGCCAGAAGGACAGATGAAAGTGACTGAGGTTGGATCACTCTTCAATTCCTCTCTTAGTCTCTGTTTAGGGAGCACTGCCTAACCCATGGTCGGGCCAGGCCGTTGAAAAGCCTGGCCAAGACACGAGAACCTCCCTGGCCTTCTGGCTTCTATAATCCCCTGGTTGTACACAATAAACTGCCCACTAATGCTGGAGTCCAACCAGCTCCCATTGTTCACCCAGACTTGATCTCCGGCCCGTGAATGGAATGACAACAAAAGCAATCACTGCAGATTAATGTGGGAGGGGCCACAGACTGGCCTTGCCTGGCAGAGACCGGGCTTTATGAATTTAGTAGATGCTCTATTGTTGGGTGATTTGTGGCTCACAATAGCAAGACCAAAAAGCCAGAAGCCCCGGGCGTAGCCAGGCTTTTCAACGGCCGGGCCCGACCATGGGTTAGACAGTGCTACCTTAGTTGTAATTGTGATTATTTTTTACACCAATTGCGACAGAGTTTGAAAATTGAAAAAGCATGTTTCATAGACTTTGGTAATGTTTAAAAATATAAGGATTTGGAAAAATTTGCCCTGTTCAACAACCCAGACTGGTACATGTATGGCCTAATTTTTCTCCCTAGGGGCTGCTTACTTTTGTAAATGCTCTCTGTACATGCCATTTGTGTTCTCATTTATTTGTTTCAGGTGACCAAGCGACCACTGACAGCAGGAACCATATTTAAGAATTCCATGATAGAACTGGTGAAGAATCTCGCCTCAAAGGTGAGTTTGTCAATAGCACCCAGACACAGTGTTTGTCTGTGGTGCATATCCTCACCGACACCTCAAAATAGCACTCTGTGTACATTTGTGACCCTGCAAAAAGGGCAATTATGTTGCAAAATTTGAAATTAGTGTTTTTTTATATATAGCTGGAAAGGCCATTTTATAAGCTTTCATATGGTATATGTCTGAGGCCTGTGGCATTTTGCATTCACGAGACATTTGGAAATGTGCATGTTTTTTTCTCAGGAATTTCTTGAAATGACTTAAGGAGTAACAAGCCATTTAAAACAAGCAAAAAGCAAATCAATAGATTGAAGCACTCGACACACATTCTTTTCCAACACTGAAATCCAAAGATTTTGGTTACGAACTGGAATAATATATTTATCAAAGATGCCAAACATTCCCTCCCTTAAAAATCACTTGTTTGAAGAATTGTTCACCCTCTTCACATAGAACAGCACGCGTAAAAGCATACAGCGACTTATGTGCCCTTTTTGCAAAGTGGGTCACATTTATGATGCATTTGAAATTAGCTGGTTATAAGAAGTGATCAACTTTAAAAACCCTCTGCAGACGTATCTGACACTTTTGACTGCACACTTTTACTAATTAGTTACTCCTTTGTTGGGTGATTATTTTTTTCCGTTGACGAAGACTGTATTTCCCTGAATTTGAATGCTTGAATTCCATACAAACCCTATAAAGCTTTTGGGTCTTTGTTGAGTAGTTCCTTGTTTCCTCAAACATCATGGGTGAGATTTCTCCAGATTTTTCCTGATTTCAGGATTTGTGGTCCTTAAATTGTTTTTATCATTCCAAAATGACCTCTGCAACTTGAAACGGTCTTTTTTTTTTATTCTAATGACCCTATTTTTTTGCAATTTTGAACTGTATCTTAGTTTTCTTGTGCATTTTTCAGCGATGCCATCCAAATTAAATGCCTCCAATTTTGTTCAGGTTTTTTTTTAATTTTCCCTCAAATCTCACCCCTGAAACATTTTCCCACGAAGTGTTTCTAAAGTGTCCCACTTCTTTGTCTTTTTGCCAACAGGAGCCCTACTATGTCCGCTGCATCAAACCCAACGAGGCCAAGTCGCCGCTCTTGTTTGATGCCGAGCGATGCCTCCACCAGGTCCGCTATCTGGGCTTGCTGGAGAACGTGCGAGTCCGGAGGGCGGGCTTTGCTTCGCGCCAGCACTACACAAGGTTCCTCCAGAGGTATACAAACAGGACACTTGTGTTTACCCTCCCTGCCCATTCAAAATATCGTTGAAAGTTGACGTCTACTTTTTGCAATGTTGATATTGCTTCCTGTGCAAGCTCCCCCCCCCCCCCCACTAGAAGTGGCTAAAAAAATGTTACGCTGCTAGCAAAAACAACTTAATACAAAGTAATGTTGTCTTTTAACCCATGTGGATTTTTAAATTTAAAATTAACTCTAACTCCCTACATCATTTTTCCTACACGTAACCTGAATCCTCAAATTTTTGCTACTGGGGACCACTGCCTGAATCCTGCAAAATCCGCCAGTGGGTTTTGGATATAACACCTCAATCCTCCAAAGTCATCCAACACCAGATTAGGCCTGATGACCTGGATCCTCCATTTTCCTCCAGAGGCAAAAATCCTCTAATGCCCTCAATCCTGCAAAATCCTCAAAATTCCTCCATTTAGCAAAGATGAATTTGGAGTATTTCGGATGGTTAGGGTTAATCAACTGCATCTTGTTTTATATCAATTAGTGTAATAAAGCTTAACAATTTTAAGGAACTAACCGCGACTATATCAACTCCACTCTGCTCTCTCCTGAACAAAATAAGTTTCCTTGTCAACCCTTCTTCCCCTGACCAGTAGCTGCTGACCAGGCGTTTGATTAATGTGCCACTTTTCTTCAGATATAAGATGTTGTCGCAGTTCACATGGCCGAACTTCCGTGGTGGAGTCGACAAGCAGGGGGTGGAGATCTTGCTGCGAGAAAAGCATTTGGAGGATGACGTTGCCTATGGTAAAACCAAGCTGTTCATCAGGACTCCGCGCACTGTGTATGCCTTGGAGGAAGCCCGCGCGCAACTCATACCGCCGATTGCAGTGTTTCTACAGAAGGTGAGATAGGGCGGTGGTTTTCCCAAACGTCAAAGTATAAAAATGTGCCATTGGTTTACTGCACGGTGTTTGATTTTGAAAGATTCGGGATTGTTCCTAGAAAATACAAAGCTCTAGGGGTCAGGGTTAAAAAAAAAAATATTTTATTAAAAGTATGTCCACACTAGCTAGTAGCTAAAATGTTGCATATTTGAAAATATACATGAAATATAGCATATAACAAATGCTACTTCTTGAACTGATATTTGTTCAATATCTGTTGAAATATCTGTATTATCTGTGTTCTGGAGAAACAGTCGTGTGATGTTTGTTGCCATTTACATTTTACATTTATTGAATAAATATTTGATTTGATTTGATTTGATTTGATTTGATTTGATTTGATTTGATTTGATTTGATTTGATGTCTTATTTTTTCAGATTTGGCGAGGGACCCTAGCCAGGCAGCGAGCCCACAAGATGCGCTGCATCTATCGCATCATGGCCTCCTACCGACACTTTAAGATCCATCGCTACCTCTACAAGCTGCAGGACACGTTCCACGGCGTCCGGAGCCTGAGCGACTACGGCAAGAGCCTGGAGTGGCCCGAGCCCCCCAAGGTGCTGAAGAAATTCAACCGGATGATGCAGAAGTGCCACCGACAGTATGTATTACCGTTCCCACAGTGTGATGAATTTTGAGAACCCTGAGGGGTCCTGTAGATGTAGCCTCCCAAGGTGCTGATAAAGAAATTTAACCGGATGATGCAGAGGTGTCAGCGAGAGTATGTCTTAGCCTTCTCACAGTGATGAATTTTGAGAAGGGGGGGGGGGGGGTTGTGAAGGTGTTGTTTTGTATTATACTTCATAGAATGGTAAAGGAAAAAGTACTTATTTCCTGTATTTTGAAACCATGTTGGCATGTGGGGGGGGGGGTGTCCTGCAGGTGTTGTTTTGCATTTTATACTTAACAGGAAGGTAGTGTGGGAAAAAAGTACTTGTTTCCTGTATCCTGATACTAGTTATTTCCTGGTTTGATGTAAATCATCACTCTCTTGTGCAAATTTGTGAACTGGTGTGGCTGTAGATCATTCCTGGGGCCCCGCTGTATAACCTTCTGAAGTTGTTAGAGTGTTGACCCCATGTTTTGAGAAAATAAAGCTCAAAGTTCAAAAAAGAACTCGCCCCCCCGAAAATATTTTGAGATTGAATTCAGTTTTAAAACTATTGGATATAACAGAATAGGGCTTTTCAAATGTAACAAAAAAGTTTGTATATAAAAAGAAATCTCACTTCTAATTTACAACATCTCTGATGCAAAAATTCTATCTACACAATGTTTTGTAGCCTGATTATGCATCTCCAAGATAAGACATCCTTTTAACCCCTTGCCTCCAGCTGTTATCGATGGGGTGTGGTATGACAAGAACGGGGCTGTGCAGCCAAGTGTAAACGTGAACAGTAGTCACCACACTGAATAGAGAGGTCATATTGTCACAATCTAATTAGCCCCCCCCCCTTTTGTGTGAATGAAAAAGCTCAATCTATTCATGACACTCTCACAAGAACAATATACATGTAGTTGAAACATTTGGGTTTATTTTTTCCACCTCATTTTCCCACTGGTAAATTCTATTTTTAATCCAGGCGGCCCCCAAAAAGGAAGCGGGCAGGGACGCAAAACCGGCCAGGTGGTCTTTTTCAAACTGGCTATGGCTGTCGTCCGTATTCACGAGGTTCAAATTTAGTGTAGTGTGAAGTACTTGGGGAGCACTGCCTAACCCATGGTCGGGCCAGGCCGTTGAAAAGCTGGGCCACGCCCGGGCCTTCTGGCTTTTTAGTCTTGCTATTGTGAGCCACAAATCACCAAGGAGCATCTGCTAATTGATAAAGCCCGGTCTCTGCCAGGCTAGGCCAGGCTGTGGCCCCTCCCAGACTAATCTGTAGTGATTGCTTTTGTTGTCATTAAATTCTGGGTGAGCAATGGGAGCTGGCTGGACTCCAGCATTAGTGGGCAGTTTATTGTGTTACAACCAGGGGATTATAAAAGCCCCGGGTGTTCCCTGGGGTTGGCCGGGTTTTTCAACGGCCTGGCCCGACCACGGGTTAGGCAGTGGCTTCCTTACCCTGTTCGAATTCTCTTTGACAGGTGGATGTGCCGCTTGATGTTGAATCGACTCCCCAAGGAGGACTGGCCAGAGATGAAGATCAAGATTGCTGCCATGGATGCCCTGAACGGCCGCTGCCAAGACTGGGGCTACAAGCGAAAGTGGCAGGGCAACTATTTGGCCTCTGTAAGGGCAGCTACATGCACCTGGGCCCAATTTCACGGAGCTGCTAAGCACACAAATTTGCTTAGCACAAAAATGTCTTGCTTACTAAAAATAGGTTACCAGCCAAAACTCCATGTGATTTTCATGCTAAGCAAAGAACAGCATAATACCAGTCACAAGCAATATACAACACATGGAAATTTAGTTGGTAATCTCTGTTTTATCAATAAAGAATGTTCACGCTAAGCAACTTTTTGTGCTTAGCAGCTCTGTGAAATTGGCCCCTGTATGGTATGCATGGACATTTGTGAGCTGGCAGCACGAAATGAGTGGAAAGTCGCACGATGATTTCTGTGTTGAAAGCTCAAACAACACGTTTTCACTGAAAGTCATTACTGGGGGCGGCAAACAAACAAACAAACCTGACATCGTAAGACTCCACTATGCACTAAAGCGCAGTCCGTCTTACGCTATCGGATTAGTTTGCTGCCCCCAACGACAACTTGTAGACAAGTGGCACCAGCGGGGCTAAACGGTTCTTGAGAAAAACAACTATAAAAAGCGACTTTTCATGGCAGAAATAATTGCATGTTTGAGTGTAATATACCTTAACCCCTTCTGTCTGGCTGTCATTGATTCGGGGGGGGGGGGGGGGGGGGGGGGGTTGAGCTGTATGCCAAGAAGGGGCTGTGCGGCCAGGTGTAAACGCAAACAATAGACACCACACTGAAGATATTCATCGCACTTGGAGCCACCTTTCGTGTGAATGCAAGCTTTGTTTGAAAAAGCTCCATCTATTCAATACACTCCTATTCAAGAACAACATAGTTGAAACATGAATAGATTGAGTACGTGCAGGAATGCGCATCATTAATCAAGAATAACGTCATAATCAGAGCCACCACTAATAATACAACCTCTTTAAGGTAGTATACACCATTTGCTTTTGTTGTAATTTTCAGAAGCCCACCTCAGTTTAATAGGTCTGAAAATTAGCATAATTTCTGTAGAAGAATTATCCTGTATTTAGGTCTGGGCCCAGGAAAACCGCAAGAGTGATAGGGTTGACAATTCAAAATATCGCTAACCCTACCACCTAGGATCGTAACCGTTACCTCAAGTGGCTTTTAGCTGTGTATTGGGTGATTTTAGTTAAAACAAAAACCTTTAAAGTGAGGCATGTGGCAAGCCATTCCTTTGTTCAGCCTTGTGCTTTTTATTGCTACAGGAAATTGTGTGGAATTTTTGAAACTGAAATGCAGACATGCGTCTGTAATTGCATGAAACTTCATAGGGTGAAAGAGAAACCCTTTTTCCTATAAAGACGTGAAGAAAATACCACTAATGACTTGAAAATTAGAGACCTCGCGGTAATGACAGAAGTCTTTCAATGGTTTCAATGGTATGGTTGTCATTTCCTGTGTTACATACAAGCAAATAAGGATTTTGTTTCCCAACTTAGAAATAAGGAAGCACAGAAATGCCGTTTATCTTGTTTTATTTGTTTTTCCTCAGATCTCTGAAAACAACCAGACTGCCCCATTTGTATCCATGTGCGGCCAACTGAAGAACAAAGATCACTTCAACAAAATCTTGTTCTCATCCTCTGTCATTAAGGTATTGACTGTGAAAAACCAGGAGTCGAAGCAACTGGGGAGTCTTAGGCCCTGTCATAATTACTTGGCTACGGCTAGATGTTACACACATGACTATGGTAGCGGCTGCAGCCATTTCTCATAGACTTGTGTGTAATTTCAAGCCGTAGCCAAGTAATTCGAACAGGGCCTTAGTCTTGGACGTTATTTTGCTCCCATAAGATATATCTTATATATACGCACTGCATTTGTCCAATGCATGTGCAGTGGCAGTGAATTTTATGTAAAATGGTTAATTTTTTATTATCATGTAGATTTGCTTGTCAGTTTGTATCAACAATTTTCCTCCAAGTTGTAGCTGTAACCAAGTATATTTGTTTCTCAAGTCAAGGCAGAAGTTGTATTTTCCCAACTCAAGCTAGATCTCAAGTTATTTCTCCCGAGTCAAGTTGCCAAATCAAGGTTGTTTTTATAAACTAAAAATCAGATTTACAAGAAATGTTTTTTTCCCAGCCAGAGTCAAATTGCAAGTCAAGTTTTTCCAAGTCAAATTCAAATCACAGGTCCGATTTTTCCTTGTCCATTTTTCCTATATTTCAGTTCAAGTAATTTTTTTCATACATACATATTTTTTGAAAATGATTTTTGCCCAAGTCCAGTCAATCAAGCTGTGTCGTTAATGGTGAAATTTGTGCGAGGGCACTTTGGAACGCACCGTTTTTTTTTTTTAATGGGGCACTCGAGATAGAAAATTCCATTGGGATTCATGTTTTTTCATTCAGCGTCCAACATAGACTACCTATTTTGTCAGTTGAATGGAATGGATCCACACAGCATCTGCTTCATGTTGTGTAATGGAGCTGTGGAAAATGCACTAACCTCTAGTTTTTGTATTTCTTTTTTCTTTTTTTTGCAAAGATCAACAAGCACAATAAATGTGCCGAGCGAGCACTGCTGGTCACAGACAAGTTCATCTACAAGCTGGATCCCAAGAAGGGGTTCAAACCCATGAGGATAGGAACGCATATATCAGAGGTGACTTATTATTTAGTATGAAGACCCTGATTATATCATCATTATTGTGGAGTCATTTCTGACCTAAAGGCCAGTTTATGGTCGGTCGTGCGACTGAAAAATTGATGCGCGATCATCACACACACGGCGGTTTATAGTTATTGCTGAAGCGCCAGCGACAAGACGCCGAAAGACACTGGCAACGTCACTACAGAGTTCAAATGATTGAACTTCGACATGGTCGCTGACCTCACTTTTCATGATTGGACCAAAAGAATTGCGGGGTCGATAAAAAAATTATGATGAATATGCAAATTGCATAGCAGTAAACAGAATGGAGGACTGCCTTCTTTTTTTTTTTTAATGTCACGAATAAAAATGCAAAGACCTATCTGCTTCCAGAAACTGAGGAAACACAGTCTGGGTCTGGGTCTGGTTCTTGGAGCCGAGGAAGCTGACGAAACAGTCAAAAATTCAGGCTCAAATTTATTGGTCTTTCTATAAAACTTGCTATTTAACAATTGAATTTGGTTCGCATTACGCGTATGTTGCGATGACGATAAACTGCCCAAAACCAGCTTCAGCGTCCGGCGACCATCAGCGTCCGGCGACCATCAGCGTCTGGCGTTTACCATCGCCCGACCGACTATAAACCGGCCTTTAGTACGTATAATAATAACAACAAAATACTAACAGCTTTAATTTATAGATGTTAGCCATGTCACCTATAAGCCCAAATACCCAGTACATTTTTGTTAATCCGTTGCTTTTTTTCCAACAACAATGTTCTGTAAGTTTTGTACACAAAATGTGGGAGCCAAGGATGGTGTTCGGTATAGCCGAATGTTCAGTATAGCGGTGTTCATTATAGCGGCATTCGACTTTTCAATGGGCCATCTTTGTGTTGAGGGGACTACAGGCACCGGGGCAAACCCCTACTCTTTCACGACAGGTGCTCTGGGTTCTTTTACATGCACTGATCCTATAGAGCACACGGGACTAGAAGCCGAAATCCCATCCAAAGGATGTGACCCTTTTGAGATGAATAAAGGCAGGTCATGCCCCAGACAAATGTACTCATTATTGCCAGATACGTTCATGCAAGCATTACATGGTGTGGTTTCCCATCCAAGTAATGCCTGCAGTCAACGTTGCTTAACTTCGGTAGTGTGCCTCTTGCTCTTCCACTTGCGCCTCCCTTGCCTTATTTTCAGGCTGCGACATCCCCGAATAGTATGGATAGAATATAGAGCATGTAAGTTGGCCTCGAGAACGTACGAGAGTTTACGAGAAACCAAACTTCCGGGCACCTCGAATAGGAGCTTAAACGTGTAAAGCGAGTAGTTTTCTTGAAATAATTTGTTTTGACGCTGTTCTTTTTACTGAAAGGTAGATAAAAACTGTTAGCAAAATATTATTTTTCATTTCAATTTACAAAATGTGAACGATATATCAAATTAGGGAAAAGGAGAACGAAAAAGTCTAGTACGTCATACGTACGTCATTCGCCATTGTTCTGGTTCACGCGCCAGTCTTAATAGCGTAGACCATATGCAGTATGAGGCGGTCGTCACATATAATTTATGGACGTACGTTCAGTTACGTCCACAGCGCCTGAGGATGCAGGACAGGGGTTCTTGGGGGCCGGGCTTTCTCTTCCCGACAATGAGCCAATCACGTTGCAACCTGACGCTCAGGTCAAACATTTTTTCCTACTTTTCTTCAATAATTTAGACAGTCATGCATGTTTTCATATATTGTAAAATAATTTTTTTATTTATCATCTATATTTATGGCCGTTTCATGGTTCAGATCTTCGTAAACACAAGGTATTATACAAAACAAAATCAACCACACGTAAAAGTCCTATCGCCGGCGGCTCGGAGGTGCCCGGAAGTTCAATCGTGACCATTATGCACGAGACTTACACGGTCTATTGTGGCAGAAAATTGAGAATGGTAGGCAATGAGTGGCTATGACTATTTTATTTACTAATGCTACTTTACAAGAGTATACTTTCGAGACATTTTCTCATGGAATTTGCCTGTTTTTTCTTTCTGTCCTTGTCGTGTTATAGGTGACAGGGATGAGCATAACCCCAGGATCGGACCAGCTGGTCATCTTGCACCTGTCCGGAGACAACGACATCGTGGTCGGGCTGACCAGCACCAGAGGAGAGAACAGGGTGCCGGAGCTGATCGGTGTGCTGTGCAGACAATGGATTGAGTAAGTCAAGCCCAGTGGTAGCTACGTGGGACGTTTTGTCCCGACCAGTTAGTCAGGTAGTAGGGTACTCGAGCAGCATTTGATCTACGACTGGGTGCCTGCCTGATGTCCGCATAACACAGAGATACCAAGCAGTACGGATTTTCCGTATTTCGTACGGAAATTCACGAAAAATATGGAGTTGTGCATTTTTGTTTATAAATACGGATTTTGTGAAATCCGACCATAATAATGTTTTGTCTATGATACTGCTTGAGTATTGGCTCATGATTGTGATTCCAACCGAACGGATGCAACTTTAGCTTTGAAAATAAAACAAATGACACACCATCCAGCGCATGGGTTCGTTAAACTCAACAGGGACGTGGCGTGCATGCATAGCATGAGCTCATAAAAAAAATCTGATTTTCGGGTCAAGTTAAAATTTCATGAAAAATACGGATTTTCTGAGCAAAATACGGATTTTGTTACTTTCTGACTACTGAAATGAGTCTGAAAAGGTGACAACTCTGGTAATATATTGCACATTTGATTTCAATAAAGTCTGTTACTGTTTGGCCGAGATGTGAGAGGGGTGGATTCCGCCCCCCCCCCCCCCCTCCCCCCCAGCTGTGAGAGGTGTGCCCCTTCCCAAAGAACAAATCTCTTTTGGGGGTACATTTTTAAGAGCTGAACCTGCACTAACAACCGGCCATAGAATCAAAGCTTTCTTGAGAGTTTGTTCCTAATCATGCTTTTTTGCTGGACATTGTAGAGTCCTCAATTATTGTGAACAAAATTTTCCCTTCAAACAGGATGAAGAAACGAGAGTTGCGCCTGATTGTGACGCCAACCTTACACTGCCAGTTGGGTAAGCACAAGAAGACAGTCAGCGTGCAGAATGTGCCGGCCGACCGGCCGCTCTTCAAGAAAGAAGGTCAGAATTTAGTACTACTGTGGCCAGTGGAGTCCTAAAGTCAACCGGTCGTGTGACCAGTTTGATTTACAGATCCAGTGTTCGGCTTACAGTTCAACTTTTTTTATGCAAGGCTAAAAGCCACTCGAGATATGGAGCTACAAAAAAGAAAACTATGAAAGACCAAAAGTCAACCAAATAATATAACTGTGTCAGCTGATTTATGTACATGCTCAATGTCGGTGGAAAGTTCAAGAATAAGCCAGTTCGGTATTTCAACTGTGCATGTGCACAACAAGATTCGACGATTTTTCTCTCGGGGGGGGGGGGGGGGGGGGGGAAACGTGGCAGATAAATGCACACCAGGCTATGGGGGACGTGGTAACCGAATCTGCATTTTGTGCAATTTTTCGTGCAATCGAAAAGACGATGGAAACTTTTGTTCGAACAAAAGTTTGGACACACAAGAAGACACCTGAAAACGCTTCGCTGTCCAAACGTTTTTTGAAAAATGTTACTGCAGAACACGACGATCTCTTTAATTTTGCTGGTACCCGCTATGCTTTTGCACGCATATGATAAAATGTTTCTTGTCAAATCTTGATGTGCACATGTGCAGTTGGAATACCGAACTGGCTTATTCAACCTGCAGTTTAGACTGGTTCTCTGTCCCTCCATTCTCGTTGAGACTTTGCATATACGGACTAGTAGAAATTGGCATACAATTAGAATTCCTCCTGGCTTTTGTAAATTAGGGTTGTTTTCATATTGACGTACTCGGGAAAACATTGGCATTCAACTACTACAAAAAACTTGCCAAAACATATATATACATCTATATGCGCATTCCTGCCTGTACTCAATCCATAAATTTGTCAACTATATTGTTCTTAAATGGGAGTGTAATGAATGGATGGAGCTTTTTCAAACAAAGCTTTCATTCACACCAGAGTGTGGCTCCAAGTGCGATGAATAGGACCACTCTATTTAGTGTGGTGCCTATTGTTTGCATTTACGCTTGGCAGCACAGCCTGTTCTTGGCATACCATCCCCCATCAATAACAGCAGGGGCCAATTGCATAAAGCTGTTGAGCACAAAAATTTGCTTAGCATGCAAATGCTTCCTTGATTACCAACCAGATTTCCATGTGTGGAATATTGCTTTTGACTGGCATTCAGCTGTTGTTTGCTTAGCATGAAAATTACATGGATTTTTGGCTGGTAACCTGTTTTTATTAAGCAAGACATTTTCATGCTCAGCAAATTTGTGTGTTTAACAGCTTTATGAAATAATTGGGCCCAGGACAGAAAGGGTTAAACAAAATGTATCCACACCATAGAGCTTATTACTGCAGCACTAACTCCTCATTCGATCACGCTGATGCATTGAAGCCACCCTGAGTGCGGGCATGATTGTGTGCGTGATTGAAGAACACTTAAAAATTGTCTGAAACATCATTCTATGGCCCATTATCTATGCATCTTTCATGTGTGTCTGTAAACTTTTACGTGAAAAAGCATTGCTTTAGGAACATACGTCAGTTATGAACGTGCATTAAATTGGCGCATTTTCTTGCTCAGACTATAGCCCATTGTTGAGATCAGCAATGTTGTGTTCTTTACCGCATAAAAATCAGTACAAATTAGGGCTGTTCATTTTCGAATAATTTAGTATTCGATTATTCGAAACTAGGTTTGACAAAATATTCGAATATTTGATACTCGCTGATCACGTTTTTCACGTGTCAGCTGTAATTGCAATGCCGCACTGGTAAAAAGTTGCACGCAAAGCACTGCTGCTGTTTTACGTGCAGTGATCGATATTATGGACCTTATGATCAAGATTTTTTGCATGCGCCTGTTGTATCAAGATCAATACGGGTACGTATAACAAGAAACCAAACTCCAGCCTGCGTTTTTGTCATGGGTTTTACAGACGGGAACAATAAACCTCCATTCACAAACAGTTACCATCGGCAAAAATGCTGCATTTGACAATGCTAAGCGCCGTAACTTTTCTATTGAAATAGCTTTAGAGTCATATCTGTACGTGCATATATATACTTTATCGAATATTCGAACTGGCAACAAGATATTCGAATATTCGGTATATTCGGGACAGCCCTAGTACAAATGCACATGTGCAAGTGGCCGTTCAAAAGCCATATGAACTTTCGAGTTTTCCATCTATTGGTGCACAAACATGGATGTGCCCAGAGGGCTTCACTACATACGGCAAGTTAGCACTGTGTTAATCAAATATAGCTCTAAGATTCACAAACGAGGGCCAATTAAAAGTAACATATCTGCGCTACCTCCTGGTCTACATGTGTTTTGGAGGACATGGAACCAGTCTATTTTCGGGGGTCAATTTAGGTCAAGCAAAACCTCGAGTTGGACAGTCGGATGTACAAGATGAAATTGTTTAATTATTTACCGTAAGAAGGAGTTGACTTTTACTGTATGTGACAGCAGATTTATATTTGTAGGGCATTAATCAATATACAATAGAGTCAAACATGTATCAATATATCAATTTGATTATATCAATATATTTTTTCTTTGATTAACCAAAGATTCTACAACTCTGGCCTGATAAGATACACAGTAAATTATGATGTGTGTGCTGTCAAAAGTTATGTGAGATACAATTATGTTGTTAGTACTCTTTGATGTGTGTGCTTTTATGTAGGAAACATTTGTGTTGTTTCCCCTGGCAATTTGCTAGTGACCAAAAAGATACGCCCCAGAAGAAAGTTCTTGACATTATATTTTTGTTTCTATGCCCATTTTGATGTATTTAATTTTGATAAGTGTACTAAATCATAGTATTTTTTCTGGCATGTGTGGTGCACGGTGTTTTGTGATAGATGTGTAGTTTCAGTCATAGGATTGAACCATTTGGTCATGGGTAGAGTTTTGTTTGATCGTGTTATTTTCTAAAAAGTAGTACTATTTTGCCGCAATAGTTAATTGTTAGTACTATTTTGCTCCAAACCAACTTAAATTGTTGATTGTCCTATATGTGTGTGTTTATAGAATATCTAAATTGTAAATTCTAGAATTGAAAGAATATGCACAATTTTGTATGTAGAATCATGGTAGAATGAAGAAGATATAATAAAGTGTAACTCTGACATGTAGGTTAATTTTTCTTGACATTTTGCACACACTTGTTGTGCTAAAAGTCAATGTTTTTTCAGGATAGCTTCAGTGACAAGTTGATAATTGTAAGTTTGTAACTAATTTGACTTTGATCGTACGCATAAGGGGTTTTTGGTTTTGATTTTTGCTGCCATGGTATTTTGTTTGTGTTGGCTGCTCTGGATTTAATTGGGTGAGCTGTGTTCAGAGATTGCTGTGACCGACCAATCACATTATGTCTTTCATCATGTCTGTAGTACTCTGCCTTGGTACTTCGTTCGTCATTGGATGGAAACGTCTACATGTACAGGATGTTTTTGTTCTGTTTCGTGTTTTACTTCGGGTGTGATACCATGAAGCATTACAAAGGTTATATTTGACGTCGTAGGTAAAACATAACGAGATGTCAATGTCAACTGTGCAATTAGTGTGCACTATGAGCTCCAGCAATCGCGTGAACATCCGAATCATTGTAGGTTTTCTCTTTAACTTGACCGTTTTCCATCTTTTGGTGGCAATTTTGACGCAAACATGAAGTTGTGTATGTTAAAAGAAATCCTTCATGCAGCTGAAATGATGTGACACACACGTGTTATACTTGAAATATTTTTCATAGATTCTTTGGAAACACTGTATATTGTACCTTTGTGGGTACAGGCATATGTGTGTAGATAGTCTGGAATTTTGACTTCGTAGATTTTTTGTGTGCAAATCAAGTAACTCGATAAACGCAATAATGATCTCTTTTTGCCATGTAATAAAGAAATGAAATATGTTTTTTTATGAAAAGTAATATATTGTACAGGTAAAATCGAATAATGAATTCTGATCGTAAAAAATATATCTTTTTTTCATCGCCTCAAACCCTTCCTCCAAAAAGTTGCCCTTCCTCCAAATTTAACCCTGTGAGGACCGTGCTTTTTTGGCTCTCTCGGGACCGGGGGGCGCCTCATCAGTGTGCCAAAATTTTATGCCGATCGGCTTGAGCGTTCTGAGGTTATTTGAAAACATTTGTTGGGGGTACATTGTGCCTTCTCCGGTCCTGATAAAGTTAACGTAATTAACCAAAAGTGAGCCAATGGGTTAATTACCTGCATATGAGTTGATTAATTGACATTAATTTTATTTTATTGCACACGCAGACGAACTTTATTTAATAGCTAGCGGATGATGACATTACTTAGTTTCATGGCTTGTAAAGATTTCAGCCGTCTTTGTGCAAATGACATCTGTAAACACGATGTGTATTAGTGTGCTTATTAAGATTCGTTTGTAATTTATAAAACAATGTAGTGCGTGTGATACTCTGATTACTTGTATATAATACGGGAACTGTTTTTCACTACATTTTTTGTTGTTGCCGCACTTAGCTTTGTAGTTAGGTTTAGCATCATTATTAAAAAAACAAATATAAAAACTAGAGGTTTGCGTCTGTTTGAAACAGAACGCAAGGCTTTCCGTTTTTTTGTTTTCCACCCTAAAACTTCAGCTTACGTTCTATGTTTGTGTTAGGTTTGATTAAGATCTGATGTTTATAGTGAGCAAAGTGGCGCGTACAAAATTCGTGTACAAAGTCTATTGGATTTTGGATAGAAATATAATATTCATAGAAAATCAGCCGATGACGTCACACATTTTTCCCATTTATGTGAAAGAATATAGGAGATAAAGCTATTACAAAAAGAATTTTGAATTTAGCATGTTCTGTTGATGAGATATCGCTTCAAAAAACTTTAAAATCACTATAAAATCGTATGATGACGTCATCATGACGTCATCATGACGTCACCTCAATTTCCATATATAACACATACTTGTCTACCACCACCACAGCAGGTTTGAATGCAATCGGACCTACGGTTCTCTAGATATGGGCCCTTGAAAAATGCACGTTTAAGATGACGTCACATGACACTTGATGACGTCACGTTTCGGTATATATTTTCAAAATAGTGGGTATTGTGTAGTTTAGGATTTGTGTATTAATTGTGCTCATGTTAGCGCCTGGAGTATTTGATTATTTTAAAAGCCTTTTTTGTCACTAAAGTAGACTTCTCTGAGTCCCAATGACACGGGCTTTTTGAGATTTGGAAAGGTTTTTCAATGCGGAAAATACGATTTTCTTACGCGGGTCACGTTTTGGCTCGGTCAACTTCGACCCATCCCCTACTCTCTCCCACCAGCTACATAGGCCTACCCGTGTACAACGGGGTATTGCGCAATCGCGTATTGTTGTCCTCTTAACTCCAGATTTCACTCTAAAGAACCATGCAGATGTTCTTCGACGTGGCCCTTTGTTCTGAATGTGGCAAAACGAACAATTTTCAAGTAGATTGTGTTCATGCCTGGGCGAAAGTGTACTCAACAACACAATCGCCGCAACAGAACAAAAAGCAAAGGCTTTCCCGCTGTAGCGGAAAAGCAGAACAAAAACAAAGCCTTTTCCGACTGGTTGTCGGAAAAGCCAAAAAAGAGTGGAAAACCCCGGTAGAAAACCCCGGTGGAAAACCCAAGTCTTCAGCCTTCTTGGGTAGAAAGCCTTGTCAAACGATTGCATACTTACATGTAGTTCATTGAAGACATATGGTTTAAACTCAACCTCATATACATAAGATGTTTCTACAAACTGAGCGTTGTTCTTGAAGTCTGGCGCAAGATAACGTTGAAAAGCTTTCAGTCTTTGTAAGTGGTAATGCCAGCAAAGGAGAAAACACTTTGTAGAAGAAAGAATCGATTTTGTTTTTCCTTTGGTTACTTTCTCTTTAGGTGGAATCGGTTTATCAGTGATGCGTCTTTTCGGTGAAGTAGCTAAACCCAGAGACTTTTTTGCACAAACGTAATGTCGTGAATCAAAATAAAACATAGCCCCACAATTTCGCCCCAACAAGAGATTTTTTTCCCGAAAGCCAGATTCATCCGTGGTTTATAAAGATTGCCCGTACTTTCAACCTCATAGAGTACCGAAGTTTGACGTCAGTGGGCACGACAACTGGCTCCAAACAAATGGAGATTTCGACTGTTCCTTTAACATGCCCCGTCGTATTGCTGTGGAGTAGGAGCTCCGACGTTATAATTAGAGGGGCGAAAAAGGTGTCGATAAATCATTTGAGTCAGAAAATCCTCTTACTGGAGATAGCTGAGGTTTAAGTACAATGGCATGTGTAAGATGAGGCAAGTGCAGACAAATCCTATTGTGATAGGTTAATCCAAAACTATTATTACTGTAGTGGTGCTCCCTATTTTATACAATCGGGTAGTCGAAAAATACAGGTTTAATCTACTATAACACCGCCATTCTCAAAGACTATTTCAGTTAAAACATGTATACTTGGTATTAATGTGCAATCCGTTTGACGTGTTTTTTGGTCCCTAAACGAGATGCTGACAGAGCCTCTCTTGCATATGCCGTGGAGGAATTGTTTTATTTTTTGTTGCTATGGATTGCTATGGTTGGTCTTTTTCTACCATTATACATTTGAGTCTACTGTGCTCTACTTACCCTTAGAGCCACTACCAATGCTCTCCGGGTAAAGACTCCCTCCATACTGCTGTGAGGGGTAAGTCTACTGCGCTCTATACTTAGGCCTACCCGTAGAGCATTAGTAGTGGCTCTACGAATAAGTATTCGCTAGTAGACTCCCTCCACACTGCTGTTGGGGTAATTTCAGCGCATACTTTATTTCGTAGCCTGGTTTATTTTATCGGCATCTTGGTCTTCGTTTTTATGGGTTTAATATGTTGTTGGTGTTTTCTCGTTTTTGTTAACGTTCCATTACTTACAAATTAAGTAAATACTATAACTTCATATAATTATGGAATTTGTATGTTCATTATTTACATGGAAACTATCTTTGACACTATGTACTAGGGCAATCAAAAAAGAGTGCCTCAGATAAAGTTTAAAGTCTAAATTCGTAGTACCCATTGTTTAAATTAACCAAAATCATGCTGAATTGTACACTATATTATGCTATGACGCAGTTTATTTTTTAATAAAATATTTTGCCATTAATATCGTTATTAATAGACATTATAACTAACCGATATTCTAAATAGTGTGAGCCAAAAAGAACCGAACCTAGATATTTCTCATGTTTAGCCTAAAAATCTGGCGCAAGTATCGTAAAATTATGGCAGAATTTGGGTTCGGTTTCTTTGGACTCGCACTGTACTTTCACTGTTGTGAAAGTCATGATCAGGCAAAATCACCATTGTAAGCTCATTTTGATTTGTTCTGTAATTTCTTCCGTAAAAAAAATCTACACCTTCGTACAGTTTAACTGAACATTTAGAGAAATTGACAAGTGACAGAAAGCATAACATGTTAATTCCTTCCTTTCGTTTTCCAGGTAATTTTGTCACAGTCGTAGTCAGGAAATATAAACAGATATCGAAATGTACTAATGCGAGGGAATTTATTTGCCAATGAATTCCGAATGATGCATGTTTTATATAATTGTTATCTTAGAGGAGATATTAGAAGAAAATATTGTAACTATAGTTAAATGAATTACATGTATTACCAATATATAATATATTTTTGGCGTTGACGGAGTACTTCTTTAGAAAAATCTATCGAAATCCAGTTGCGTTTAACTTATGACGGTGAGAATTTTGTTTAGCTATTGAGAACTTGCACTGGCTTTTTCTTGACTTGAGGTGGCGCACTTCATATGATCTGTAAGAAGTTCAGCGCTTACTCAAAAAAGTACTTTATTATAGAAAACATAACACTCACCATCATTGTAATACAGTATTGTGGGAAATTGTTATCGAATGTCCGTCCGTTATTGCCATGTTTTGTGAGCTAATAGGCCCTAATCCTTCTAAACCCCCCAAAAAAGCCATCGCCATGTTTTTGCTGATTTGGAATTTTGGATGGATCCAGGAGCTGCTAAGCAATACAAATTTGCTTAGCACGAACATTCTTCTTTGATGGAGAGTTGGAAACGGGATTACCAAACAAATTTATTTCTATGTATATTGCGCGTGACTTGTGTTCAGCTGTTGTTCACCTTGGCATAGAAATCACATGGATTTTGGGCTGGTAACCTATATTTTAGCAAGAGGGTTCATGATGGTTTTTGAATTAATGCTTTATGGATTCGGATTAATTGGAAAGATCACAGGTTTTGGTACAGATCTTATTTTGGTATGTGCAGCGATAGCATAGTGCGGACACCATGTTATATGATAATTTCATGATTGGAATTTCAAAAAAATCTGGGGATTTAGGTCTTGAAGGAAGCGTGCAACGGGATCTGTAAATGACTTATAGACATGATAGGACGGCTTTCTTGCCATGTTATAAATGCTCGCCTTCCCTGTAGCAATTCTATGGAGTACTTTCAACGTTGTGGTTTTTACCATATTCTTGAAGCAAGGATATCAAAGGCTCAATACCACCGTCACCATGTGTAAAACATGCGTGAAACTTTTCTACATTTTCGTGGAGTAAGTTTTCCAAGGTTTGTTTGACTTGATTTTCATGTTTAGCAGCTGGTGGGGATTCCATTATTTTAGCAGCCAATATTCCCTCAAAACCTTGTTGAGCTGTGCTAAAGCATTGATCTCAAGGACTCTTCTTAACCTGTGCTCTTTTCGCAAGGAGTTCCTTGTATTACCTACAGCAATAGCGCCCTCTTTCACAAACAGATGGCAGGGTTTCCTACGAACCTTCATCATAGAGCTATTAGCTCCATGCTTCCACTACCCAATTAAAACAAGCATTCGGATCACGTGTTTGTATTTTTGTAACAGATTTGTTAAACTAGATATCCATTGCATGTTTCCTAATGAGAAACAAAAAATGCTAATGGCTTACAACTCATTAAAATGTCAATACCGGCGTGCTTACGTATATCCAGTTGGTCACTAAGTCGTTGATTGTGTTTTTTTGTCAACCTTAGCACGTGCGGGGACGAAATGAAAGCCTTACATTCTCACCTTGAGGTATGCAAATAAACTACTGTTTCTACTTTACCTGCGTCGTGGTGAGGTTTGTGTTTACTTTATTTATTTATTGTCATTTATCCATAGTTATTCTAATGCATTTGAACTGGGTACCCGAATATCTATAGCCCTACAAATAGGGTTGTAAATGGTTCCTTTTTTAACTTCTGTGGAGGCCCACAATCTCAAGCAACGCTTGCTTTCTACAGTCCTACAATCATTTTACATGTACCCGTAATATAGACTACATGAAATGCAATGAGCATACTCGGTGGTGCACTCAGTGGCGCATTCTGGTGCATGTAAAAGCCAATGACCCATGAAATGTATATGACAATGGGGACATTATTGGGTGGGGGAATACTGTTATAGCCGTCTCCTCCCCCCGGGATCGCCGCCCATAAGCATATACTTCCGTATATCCGTAGTAGTGCGTATTGGGTTACCCGTTTTTCGTAATCCATTGCTTCCCAATGTTTACGCATCACGCACTAATGCCCGGATCGGACGCATATTTGCCTCTGAAACTACAGTGAACTGCACGAAATGCTTTTTGGCCAAAAGCTAGTTGGTTACACGTAGTTTGCGGTTCCCCGTGAGTTATAGTCCTCGTATTTGAGCATAAGCCTTGAAAAGAGTTAAGAACTTGTTTTATTTTTTTAAATTTATATTTAGATGAAAGTTCTGGGATTTTGGACGCCTCAAACATTGATAGCCAATCACATTATGACGTCATCCTCAAGTACCCCCTCCCCTTTCAAATTCCCTCATTTCAAATTGCCGAGAACAACTGATCAGCATTCAGAGCATTAGGTTACGTGTGTACACAGTGGCCGGAATCCCGGGTTGCGTTTGCTTATTCTTCGAAGGTTTCTACCCGATGAAATCGTTGCTGCTCCCCAGGAAAAGTACAGGCGTGGAACCCGTGGAACCCGCGTTACCAATACGTGAATCCATAATGGGTTCTCTCAGGAACAACCTCACAAAAATGGCTGACGGTTCATCGTTGTCTGTTTTCTTTCCTCCTCCATCTGAGTTTTGTTCTCGTTTTTTTTCTGATGAATGCCTGTTTTGATTTCTCAGAAGGGCCGGAGAGTTGTTTTTCATTTTCCCACATGTTTCAATTACGGTTTTTAGTTACTTACAGTGATCAACATTTTCTTTTACAGGCGGTAGGTTGTGCGAAGCTAGCTGGCTACAGAAACAAGTTTCCAGTGTTTTTTTCTCCAAAGTAAATTATCGCTTGACTAAACCATGTTAATTTTTATAAACCCGTGGTCTACTACTGCTTATGTTGGTTGGTTACTCGGGTGTATTATGTTTCCATACCACGCGTGTATCACGGCTTTGCTAATGTGTCAGGAACCGGTGTTTTCGTAACACTGATGCGCATGCGTCTAATCTGCATATTGGATCACGCCCCATTGCATTGTACGGTTCGTGGACTGAGTGAAGCTTTATCGCGTATACGTACACGCCGTGGGCTGTACCACTTGGTACTTGTTCACCAGTCACTTTCTATTGATAAGTTACGAAAGGTATTGCATACATTCTTATTTTGGCTAATTGGCGCCTATATTGCAGGTGATTTATTTTCAGCCAAAATGCTTTGTTTTTACCAAAAGGTGGCCACATTGAACGCATGTCTTAAAAAAAAGGGAAAAGAAATTTTTTTTACATTTAACATTTAAAATGAACGTGTTTTACGTATATACAGTGTATTTGGTCTGGCAAATAAGGTTTACTCTGTTCTGTTTATGTAGACTGTATAGCATTAAAACCCTTTGCGTACGGATGACGTCTGTGGACGCAAAAAAACCAAGTGTCACCAGACCGGATGACGCCATTGGCCGCCGTTTGTGCAGTTTCAATCCATTGTTGGATTATTGTTTATGCCACGCTTGACTGCACAAACACATTGTAGCCGTTCGATTTGGCTGCCAGAACCGCTGCAGCACCCCGACGTCTCCCGTAAAATACCGTGCCCAAGGGGTTAAAGAAAGGAGCAATTGGAACATGAGATTTGTCAAATTTCCTTTTAAATTTCCTGTCTCCAAGAAAATGCCAAAAAATCAAAAGGGAAGAGAGGGAACAGTGGCGTAAATCCGTGTCGGCGAGCGGGATGGGAATGGGCTAGCGGGTTAATGGGGGATGACCAAAATCCCGGCCGGCCAAAGAAATTTGAAAAGCAGGGGGGGGGGGGGGAATGGGGGGTCGGCTGGAGACAACATGACACTAGGGGGTACTGTTCATGATACAAAGGCCTGGTCACCCTTTGTAGGCTGTGTATACATCTAATGCAAATATGCACACTTATGTCCCTATGCCTGACAACACAACTGCATTTAAAGCTTTTGTACAGCACTCTACAAACGGATTGGTTGAAATAACTAATATATTGGTTAAAACAACAAATTATTAGTTGATATGTGTCTAACCGATTGGATTAGCATTGTTTTGTTTCTTACCACGCAAATCGGGGGGGGGGGGGGGGGGTTGGGGAGATCCAATTTCCCATCCCCCGGTAAAAAAGTGGAGGTGGGTATATACCCCTACCCCCCCCCCCCCCCCCGGGAATGTCTCTGTGTAGACCCATTGCATGTTTCTGATTCGATGTCGGGGACTCCGTTGTCATCTTGAAAAAAATGGAGTAGCCATCTTGCAAAATATTGCTTATAGCACAATCTAAGAGGACATGGCGCTTAATTATTAACATGTCATTTTTTTGTTTAACAAAAAAATGCTTCATAACTGTCGTTTTCGTCTTCTGCCAGTCGTCCCTTTATCGTTGTCATTGCTGCTTTCGTCGCCGTCGTTGTTAATAAACCCCAAAAGATCAATAAATGTATAGGCCTATAGGGCTTTATTGTGGTGATTTTCATCACAGACTACCTGTGTGAATTAGGTCATCACGGCGGCCATGCCTATTGGATTTCATAACATGCCCCAGTCAGTTTCCGGGTTTCCGCAAACAGACTGTTGGATAATATTTGTGGAATCTGGTGCTTTCCATATTCGAGCCGGCAAGAGGTTCACAGCTTGTCAGGCAATTACTTGAAGGGTGAAGCGTAGACGTAGTCAAAACATATTTTGGACTCGGCGGAGGTTGTTCAAATCTCCCTTTCGACGGACGGACGTTTTGAAACCAAACACTTGCATCTCCTAAAAACGATAACGAAACGAGGTTCAATTGCCACGTAATTGAAAAAAAAAAAAAAGTAGGAGGGGGTCACGACTGATAGACTTTACCTTTTTGTGTACGATGGGGGCGCTGTTCAGTAACGTTACCGGAACCTTCTGGACTTTGGGCGCGTTCGAGTAGCTCACTCGGGTTAGCCCGGTGCCGTTCGATTAGCTCTGATGTCATACTCCTGGCTCACTCGGGCCAGCCACCACAGACCCTTCTCACGGAGCAGAGTCACTGTTGGAATTACGTCACACGCATGCGTTTAGTCTGATGCCCCAGATTCTGCTCCAGCGGGAAACTGACCCTTAGGCCGTGTCCGAAACAGGCTTCGAGGGGGCTACGTCTACTCAACATGTGCCCACGTATTTGTGCAACCGGCAAAGCCCTAGACCTAGCTCTGTGACATTAGGGAGACATTGAAATGTCTCCCTAATGTCACTCGTCTCCCTAAGGTATAAAAAGTGATAACAAAATGTCTCTTTAAGGGTACTTTAACAGGTATAGGCCTAATAGTAGCCGGAACGAAAACAATTCAGAGAAACAATTCAGGAAAACAAACTTTTTGGAACTTCAATACACAATCGGCTATGATGAAGGTTTTGCCTAGGACGATATCTGATGAGAACACTGAATGGATATTCACAACAGCTTCATTGGTTTGGTTTATCGGTTTGGTTTATCGGTTTGGTTTATTGCTTAAAAATCATATTGCAGCCAAAGGCTGAATTACACTGAAATGTTACAATCTACAGTTACATTTAAAAATAGAAAACAACTACATATAAACATATTTATTAAAAGTGCCAATTACATTTACAAACAGACCCTTGGGAATTAATGTAAAAGTAAAAAAAAGGGAATAAATAAAAAAAAGAAACACAATTAAGAAACACAAATTAAGAAAACCTGAATCAGAAGAAAATTACACTGTTTCCCATTTTTCCATTTAACAACTCAGTCATGTAAGAGGGAATTTTCAAAATGATAACCAGGGTACAGGGAAAAACAAATCAGACGCTGGCGAAAAATTTACACCGTAAAGCTATAGAGCTCACTTGTACATATTTACATCTTGCTGTATTGATGCACCGATGTGGTAGTATGTGGTACTAAAACCATGCTTTTTCTCAATTGGGTACCCGATTCCCGTAAAAATGCACACCCCTATACCTTGTTTAAAAGCCTTTTGATTAACCCGAAAGAGCGAATTTCTGCAACACTACCGTTTATTTTTGAACTTGTTTGTACAAGTGTGTTAACTGGATATTCTGGTTTGACAGATGAGGAAGGGCTGGGCATAATGTCTACGAATCATTATTGTTCATGTCGAGAATACTGCAAGTTGACCAGTAATTTTCATCGTTTTAGGAAATGCTCGTTTCCCCTGAAAACACGCAGTGTACATGCACCATTTTATGTTTTCATGTTGCCTCAAAAGTATGTGGTATTTTCATAGAAATGCCGTAGCCTATAGTGGTTTGGAGCATTGAATTCGTGGTCTGCGGGTAATTCTGCAAGTTATGGGTTCGAGCCCAGTCCCGGGCTATAGCATTTCTACGCATAATATGGGTAGAAGCATTAATGCCTTGCACAGTGGACTTTATTTACCTATCCCGACCCCATTCATACTGTGAAGAGATCAGATAATCTTGTCTTGTTTCAGTGTGTGAGGGGCTGGTTCTTCCACGCTTTCCTCTGTAGCCCACACATCGAGTGGCCCTTGGCCTTATGCATTGTGATGGGCAACTCGCATACAAAAAATTATGACGTGCAACGCGTGCCTTGAGAAGTCGGCCCCCAGTGCCACATTGTCATGACGTGAGTGAAATTAATTAGAATATGATTGTAAATAAAGGCTCGTGTGACTGCTGAGAAATATCAAGGCCATAGATAATTCGAAGCACAGGGTACTAATGTATGTACATAGTGTGGATAAAATTATTCATCTTGGTGTTTTGACGAACACGCCGAATTTTAAGGTAAGATATAGCACTATTGTTGTTCACGTTGGCACTTATTTTGATTGTTGAATCGAAATAAGTCACAGCATTTTTGGAGGTCTGATCGTGCGCCACGCTGTCATTTGCAGTGAGTTATACATACCATGGATTCCTTCCTCCATGTCCATACCTAAATGAATTGGTTGAATAGCACTGTTTGTTTAGCACAGAGAGCCTAGATTTCAACCCTGATTGATTCAGAATAATATACATTATTGAACGGTAAAAAATATATCACTGAAAAATAGCACCTTTCACATTGTAATCAAGTCAATCACAAGTCAAACCGCAAGCAAGGTCACAAGCTACAGGCATGAACAACAACAACGCCTTGTCACAGTTGAATACCACAGGGGCGGATCCAGGATTGTTTGCCGGGTGTTTGATTGTTTGAGTGGTGATAACTTAATTACTTAAATTCTGATACTTTCTCATAATTTATTTTCAACTATAGTCACCTATTTTTGTTTTCATAATAAGAAAAATACGACGCCTACCGCAGGAGAAACAACAACTTAGGTCCCTAGGCTTGATCAGTAAAGGCCTTTTCACACTAGACAAAATCTTGGGGGCGGTCCCGGGGCGACGCGGGGGTGAGAATGTGCGACGTTTCACACTAGCCATTTTCGCCCCGGGGCCACCCCCGAGATTGGTCTCGCCCCGGGGCGAACTCACCCCTGCTCCAGGCCAGGGGTGAGATTTTTTAACCCGGGGCGAGATCGATCTCGCCGCGAGGCGAAATGTTTAGTGTGAAACGTCGCACCGCGTGCGGGGTTTCGTACAACCCGGGTTGAGAAACAGGTGGCCTCGACAAAAGAATTCCAAAGGTCCTGTCAAAGCGCGCGCTATTGTTGATTGTATACAGCTTGGCCGAAAGCGCAGCGCCATTATTCTGAAGCGCAATATGTGGCAGAGGGAACCCCTAGGCCCCCGCCCCCCCCCCCCCCCCCCTCTTTTGTGTTGGTCATTGTGTTCCCGGAATCTCAGGAATTATTTTCAGTGGAAGGAAGTTAGGAATTTAACTGGCAATCTGGGGTCGATGAAATACAAACTAGTGTGAAACGCTCATGCCAAACCCCGGGGCGAGCTCGCCCCGGAGTTGGCTGGGGTAGGTTTGCGCGAAACGAGTGTGAAACAACGCGGGGTTGAACTCGGGGGTGAAAACGCCGGCGCGGCCCCGGGGCCGCCCCGGGGCGAGTTTGCCCCGCGGTTCGGCGCTCTAGTGTGAAAAGGCCTTAAGTGTCATGCAGGACGTTTTATCTATATCTATCTATTTATATGTACAAACAAACCAGGTCATCTTCGAAACTTACTTCACTTAATGATTATTCACTGACTTTTCAAACGACGGCCCAAGTTGCATTTTGGCGGGTCGACATTCACATGCACAAGAAGACTTGCGGAGTTGAGGAGGACTGGATAAGTGGACGGTGCCATTAGGAACGGGAGAGCGGGGCATATCCGTTTCATTTCTGGCAGAACGGAGTTGCAAATCAGCCGGCCAATGATAAAAACCTGGTGCGCAAGCTGTGTCGTGTGGGCTGGGAAAAGATGGACACTGATGGTGCTGAATGAAAATTGCTTCTCAGCCAGGCGGGTTGAAAGGGACGGAGATTATATGGCCTGGGTATTTCTGAACGTACTGTCTCCTGAGCTATAGTTGGTAGAGCGCCGGTACGGTATTCCGGAAGTCGCAGGTTCAAATCCCGGTCCTGCCAGTTTTCTTTGTTCACAGTAAACCCCTGGATGTGATTTTATAGTTCTATCCAAAGAGGACAGGGAGATGTGGACGATGTGGAAATCATTGACGAAATACATTCGGGGACAAAAGTTTGGTTCGGAAAAGTCGGGCCGTTGGGAACCGGATAGTACGCGTTGTTTTCAATTCGTGATTTTCAGACAAACCGTCGACGTTTTCACGAAGTGACGAATCGATATGGTAATTCCGTATGCTTTTGTTATGACAAACGGTGCATTTTCAAGGGATGGTCCTGTACGGTACGTTAGTCTATTCTACATAGCAAATTTAGGGCGGGCTCTTTTCTCGCCTTGAAGGTAATGTGTGTGTGTTTTAAACTATTTCCACAATCATAGAGGCCTCAAGTCCTACCTGTAAAGCTAAAGGAGCAACAACTGGCGTAATTTTTGTCAATGGCTTTCCTATTTTTTTTAATGATATCTTTCCAACTATAGTAATTATAGGACGAACGCTTGCCGCGTCCAGAGAAGTGTGTTCTTTTACGTTCCTCTGGTCTTTTTTGTCAATATCACCTTCTTTGAAACCTCAGGGTTGGACTTGGGTCGATCGATGCCCATGATACGTTGTTTCTTTCCCCGTCCATCTATTAACATTTCAACCCAGAGGCGCCCAAGCCAGGGTCCTCTCTTAACGGGTCGAGTTGGGCCAAGTGTGTATACATGTGATTCATCTCGCATTTCTGCAGTGCGAACGGTCACGGGATGTCGGCCCTAACCTTGACCAAGGCATTCCACATTATCTGTCTACCTGGGGCATCACAGGTCAACTGAGCCCTGGCCAGCGCCAAGGCTGCAAACTTGTTATACATGTATATCGCCACGGTACTTAACGCCCTTGCAGCTGATGTCCGTAGACCACGTAGGTCCCTAGTTCCAAAATTCCTTCCCGATGACCACACTCAAGGACAGTTAGTCTGGCTCCGTGACCTGACGAATCCCTGACAATTCCAGATAAATTGTGCCGCTCAGGTAGCCACCACGGTTGTAAATAGATCGTGACGCACGATGGCAGTCCGAGTGACGTCATCAGTGACAACGTTTCAAGAATAATACTCTTGCCGAATGTGATGAGCAAAATTCTGCAAAATGGTGTGGCATTGAGATCTCAGATCCGTCGAGCTTCGAGTTAATTGAAATTTTCAGGATCAACAAATGACAGGTATATGCCGTTGTTAAATGCAGTCCATTTCATATGAAATTTGAGGCTTTGCACGACGCAGCACCCGAATATCAACGATTACATACAATTTTTTCTTTTTGGAAAGGAGCATAGAAAACTTCGGACACTTTCGGAACCGAGAGGAATTGCTCCCGTGACGTCATCACTTGGTCACGTGTCACTAGTGGCTAGTTCCTGACTGTACTAATAATCGTCAAAATCGTCAGGTGTGGTACCAGAATGACGGACAGGGACAAGCACGCACAACGCAGTTATTTGTGACGGCCAAGTGTGGCTTTTGTGGGGTCTTTGACGTATATAGCTTTCTTAATTAAAAGAAACAAATCAGCCTCCAACTCCCAACCACTCACTCCATAAAAAAACAAAAACCTGACAATTTTTTTTTGCATTTGTTTAAGCACATATCCATCTACAGCGTGAGTAAAAGAAGAATTGAACTCCCAATAGTTATGCCACATGAAACAAACTGATATCACCGAAATAGTATCATTAAGTGTCCTGCAGTCTTCTCTTTTAAATGATCAGCTCACAGATCAGTGTGCATGGGGTATACCCCAGACAGGGGAAAGCTGTCCGTTTTCAAGCGAAATGTTTAGTGGTTAACTGGCAATTGTGTGAACACAGGCTACGAAGTACCGTAGTGTATATATGTAGCCAGGCCACGCATTCACGAAGTAGCATAGCCAGGCTGATTATCGTCACTTTAGTTGCAGTCCGTGTTAAAGCGATTGAGAAAAATCCGCAACACATTACATATGACGTGCGTCAGCCCAAAACAATCAAACAAAACAAAACAAAACAAAACAAAACAAAATCCCAAATTTCCAGAGGTGGGAAAGAGGGGGAAAGAGTACGTAGGCTACAGGATGGCAATTCCCCCACCCCGCTTGCCCCCCTCTGGCTACGCTATTGCATACACGCACCTCACCCAAATACGGTCAACATCACCTTAGCCAGACTTGGACATGGACCGTTTTAACTTGTTTTGGGTAATACAGACATCATGTTCAGCAAACCGCTTATCTGGATGAGTAAACTATATTACTTCAAAGAGAAGGGCTGAACTGACACTCATTTGGTGATAACAGTTTGATTTACATGTATAGAATTTGATTCCAGTGTACTTTTCTTGACTTACCGGTACTCTGTACAGTTTTTACTGAAGTGCAAAAGCTCATCAATGGTTCTAAAAAGCAGTAAATTTTAAAAAAAAGATGAAAATTCCCCAAATGGGTTATCTTCTAAAAAGTACATGCAGCCTCTCAAAAAAGAAGAGAAGGAAAATGGTGGTGAACGGCGCCTGATTACGACTGAAGGAGTTACAGTCGGCAGCGAAGGAGGAACCTTCGCTCTTCTGACTCGAGTGCTTCATCTGAGACGCATACGGAGGACGGTCTGAACGCTGGCAGCTCCGGTGACCACCACTTCAGTGGGTAGGATTTTAATTACCGAGGGTCTCGTAGACCGTCCTGAAAAAAAATGCCAATAATATGAGGTCTCAGGTAACTATGCATGACCCTTCAGCAAAGTTCAAAGATTATGTCTGCCTCAGTGGTGCGCAGTACACCTACCTGTGGCGCCTTTTTTTAAAGAATTTATTTTCTATACTCTTTGTGGTGGTTCATAATGATGAGAAAACAACGGAGCTCTGAAAGTGCCATCCGACTTCTTGAGATCCTGACATATTTTATTTCAGGATGTCGTCATCTTGCCTGAATATGTCGTCATCGCCAGAGATAAAATATATGTCAGGATCTCAACAAGTCCGATGGCAAACCCACCTTTGGCAGAAATCTTAAACGCACTTCCCAAACTAATTTAAACTAATTGTACATTGCGAAGCAGGATGCCGTCTTTGGCCACATGTAGTTGCTTCGTCCGTAAATGTTGCTAGCGGTTATACTTTTCCCTTAAAGATAATTAAGACTCTTAATCATCTGTGCTTCATCAGTCATGTGGAAAGTGACACAAAATAATGCATTAGAAGCAAACCATGTTTTAATGTTTGTAATGCAGTGTATGTTAAATCGACATAACATCAACAACACCATCCGCTACAGGAGATACTATGGCTGTTTAACAGATGCAAAACGAGAGTATTTTCATTTTAAGTACATGAAGGAATATCCCGGCTGTATTCACATAATTCAGAGGTATTGATAGCCGGTGCTTTGATAAAACAAATGTCTCCCGCACGCGAGCCAATTTCACAAATAATATGTATTTTGTTATTATTTTGTTGTTATTACTATCATAGTTAATGCAGTGTTTTATACAACGATGCTGCGAACAGCCCACCCCCCCCCCCCCCCCCCCCCCCCCCCCTCGGTGACGAGTTCCGCTCAAAAATAATAAACAAATAAAATAATTTTAAAAATCCACACGACCCTCCCCCCCAAAAAAAAAAATATTCTCATTTGAGTTGTAAACACAAGCTTTTTGTTCAATCTAGCAATCCCGGCGTCCGACTTGAGCACTTCGTGGTACGTATGTATGCATGATTGTGTTCACACATCTGCACACATGGGTAGATATGGGGTACATTCGTTGTAGACATTACTGTCCTTCCTTTGTCCCGATTGAAATCTCAAAACCCATAGCGTGAACTCTGTGGGGTAGGTCGATTTCTAAAGACGAGCCTGTGGGGTAGAATTGTCCCCATTGTTACCCTTTCTTATACCTACCCCATATCTACCTCTATGTACGTACATAATGTTGCGCATATGCAACAAGTTCCACCTGGGGGTTTGACGAACCCCTAGTCTCGGGGCAGGGAACGGGCGTGGCATATTGTGTCTGTTTTGAGGTCGATATTGAACAGAAAATGGAGAACAGTCCAAAAATGTTGGTTCCCTTGTTCCAGGGACCGTCAGACAAAATAATAAGTATTGTGTATACTCAGTTCATTCTTGGTAGATTTCCGATTGTGGGGGCAGCGCCAAGTTGAGCGTTCTCGGACCGTAACATTTGCTCAAATCATATGGAAATTTGATTACAACATTTGTATACAACATTTACAAACATCAAAAAACAAAACTACTGAAATATTACAACATACCGTACTAGACCATAAGTCAGTAGCAGTCTGGAGCATCATGTGAAATCATGGCACCTGTTGTGTTGTCGTTTTCAAGAAAAGTGGATATTTATATCGTTTTCCAAATCGGCCGACAATCGTTGGAAATAGTCTAGTTCCCCGACCTGATAATTCCCTGACTCCCTATAAATTGCTCCGTTTTGTCTAAAGTATGATCAGGGAACCAGACTACTAGAACAGATTTGTTTCTCTCTGTTTTCCCAGCATCTATGCACACAAAACTGAAAACAGGTCATTGTTACAGTATTAGCTATCACGCTATAAAATACTAACCCCCAAATCCATTTATTTCTGAAAATTACAGCAAAAGCAAATGGTGTATAGGCCTTATACTACATTTAACACTGGTTGTATTTGGCTCTCACAGTCACAGTATTTTTCTTAGTGGGTGGGGGGAATTATTGGGTCGTGCGCCCCCCCCCCCCCCCCCCCCCCCCCCCCCCCCCCCCCCCCCCCCCCCCCCCCCCCCCCCCCCCCCCCCCCCCCCCCCTCGGCTACGCCGCTGGAAAGGAGTCTCTCTTTTTTACTTTTATTTTTTTGAGGATTTTGTTTTACTTATTATTTTTTGAATGCATTAAAAGATCATATACTCAGCTCATCAGAATAATTTACGACTGTCATTACTTTTTTTCGTGGGCACAAGTAAGAGCGTGTTACTATGACGACCGCTGAGCAATTTGCGATTCGCTATTGTGGAAATTGAAAAGGCGCGCAGTGTACAGGTGTATATAGGCATACAGACGCGGGCTTGTTTAATATGGCGTGGAGTAGCGATTTCCTTGACATTCAAACGAGCCAGACTTTCTGTCGCCGTCGTGATTGCTGTTGAAGTCGTCGCTAGGACAAAACAATTTCTGTCCAAGGTTTCGTTTTCAATTCTTTGTCCGCCGTGAAGTTGTTTAGTGCTTCCGCGTCAAGATCGTCATGTGTCTCGTTCCAAGACGTTGCAATTAATCGATATAAAGATGGGTTACCCGGTCTCGGAAGTTTTATGTAGGTGCCAACCTATTGATAATTTAGGCGCCTCGCTTGTAGACCAGAAACGGACTCCCAAATTACAGGCACATCGTTGCTAGATAACAACAATATGCATGAGGCTAAACAAATGTTGAGTTGCCCTCGGACCGACCGACCGTAAAAATCGGAAGAATCAGGGTCGGCGTTTTTTTGTTTTTTTTATAAATCAATAAAAACATAACTCAGCTTCTCTGTCTCAAAAAGTGTTTGTTTTGTACCTTCTTTACTTTATGCGTATTTCATGTACAAAATAAAACTAGGGGGTTCTTCCAACGTTTAGGCCTAAACACGCCCGGGTGAGCGTGAAGATGACTTCGATACGTCGCGCTCGACAAAGCTCCATTCGGGCTGAAGAGTAGCCTAGCTAAAAACCCTAAACTTTGGGTCTGGGGAGGTCTAGCAAGAAAGAAAAAAACAAGGAGAGCGCATGTGAAAATGTTATGTACATACAACCAATTCAATGT
Organism: Hippasteria phrygiana; assembly: GCA_037893225.1. Taxonomy (NCBI): domain Eukaryota; kingdom Metazoa; phylum Echinodermata; class Asteroidea; order Valvatida; family Goniasteridae; genus Hippasteria; species Hippasteria phrygiana. The sequence goes on along the minus strand of JAZGUH010000560.1, from coordinate 93,130 downwards.
CTTTTAGAGATTTATAAATATTTTGTAGCGGAAGAGTCAAATCGAATTGTTTCTCATTCATTCGGTTGATATGAAGCCAAAAGTTAGAATACTTCAATTTGGATTGCTTCTCGGTGGTTCAAGAAGTCGGTGGCGAAGCCGAAAAAGAATCCGACCAACCAACAAACCAACCCTCTTTTCCAATTTTACCTGTCCGAGGGCAACACAACAATGTTTTTTTGGCCTGATCACGCAATGTTCACATTCAATAATTAGATACCAGGGGTCAATTTCCAGACGTTGCTTCATCGGTTAGCAGGGTGAAACGGGTGTATCCATCGATTGCTAATGAGCTAACGAGCTGTGGGCACATTAGTAGTGAAATGAAACTTGAAAGCTCCATTTTCCTCGTGACTTCTGGATTTTAGTGACGGGCAAAACGAATTTCTTCTGGGCGCTTCTCTTGAGTTGATCAGATTCAATAATGTACTGCCACTGATATCCAACCCCATGGTTGGCACAGCGGTTCTTTTCAGGCCATCAATTTCTGGTGACCCCGGATCGATTCCTGCGAAAACTGCCGCTCGACATGCATGTGTATCTGTATTGAATTAAAATGCATGGGCTTTGCATGTAGTGACTGGTTTTCAGCGGACTCCCCTCCTGACTACGTGGGTTTTCCCCAAGGAATAATTGTCCTCTGGGGTTAAATTTCACCCGCTACTAAAACTGAAAATTCCTTCCTCAAGCCGGGACTCGAGCGTGAGCACTGAGTTCTAATACAGTTATCAGGCAACACTAGGGCAAACGAGACATGAAATGCCTGGATAATGTTCCTTTGCGGATGGCTTTCAAATGGCGCGGTATACCGGTGTCGCGTGAATTTCAGTCACTATGAAATACGGGCTCATTGGTAGTGTTGCACACGCCTGAGTGATTATAATTAGGAGAGTGGCCAGTCACGTGAGAGGGTTTAACAAATTACAGGGAAAGGAGTCCGATTTTCATGGGAGTCGGATATTCATATGACACCGGTATTGGATGTGCATGTGAAGTTGCAGGCGAAAGCTTACATACACCGCAGTCATGCAAACCATCCGAAAGCTGCGTACCAAATCCAAACGATTACACATGCCCGGAGAATTACTTCTGAAACTTAATTTGATTGATACGCTGAAAATTTATAATCGAAAATTTGCAAGAAACATAACAGCTCCTCCAACAATTGAAAGAACAATTTCCAAATGTATATAAACTATCGACCGCAATTATATGTGTTGTTGGAATGGCATTATACAGTACCTACGGTGTCATATGAATATCCGACTCCCTTGAATATCCGACTGTTTACCCACGATTTTGTAACAGAATTGCGATTTTGTATTTAGGCCTAACGCAAGCAATGTTTGCAATAATATGACACTAAACCTCATCCCTAATCCCAACCCTATCCTAATCCCCAACCCTATCCTAACCATATTTATCACCCCCATCCTCACTCTTATCCCTACCCTGTGTTTTTAATTATTTTGTAGTCTGGTTCCCAGACCAAAATATTCTGACTATTTCTGATGAATATTCGGTCCAGCAGTATAGTAGTCTTGGTTCCAAGACGTCCTTAGCGCGCAGTGCTATCGTACCAGGTTCATGGCTGTACAGCGCCCTCTACACACGCACACCAAGGCCACATCGCTTAGGACGTCTTGGCCTTTTTGCAGTTTTGCTCGCGAAATCGCGAGCAGAATTGTGTGTGTATTTGCATGACGTCAGGGAATCTTCAGGTCAGGGAACCAGACTGATTACTTTGGTGAAGGAGGGTTTACTGCTGACTTTGCGTACAGACACTGCCAATAGTCTTAGCCTTGTTGTCATCTTGTGATTGGCTAATATTTGCTCGGGATTAATTTATAGTTCCTCAAGTGTGCGGTGTAAGCATGCATACATTGAATAAAACAAAATAAGCCCATTTGATCAAGCTGCTCGTATGGCCTAGTGGTAAAGCGTCTGATTTTGGATCACGTGCTCACACTGACTATATTTTGGTTTTTCTTATTTGTTTGACAAAGTTTCTGTTAAAAACAATTTAGAGCAAACTGAAAATACTACTCTGTTTCCAGTTCATGCCTTGGGGAATTTATGTAAGGAAAAAGTCAGAGAACTAGTCTTGCAGCTCCCATATAGCAAGTACACAGAATCTCGCTTGCCAATCACAAGTATCAACAAGGCTACGACTAACGAGCAGTGTATAGACTCAAAAGAGTCGGCCTTTCATAAAGTCTGATTTTCACACCACACTGGATGAATTGGGCTAACACGACAATGTTTCACAATCTTGCCTGTAGGTTTTTCCAGCGATGCACCAGAATACTGGCCTTTGCTCTAGGAAGCAACACAAACAAGTTACCTCCTGAATGCGTCTGTAATATTCTCCGGTTCCCTTAGGGGCCCAGACAAAATTAAAACAAACTACCGCTAACCTAATCGCCTGCGCCTGCGCCTGAGCCCCCTTGGGATGTTTTTCCCGTTGTAATTTCAATTTTCGGCGAGGCGAAACGCACAGGCGATATCGATTTGCCAGGAAGCCGGGGCTGAATATTCAGCGCATGTGCAATGGCGCTACAGTGACGACAGGGTTAATTAATCCTTTTTTTTAGGGCGGGGGCTGTCCATTAGCGTTGTCCACCAAAATGATATAGAAGGTGGGAGTATTATCCCCTGTTCCCAGGATCGCTTCCCAGGCAAGTCATTTCAACAATAAAGAAGACCAAACAACGAATGTTGGAGATTACATACCGATCCCTTGCCAAGGCTGCCTCGGAAGAATACACTATCAATAGTGAATTGCTCTGACCACGGATTTACTCAGGGGGAAGGGAAAACCTGGAGGACATACACAAATGCCTCTGTACTTTTTTGTATTGTCTGTCAGATTACTTCCCTCCACAAGCCCCAAGAATATTCAATAACAACAACGGCAACAGCGGCGGCAGCAGCAGCAACAGCAACATGCAACGATCAGGCAACCGAGGATAATTAAGAAAAAAAGTACATCATCAGAAACAAATAACAGTGACTGTTCTGGTTGCTTGAAGGAAGTTTACAACATTTGATTTTGCTGTAATTTTCATAAATGAATGGAATATAGAGATTAGTATTGTATAGCAAATACTGTAACCCTGACCTGGTTAAAGTTTTGTGTGCATAGATGCTGGGAAAACATAATATAATTTTGTGATTGTCAGTGTGTTTTTTTAACACATATAGAATTTCTTTTTCAAAGTGAACAAAGAAAACTGGCAGGCGCGGGATTCGTACGGTGTTCCGGAGGTCGCAGGTTCGAATTCCGCTCCTGCCAGTTTTCTTTGTTCACTTTGAAAATGCATTCAAATTTACCTAGTCAGTTTCCCTTGTGGATTGTTTGACGACATATAGAATTTCGTGCTATTTAATCACGATGGCCAATAAATGTATCGATTCGAATCGAATTGAATCGAAAGCAAAGACAAAACATGCTGTTCTTGTAGTCTGGTTCCCTGACCCTACTTCAGATAAAACGGAGCAATTTATATACGTCGGGGAATTATCAGGTCGGAGAACTAGACATTTCCAATGATGGTCTGCCGACCATCGTAAGGTAAGGTATTTCATAATAATTCATTAGTTGTGTGTTTTGATGTTTGGAAATGTTTACCTTTAAAACATAAAAATAATGGCAGTAAATGCTGCTGTTCAGGTTACTGCTGTTGCGCTGTGGAAAGGATTGCGAATCAGAAAAAAATACATAATACTGGAACAGTTGTACATAGGCACAACATCGTTTCATTCTGTTGCTTCGTACCTAAATCAGATGATTCATAATTGCAATCCCCGTGAGCGGCGATGAGTGGGCATCCGCGACTCGGCTCTCGGTGCCCGAAAAAGAGAGCTTTGCGGACCCCAGGCTGCAGGTGGGAGAGGGGCCCTAATCGATGTTTTCACGAGGATGACGCTCGACGGACGAAACGGGATGGTGGCCGGAGGCAACCCTAACACGCTATAGCTATCTTTCCTCTGATGAGTTCTTATCCCGTGCTGTGAAGTAAACGGGGTGAAATAGACGAATCTAGCTCTCTGCCTTAAAGAAGCAGCATGCTGCAAAAACTGGAACGTGTACACGAAAAGTGTATTTTTAATCCACCTTTTGGTTAAATTTGTTGTGTCCATGCACCTTGTGAGCTGTTTTGTGTCCTTTATGTTAAAAGGCATCGTTTGTGGCTTTCTGGCACCATGCCTTCAATTAATGTTTTCTTTATATTTTGTACTTGTATTTTATTACAGAGAGATAATAATAACTATTTTGAAAATATAATAGCTGCAATAATGTTTGTCTTCTCTATAGCGGAGACAGATATCATTATGCGATTAATTTCATTTTCACGTCCCTTTACTGTCCTGATTTCAGGGAGTCGGTTCTTAAAAAAAAAATTGCTTTTTGGTCCCCTTATATCACTATCGGATTTTATGCGTAATTTTTCTATACGGGATGGTATGAAATAATAAGTTAAACCAAACCCAATTGCCAATTTTCACTTTAGCCTTTTCAAACAACACAATGGGTCGTATGAATAAAAACTAGCAAATGCTATAGGAAGTACAAGCAAAAAGGAAAAGCATTTACTTTGGAGTACAAGCATTAAGAAAAAGCAAATGCTTGAATTCGTATGAATAAAAGATAAGTTTTACTGTTCAGCATTTGCTAACTGAAATGGTAGTAAATGCTTCATACTGCGTTTGATTGCACAGCCGAATGGTTCATTACAATAAAGTCTCGTACACACAGCAGCTCGTACGCTGACGGGATGATTAAATCGAACCTCAAGTCATAGACGTAGCCAGCGGCGGGGGTGGGGGTATTACCCCCCCCCCCCCCACCCATTTTCAGAGTGCCCTTTTTGTACCCCAAAATGTCCCACATAAAAATCAAAACCCTGCCCTCTATCTACGACATACCTATTGGGTTTTTAATGTCGCAAGCTAGTTTGGTAAGTCCAATAACTTCTAAGTAGATTTTGTGCTCTTATAGGAACGGGGCCCGTAAGTACACAATCGACGCACATTAAAATAATTTCCTTCATGCTGCCGGCCATAGTGTGCCCTCACTGGAAATTATAGTGCCCCCTGTTCCTCCACTGAAAAATGTTAGCGCCCCCTGTGCCCTAAAATGTCAGTGCCCCTGTTCCCCCGATATATCAAGTGCCCTTTTCCTGCCTAACCACATCTATAACAGCCCATATTTTGCGTACTAGTATTTGCTTCTCTTTTTTCAAGGCAGCCCCGACCCAACCTTGAACAAAGTGACAATCAGCATGGGCGCTCAATAAATATGAACAGCGCGGCAGATTAAAAAACAACAACTTGTATACAAATGTATAAAGCCCGGTTCATACATGTACTTCATGCAAATGCGTATGCGAAGCGAATCCGTTGAAGTATGAACCGGGCTAAAGTCAGCAGGGGCGGATCTAGAGGGGGGTTGTGGGAGTTGCAACCCCCCGCTCCCCCTTGGGCTGCTGAGCAAAGTTGTGATAAGCAATGCTAAACCACATCCTTGTTACCAGTGGGTATACCGCTGGTCCATACACTGTACACTGTACCGGTATAGGCGGGTACAACCCCTCCCTAAATGAAAGGCTAGATCCGCCCCTGGCTTTGTAAACAACTTTGCTTTGGAAATCTTGCAGACCACTGATTTCGTATTATGAAAACAAAATAACCGAACCTCTGATCGATGCAGAACAGCATTCCTTCAAGTCTTGTATACATAATTATTGCGCGCCATGTTTCTTTAATAAACACGATTTGTGAGTTCAGTTAAAAGGTGAACTCTGAATCCCCATTCATTGTGTGGCTTTAGCCCAGGCGATTATCACACGGTGTTACAAAACTACCCCTATTTTATCAAAAGGAATTTGAATTTGATGAAAGTTTCACGTAGTGACAGGCGGGTATATTTCCTTTAATTTGAAATAGGATCCGTTCTGCTCAGGACGGGATAATGAAATAGAGGTCGTGACGCACGGGAGGATTTAAGAACTCAAGAGAAAGCATGGTGATGGAAATCGCTTCTCGCACCAGCAGAGTCGGATGATCGCGTTGCCAGGTGTCACGGTCTCAGTTATCCGGCCGTGCTGAGTTTTTCAGAACGCTATTTAACGCTACTAAACGGTTACAACGCATGCGCAGTGATGTTCAGTTTTGTATGTTCTTTGAGTTGTGCTGAGTTCCTTTCTTAACAACATGTAAAACTATATGTAGGCTTCACTGATCTTCATGTATACAGATCTGGATAGATCATTGGCAGCTGACGACACCGTCGGCCATCTTTCCTCTCCACGTAGACTTGGTTCTAAGCACTGATCTCTATGTAAACTGGATAGCGCATTAGCTGTTCGAGTTGAGGCCACCGTCCGCCATGTTATCACTCCCAATACAACAGGTTTTCAAACCTTGTCCCCAGGGTTTCCTTTCATCCTCGTTCTCCTTACATAGCGAACAGTGGTAAATTGGGAGTGGTAATATGGCGGGTGCTGGCTTCAGTTGCTTGTACAGCGCGCAATTGCCAATGAGCTATCCAGTTTATATAGAGATCAGTAGTTCCAAGTCTGTGATCGTGGTTTTTGTCGACCCGACAGCCAATACAATTGTGCCGGAAATAGCGCCATCTTGCGCTCTCTTAACCTTCGCTCACAGACTTGGGAATCTTGTTCATCGGTTGTACACACCCTACGGTGAATTTGTCCAAAAGTGGACGGAACAAGCTGATTGGTCGGAATCGCCAAAAGCCTTTTATAACATGAATATTCAAACAATTGAATTACTCGACGATTTTATTCAACATATAGGTAACACGTTTTTCGTCTAGTAACAAAAAGTGTAACAATCACATTATTAAAATTTATTTTTTACTAATATAAGATCTAATATGATTAGCTCTAGGTTTTAAATACTATTACGTACCGAGTAGGCCTATAGTACAAATTTGAGACTGAACAGAATAACAACATACTTACGTGATTGTAACCTGTTGGTTATGGAAGCGGCCTACATGGTTTTTGTGGCCTTCTGATTGGCCATCTCTATGGCCTCCGTTTTATTATGCAAATGACGTTTAGCGTGCCTGATGCAGAGAAAAAATAACAGCGATCTCCGACTTAAAATCAAGTCTACACTCCACGTGAAAGCGAACGTACGTATAACTAGTACAAGCATGACGTAGCCCAAGTGGACTCCCTCACTGCATTACACGTTGCGGTTGGAGTCCAGGATATAAGAACTGAAAACAGAGCGAAACATTTTATAATCAATATTTTCAATATTTTTACCTTGTTGATGAAGCCAATTTCACGTCTACTAATTCTATGTGTCTTTGTCTATGGGAACGACGGGTAAAGAAATTCCACACACCGCGATGGATGATAAAATCCACGAAAATACACTCAAAACTAACGTTAAGTTGTAGACTGTTTTCATCCGTTATTGTAAACGCGGAGTTCTTATACGTATAATGTGCGTAATGCCTAGCGTACACGTATCCGTGCTGCGTGCACGCAGTTCGCAAGCGTGATTTTAATCAACCCATATATGGAATAATAAAGACAAACCACGATTTCTCCCTACGCCTACGCTGATACGTATACGAAAAAGCGAAATACGCACGCATTATACGAACTCCGTTAACGGATGAAAACAGTCTACAACTATGACACAACTTAACGTTAGTTTCAAGTGTTATTTTCCTGGATTTTGTTCGTCCATGTGGTGTGTGCAATTTCTTAAAACCCTCGAAATTGGCTTCTTCCACAAGGTAAAACAAGGATAAAATAATTGTATGTTTTGAGTCGCATTACACAGAGGTCTTAGATGCAGGGGAAAATTTCATGGAGCTGCATAAGCACAAAATTTGCTTAAAGGAACCATGCTTCTCAAACTGGCCGGATCACATTTTATTTCATAAATAAATTCATTTAGGCCTATATGTATTAAAGGTGAATTAAAAGCCAAACTGGTTCAAGTGAAGTTTTAGTGTGATTATTTGCCGCCCAAAAATTGACCCCCCTTTTTGGAATTTGTTGAGACTCAAATTGAGGGCGCTGTTCGTGACGTAGACCGAGGCACCGAAATTTATGGATCGACTCGATAGTCTGGACCCGTAAATGACGCATGTAGGCCTACATCGTATACACAACAGGTCTACACGTGCAATTTCGTAAGTTGCAACAACTAACATCGAACTTACCCTGATTTTTTCTCTTTTAGCGAAGGCTCCTCGGGGAATGGCCCGTTTAACTGCTTTCGCCTGTACCTTACTCACATCTGGGAACATTGTTAAGATGGCAGTGGACTTGAGCATATTTTTAATGGTCATCCCATGATTTGAAAATACCAGTATCGAAACACGACGGCTCAAAGTGGTCGCTACATATACATAACGCTGAAAAGCTGCTGGGGCCGGACCCCTTCGCTCTTGTCACCTTCACTTTCGCCGTCCAAATTCTCCGATATTTCGCATCAGTTGGAAATAAATGAAGGCTTACTCCATCCTTCGTTGTTTTGCTGCACCCAGCAGCAACACACCTTGTCGGCATGGCCGAAAAACCACTATATTTTGCTTAGATTTTGGACGAAGAATTTTCGCCGTTCTGCACACACACGTACATGTATGCATACGCGTGATGAATGGGGCCGGCTCGCGCAGCAGAATCTGTGATGTGCCTCGATCTACGTCACACACTTATGTTAATGAGGGTCCCACTCAGGGGGCGGAGTAGCTTGGACAAACATTTTCAAATTTGTTTTCTCATATTTAATCTGGGAAATAATTGTCTCTGGACACAAAATATCATTGTCAAGATAATACTTTATTGTTTTAAGCAGGAATAATGCAATATAAATCCTAAATCATGTTTCCTTTAAGCACAAAAACATTGCTTAATAAGCCAGCCAAACCTCCATGTGATGTATATTGCTTGTGACTGGTATTTAGCTGTTGTTTGCTTACCATAACAATCACATAGACTTTTGGCTGGTAACCTGATTTTACTAAGCAAGGTTTTTCTGCTGAAGCAAATTTTGTGCTTAAGCAGCTCTATGAACTTATTGGCCCCTGGACGTCAGTCGTAATGCAATGAGGAATAGGTCCGTGTGCTAAAGCATGACGTAACCAGACGCTAAGCCAGGCATAAATAATTATGGATGTTCCACGAGTGGTAATATAGCTGCTGCTGGCGACAGTCGTTCGTAAAGCGCGCAACGGCCAATGAGATCGATATTCGGATTTTTGTACAAGTGGTAGGCCGGAGATGCACATCGCAGATATACGTACGTACAAAATGCACGTACGTGCAATTGCATGCAGTTTTGCGGGGCATTTTCGTTTCATCATGGCATCTGCAGAGAGGTTTAACGAATTTAAGAAGAGAAATCTGAGAATGATTAAGTACCTGCGTCATGGATGTCATTTTAATTCGTCTGGAAAGCCCAGCACAGCGGTAACTGAGCGTATGTGACGGCAACGTGCCTATCCAGTGAGTTCTTCCGGAAAACTCAGCACTCTAGAAAAATGAGACCGTGACACCGAGCTTGACGAACGCGGGCCCTGCTGATGTCAACCCCCCCCCCCCCCCTCCCCCCACGAACATCACTGATGGTGCTGAGAGCTTCGCTAAATATAGATGCATTAGGACCTCTCCGGGAAAAGAACCCTTCACACGGACATATTGGAGGGGGAAAACAGACGATCGAATCTCATCTTCCATCACGCACTTTCCATGTTGACATATACCAATGTCATCCGGCCAGGCATTCTCTAGGAACGTTCCATTATTAATTGAAATGGGCCGGCCGGGAAGTTTCTGACACTGTATTCGGTTGACAATGTTGTTTGGTTACGTTCATTGTATCTAGCCCGTTATGTTTCGTTTTATTAATGTTTACCCGCTCCTTGACAAAATCGTGTTCGCTAAAAACCGTAGTTCACAAGCACTATACAACGCAACATGCCAAAAATACCCATAATTTTCGTTCAGCCAAACAACTGGGAGCAGTATTTGTTTTCATGATAACAGCTAATATAGACAACATCTAATGTAGACGGGGTGTGTTTGTCGGCGGCACGCACGGGCTTCTCATTTTCTAAAAAAAAAATCAATCAATTTTCTATGAGAAATCGACGCATTCGGTATTTTTCTCGAATAACCTCTGACATTACTTCGGTATAACCACTGTACACTGCAAAAACGTTGGTGTTTATATTGGGCGAATGGTCTAATATAAACACCACATGGTGTTAATTTAACACCACAGTTTTTGTAATGTACCACGGAACTCTGGCTTTCCATGGATAGAGCCTGAAAGTAAAAGGTTACGCGGCAGGTTTCCGGAGACCTCGCGCAGTCCGCCTATGGACATTTTACATTGCATTGCTCTGCCATAATTTTTGGTAGAAACACGTTCATATTTAACTGTTGATTTTCATATTTGCCTTTTTAAAGATATAAGATCTTAATGTGGCTACTTTTCCGTAAAAATGAAAAGTCTTGGCTAAAAATCGATATCAGGCAATGTAGCCTCAAATTTGGCCCCAAATATAACATGCATGCAAAACCACGAGTAACCTAACAATAGAAACGTATTTATGAAAAACGACAGTTAAATATAAACGTGTTTAGAATGACTTCCAACTTTAACCACCCCCAAGAAATACTTGGCGTGGAAAGTTTAATGTTATCACTTTTCAAATAAAATTGTGGAAAAAAACACTCGTAGACAGAGAAAAAAGGAAATACTTTTTCGACCTCAACATCCGTTGTTAGCATACCCAGGTGAAACTTCAATTTGCGCTTTTCTTTTCATTTCGCCTACTCGCGTGAGAACGAGAATGTAGAAGTTGCGAAGCGCGCGGTTTTTGTACTTGCCGACAGCCGATGAGTTCTAAATTAAGCCGTGCTGGCTTGAGTGTCTGGCATACAGCCTCTCTCACCGTCCTTATCAGTGGTTACATTAAATTTCTTTCGAAATCGGTAATGAGTTCTGTACGTTTATTCAAAACAAAAATTAGCCAGAAAAGAAATTCGATTTTATTCTTCTACTTAACTTTCAGTTTTTACCCAATGATTGCCACAAAATTATTTCATAAATTTGCATCTTTGTAAGAGTACACCGAGTTTCACTAGTCCATATGTGTTTTAGATTTTCGAAAGTGAGAGGTCAGTTTTTGGCATGATATTTCTCTTTCGCATCAGGCGATGTATTAGTTTTAATAAATTGATATGCTAGTAATAATTTTACAAAGGCCTTTTTTGGGGGGGGGGGATTTTCTTAAGAATTCAATTTACCCAAAATAATTGCACGTTAATTTTCATATTCAAGGTCTCCGGATGCGCGCCGCCAGGGGTGAACTTTTAGGCTCTATTATTCTCACTGAAGACAGTTCCAGTGTTTACTTTAAAAAGACAAAATCATATGTGCACACCATGCGAAGACTCTTAATGGACGCGCAATCTTTTCTTTTAAGTTAGACATCTTCTCTGGCTGGTTACATCTAGATCAGCGATGCTTCTAAATGTTTCCCGAAACAGAAACATGACAAACATCCAGAGAAATACCATCTTCATGAGCGACGTGGCAAGTTTAATTTGTCGAGATGGCAAAGTAGTCTGGTTCCAAACCCAACAATATTCTGACTATTTTGGTAGCCGCCAATGTCACTTGACGAAAGCTGGCAGAATTCTGCCAGGTTCCGAAAAATTCCGACGTTTTCCGAACTTGTTTTTGGTAACATTCGGCTGTTAACGTTGATGTTCGCAATAACAAAATGTCTGTCAGGCCCGTTACAGATCCTGGAATTTGATATAAAAACTGCAAAATCAATGCCACACTTTCGCAGTATTCTTGCAGGATTTTGCAAGAATATTCAATTTGAATGATGCCACTGACGTCACTCGGACTAACACTGCACGTCATGATCTATTTTAAACTGACCTAAGATATAGACGTCAGGAAATCTTCAGGTCAGGGAACCAGACAAATGGCAAAGTTGGGAAATAGCCTCTCCGGTGTGATCGCTTGGTGGCGCACCATGTTGCGGATCGCCCGAACTGGATTCGAGTTAGGGCCGCGGTTTGTACTCCGCGCGAGTGCGAAAGCGAAGCGACTTTCGTGATATCAGCATCTGCAGTTGAGGCTTGCTCTCCCATTTACATGCACTTGTCATTCTCTTGCATTATAATGCGGGTAGATAATTCTATACGTGTATTCATATTCCAATTTAAAAAGGTGGGTTCTATAATGTTCCCCTTTTCCCTGATGAAAAAGCCTGCAAATTGGTCGTGAATACCGATCAAGGGACACGATATTATGTTTGACGTTTATTAAGCATTAACTCCCGTTCCCTTGAATTTTAATACTGACTGATCCATCTCAGATTCTTTAAAGGTGAATCCATGATTGCGGCAATATCTCCAGCTTTTTTTACGTGGAAACCTCAATCACCAGAGCAAAACTTCGTTTGCTATAGTAGACTTCCTCTCTCCCGCAATGCGTTTGAACATTCATCCGCGCGTATATTATGAGATGTTACCCTACACTCCACCGCGCGCTGTCAAATTTATTAAATTTCATCCATTATTTATATCCATTTATCATATCTCTTAATGCCCAAAGCGAAGGGACAGTTTTGCTGCCGACCGGAAGGAGGTCTTTATAAAGCACTATAAGGACAACTGAAATCTAAACCTGTCGCCGTACAAACCGACATGCATCGTGCTTTCTCACCGAATGGAGTAATTTTAGGCAAATCATTGAGAAAGTGTCTGCTTTTTCTGCTCGATTTCGATGTGTCAGCATGGATCACGACGGCTGTTTCCAGGCAGTGTTCTAAGGCGGTGATACAATAAAAAAAAATTAATAAAACGCGGTAGATTTTTTACAAATGGGGTAAGGTTGTGGGTGATGGAGTATAATCTTAAGGTGGAGTATACCTTTAAGAAATTGAAGAGAACAAGTGCTCATTTAAATGCCCAGAAATCTTGAAAGGGTGACTCTGTACGTGTGGTCATCCAATTCAAATATATGAAAATACAATTTTTCACTGAGGTTAACCATTGCACACGACCTATTAGAAAGGAGATGTGTTTGTATGGGGTGTCACTAGGTCGACAGTTTTTGCCGATGGGGTGTGAGCCAAAAAAGGGGAGGGGGTGTCATCAACATTTTGCAGATGGGGTGGGATTAAGACAAAAAGGTGGCCCCACATATTTCGAATACTTACGTACTATAACACACCGTGCACATTGCTGACCGAGGTAAGATTTTGCCGACCGCCCCATGCATGAATTTGCCAACAAAATCTAACGGGGGAGTCACACCCCCACACCCGCCCCCCTCTCGACGCCCGTGTTTGCAGGCTGTGATTGACCACGGTGCTTTACCGGCACATTTCCCCCCTAAAAGCAGTTTGTTGGGTATCACTGATGTGGGAACTCACAATAGTCACCAAAGTGTTGAGACAATTTCAAACTTGCGAACAAACATGTCGCTTATCAATATGTGTGACTCGTCACGGATTGGACTTTTCTCCCATGAACTTGCTTGTGGCCGGCGTTCTACTCCGGCCAACTGAATCAATGTACATGACTGCGATGTAGTCTTTCTCGTTAGCGAGCTGACAGCCTGATGCGTACGGCTACAGACCTCTTTCACCCACGTGACCAGCTTGAAATGTAAACAAAAGCCCCACGTGTGGACCGCATTGTAGTGAGCGCAAGCATCACGTTTGACTGAATTAAATAACACTTTATTAGCATCGCTACACTATTCGGTCCATGACATCATGTGAAATGGGCCTATGGTTTAACAATTGTCCATGTGTACTGACCTACGCCATGTTTGTGCCAACTTTTGGGACTCATCATATCACAACTCTCTCTGAACCCGTTTGTTGCACACAGATCCGGATCTCGATCAGTGATCCAACCACTGGTTCGCTCCATCCATTAGGCGAAATTTGGTGCGTGAACCAACGAATGGATCACTGTTCGAGATCCGGATCTAATGTTGAAATAAGCCTCATCCTGCAGTGAGGGGTAATGTGAGGACAGGCTTGTGTTCGGGGGATATCTCGAGTTTTGTTGCAAGCGGGGAACTTTAGGTTGCGCAGGAAAACTGTTAAAGTTAAGTATGGCTATTCATAATTTGTTGCTCTTTGATGGGAGTATTGATGATTTTGTTCGAATCCTTACCGTATTCCTCTATTGTTCAGTTTGGTTATGCCAATGTGTATATTTTTGGGGAAGGGGGGGGGGACTCTTGCAAGTAAGTTTGCTAAAAACAGCCGTTGAACGCAAAGAGTTATCGATCGCCTTCCGCCGGATCAGGTGCAAGAAAGACTTAGAAGACTGTGGGTTTGTGCCGCATTGAATACAAACGAGCTCCAGTTACCCGCCAGACACTCCCCGTTCTGTGTGAGAGGCTGCAACCCGACCTTTCCAGCGCTGCTGTCTCCAAAATGTCACCAGGTGTCTCGCAAACAAAAACTCCCTGAAAAGCTGAACCGTGACTGGGTTGCGTTGCCCTGACAACGCGTCATCGACAATGAAGCCCTTGGAGCAGAGAGCACAAAGGGCGCGCTTCTTTAAGGCGAGAGGAGCAGATCAGTAACTGAAGACGGGTGGAAGTCCCGCACGAAACAAAACAATGTTCTACATCGCAGATATCAAAAGTTCATGGCTTAACAATTTGGGGGGATTATTCGGCTCCACACATTTATTCGTTTTGTTTGCAGACCAGCCCACATGTACCCATTCACTGTCATCCATTCATTCATTCATTCAAAGGCGTAGTCTTATACCTTATCAGATGACTGCACGAGCTGGTACCCGGTATGTCATGTCAGGTATTTCGAAATGACAGAGTCAAGAGTTCACCTTTACATGATCTCAGGTGCGGCTGTACACTTTTGAAAGTGGGGGCCAAAGCAGCGCAGGTGCCGGTCGCTGCATGCCCTTTCCAAAGTTTTTCTTGCGCGGAACTGCCAAAAGTGGGGAGGGGGGGGGGGATTCCCCCCAAATGAAAAAGTTGGGTGGGGTGATCCCCCCCCCCCCTTCTGCCGCCTATACATGATCTATAACTTTCCAAAATTACAGTAGTTTCCGTTTGTGCGTAATATAAGGGATCATTCTGCTTTGGTAGGTAAGCCCCACCAAAACCTTCTCTTTTAATGTCTGCAAAAGACAAATTGTGAAAATGAAGTGAAGTGATTTTGTCATTTAATCAAAATGTTTTACTCATTTAGAAAATGTACTTTTAGGGCAATTGCTGTGGGCGCAATGGAATAGATGATCCTCTAAACTTTGTATTAAGTATGGGGGTCGCACGGCAGTCGCACGGCAGTCTGATAGGTCGCACGGCTCGGCCGTGCGACTCCCAGCAGACCCCGTGCGACATCAACAGACTGCCGTGCAACTGCCGTGCAACATGTGCGAATCTCATGAGAGCCCGGTGCGACTGCCATCAGACTGCTGTACACGCTCATGCAAGTGCGGTGTGACCCCATGCGAGCGCGGTGCTACTGCCGTCCAACCTGGCATTGCCGTTCTTGCTGCCTGCCTGCTTGCCATCACTCTTCTTCGGTGGCATCGTTGTGTTGTGTTGAATACTTGTTGACTGTCGAACATCAAGTGCGGTTTTGAAGATCGACGCTAAAAAGGCCCTGCTTTTATGCGATTCGCGCGGATCGAACAGCACTTGTACGGCGGTCGCACGGCGCTCTGATTGGTTGTACGGCGGTTGTACCGCATGCGCACAGGTCGCACACGTTGTACGGCAGTCGCACGGACCGTTATCGGATGTTTCGGGAGGAAAAGTCACTCGAGAGTTGAACGGCAGTTGAACGGCAGTCGCACGGCAGTTGTACAAGTGAGACTGCGCGGGAAAGAAACAGGGAAAGTCATACGGAAATCGCACGGCTGTACGATTTTTTAGTCGCACCGCAGTTGTACACAAAATCGTTCAAGTGAGAACGGGGTATAAAAGAGAAAGATTAATTCCTATCATTATCTTTGATTCTTTTTCTTTTTGTAGCTACGTACTTCGATCGGCTTATAGCGTTGTAGGGGCGAACTAGCATTAAAAAAGAGAAAATTAAAATTTGTTATTGGTACTTGAAATGAGACAAAAGGGGAATTTGCTCATTAAGTGCTGAATGTATCAGATGTATCTCTTGTGCATTGAATGGGATAACGGTGTGCTTTGAATGGAATATAGATTACTTGAAACAAACACACACGAATTTTCCAAGCAAGTTACAGATATCAAGAGAGCTACGGTAATGACGTCACACTGTTTGCCACGCGGTGACAAGCAGAATCACGTCGTGGTATATGATTTCTTACATTGTACGTAAATGCTTGTTTTGAGGATAATTTTTACTTCGTACTGGGTATTAGGGGCCTGAAGAAAACCATTCTGGTCTCCTTATGTTTGCGTTGCTTTTCCTTCTTGGTGTTTGTCGTAAACACAGGCAGAAATTTGAATGATCCGAACTTGTATATGCATTAAAATGAATGCCGTGATACCACAACGCACCGTTCCGCCCCACCTGCCTTTTTTATGTACGAATGTACGAATGCACGAATGCAATAAGGTAAACACGGTGTGACGTAATTACGTCGTATGACGAGATTTTCATTTAAAATAAAGTATCACAATAATAGGTTTTTTATGGGATGACATTATCAACACATGACCAAATGTTACACTTTCTACGTAAAACAACTCCGTATTTGGAAGTACTTCAAGTAAAAATGACATAACATGAAGCAGTTGACACAGAATAATCTCATCTGAAATAGGACTTGGGCTGAACAAACATCACCATGCCATCAAAATGGCAAGCGTTTTAATCTTACGATCCCATTACCCAATTTCAACACCGCTGCCGCCCCGCAAAACCACACACTACTGTCTGCTCCCGATAACACTTAATTATGTGTACTCAGCTCCGCAGGGGCCGCGCGCGCGTGTTTGTACGTCGTCTCTTCTCTCTCCACACCCCATCCAGTCAACCCATCCGTCTGCGGGTTGTAAAGCGCATAATGCCCTGGCGTGTCTCATCATCGATGGAGACGGTGGGATGCTTTTTACTCGGCTCAGGGTGCTGACATTTCATTTCTCCCATCCCTCCTTTGCTATCTCCTCTCCTGGTTTCTTTAGGAGCACTTCATGCCGTTCGCAATTAAACATGACGCACGCTTGTCACGATCCCAGCTTGAGGTTTCAAGTAAAGCGAGAAGAAATTACCGGTGCCTTGTCTTTGCAACGCAACCCTTTAAGTAGATGTAACACACATAAAAAGACAAATAGGGGAAAGTAAGTGCATGTAAAAGGCACACCGTGATCGTCAAATGGGCTTACAAAATTGATTGATCGGGCATTGTATCTGACGTTTGCCAGATCTCCTCTTTCGATGAAGAAAAAATGAAAAAGACAATGTTACTCGAATTGAAAGTATTTTTTCAGTCAACCTAACGCGATTTCTGTTTTCTATACATGTATATGAAAATCTAATCCAAATACCACAGTACAAATTATGTGCAGACACCGAACCTTACCATTTGAAATTTTAGAAAAACAAATTCGTGCAAAAAATATTATGGATTTTTGTCTTGGGTTTCATTCATGTTTGCACAGTATACAAATGTTGAGATCATTTTAAAAAAAAATCTTTTACGCATATTGCAAGCAAAGATTTAGAAAGATTTTCTTGTCCATTGTAAAATTGTGTATTGTCCAGATTTTTTTCGAAATAAAAATCGGCAAAAACTTCAGTCTGTTGACAAAGTGAAACCGTGGCCATGTCCCAAAATTATCATTTTCGTGGAATTTTAATTGCAATAATTCCTTCCCGAGAAGCTGTTTGAAGACATACGTTTTTCCAGCTATACGTTGGGTGAAATTTGCATTGTTTTTGTGTGTTTGTTTGTTTAGTTCCTCCTGTATACTGAATTCATGAAAACGGGTAGTTATCAATATACATGAATGAATAGCAGTTTCGTTTGAATTGACTTTTAGATCTTCATTTTACCAAGAGCGACTTGATATTCATTGTTAATTTTTATCAATTGAATGACAAGGGCATTTGTACTTGTATTCGCAAAATTAGTTTTCATTTAATCCACGTAAATCAAAGAAAATCAATGCATAGGAGGTAACGTTTCCCCACCGTACAAAAATATGCCGTTTTTGCCTTTTCAAAGATATGAGCATAAATCTAGCCATTTTAAAAGTAAAAATCTAACATCTTCGCTATAAATCATTTATCGGAAATATAGCTTTCAATTTGGTCCAAAATAAAACTTGCACAAACCACAGCTATTTTTCCATTGAAAGTCACTGATGAAAACGACAGTTGAAAATTGACATGTTAGGCGTACATTGACCAGTGTATGCCTATACGTGTCCCAAAAAAGGTTATCACACAAACAAAGAAAAACTATGCCCATTATGACCATACTGAGCATTGTTAGGCATATCATAAACTAGGGATAAAAAGCTTTCCAGCGATATCTTGGATGCATTTCTCCGTTCATGGTATGCAAAAACATTCTTTAGAGACACTTTGTGCAATCATTGCCAATTGCTAGCTTGGCCTGGGCATGATGGTTAGGTTGGGTTGTGAATACAATTATTGGTTAGTTTATTTAGCGTTTCCTTCAGTATCGGAGTCCAGTGGATTGAGAAAGGAAAATTTCAAGTTTGCAGGATGGTTCAACTAACAACTGAGGGACGAGCGTTTGTGGTGAGAAGCTTGGAGAAGGTGGATAATCAAGAGATAAATCTGCAATGTTGGTGCGGGCGGTGGAAGACATGCGCCGCCTGTGCGGACTTTGTGTTGCAAGAGCACACGTGGAAGGAGTTGGTGCGTATGTTGAATCCTGAACGAACCAAAAAAATCATCAGTTGAAAGAAATGCTGTTGTGTTGGTGTTTTTCGAAGTTGAATAATGTTTGTTAATGTTTCCACAACCGTGCTGACTATGTTTTTACCAATATAATGTCCATTGATACCACTCGGTCGTCTTTGGTCTGGCTGTGCTCAGAATGTTTTACACCAAACTGTCCCAAGTAAGTTTTAACGTACCGTTTTCATCAGTGATGCTTGACCAGAGAAATGCATCAAAGATATGGATGTGGGTTTGTGTGGGGGGTGGGGGTTACCTTTTTGTGAAACCCTGTATAAAGAGCATAAATCAGCACAAGTCATGATGGATGTTCACTAATAAGATTTCCACTCGAAACTCCTATCGCGAGGACAAAGGAGATGATCTCAGTGACGACTTGTATGCCCAGTGCATACATTCAAGTCTTCTCCTCGTTCACAGTGTGCAATCACAGGACGATGGGCTCGAGGGGCTCTTGGCTAGCATTCTTGACCCACATCTTCAATACAATGAAGCTAGTTCGTGAGTCAAGTACCGGTAGCGTGGGGTGCATTCCACGTTCGCCAACGTTCGCCATTATTTTTTGTGCAATGGAAAATTGTTTGTGTAGTTGGCCAACGTTGGCAACGTTCGCGGGTGAGCGGAACGCACGCCTGATTTAAAATTAAACGCATATACCCAGACTACCATCTTCCCACCTGCGACAGTCACGATAATTAAATAGGTCGTCGCTATCGTGCATTTTGTTTCTTACACAGTAAACCCTTTAGGAGGTGACTGATTTTCTAGTTGGACAGAGATATTAGGACAATATGTGATTTCGACAATGGGCGTTCAAAATCACATCCTATACTCTATTCAAAATCACATCTCAATACTATTGTCCCATCTTGGCAAATAGTAAATTGTTAGCCTCCAGTTATATTCCCAGGAGAAAGTTCCAGGCGGTCTTTATCTACAAGGTACAAGATACATTGTGACATTGTGATCCTGGGCTCTGCATGTTATTTTTGACCCTCGTTGCTAAAATTACGTAATCGTACTGTCCATTCTGAACAGAAAATCATATAAGGGTTTTACAGTGTTAAAGGAGCGAATAAAATGTGGCCGAAGGTTGGCGGGGGTCCTGAACACCCCCACCCTCGCTCGGTGACGAGTTCCGTTTAGAAAAAGAATATAATAATAATCATAAAGAACACAAAATCCACACGATCGGCCCCAAAAATATTCAGAAAAAATAATTAGCCTTCGAGTTGTAAACACAAGCTGTTTGTTCAATCAAGCAATTCCGGCGTCTGACACTTAAGCACTTCGTGAAACGTACTTTTGCATGTGTTCACAATGTTGCGCATAATGCAAAAAGTTCCACTTTGGGGTTTGACGAACTCCCAGTCTCGAGGCAGGGAACGGGCGTGGCACATTGTATCTGTTTTTAGGTCGATATTGAACAGAAAATGGAAAACAATCCGAGTAGTATACACCAATACATGTATAAATGGCGCCGCCAACGTCAGAAGAGGCCTAACAAGACCGACCCCGATCCCAACCCACCCACCCACCTCCACTGAGCTTTTCGACATGATTTTCCCGGGCTAGTAGTTTTTGGTGGTAGGCCTAACTTTATTCAAAAATTGAGGGGGGGGGGGGGTGTTTTCTACGAAATAAATGTTGAACCCCCACCCCAAGTCAAATCCTACCGGTGCGCCACGTAATACTAGGCAGGGGTATGAAACACCGAGAGGATCGAATTGCCCTTAAGTTGAAAATAATTATACTGAATGCTCAATACAAGAAAAGAAAAGAAACAGAAATGCGGGCACAGACATGGGTGCATATTCTAAGAAGTCGAAGCTTCCATTAAAATGTCCTTAAACATAATAATTTATAATTAGAGAAAAACCCGGCGAGACAGACAAAACATTCAATTATTTTTTTCCTGTATAGTCCCTACCTTTAGAATAAATGAATCAAAAGGTATAATCACTCTGGTGTCATGCCTGAACAAACAAACAAAACAAAACAAAACAAACAAAAGTTATGTGATGTTGACCAAGCTTTCAGGTGCTACGATTCGCCGGGGCTCCCATGTAGGACTATTCAGGGCTCGGATTCCGGTCCATCACAGATCGGATCCCGGTCCATCACACCTCCTTCCCCACCATCCATATAACCCGAAGGTCCAGCACCATAAAAGGGAGAAACATGGCGGCACCCTAAGCCTTGACTGCCGAGTCAGCCAAACGTGCCATGAACCTGTACGCAGATGCTTACCTGGACTTCACGAGCGGTCTCAGCTGCACTGCGCTTATCGACCAAGCCAAGTCACTGTTCAGTTGGTGTTTGGAGACGGTAAATGAATACTCTTATAAATAATTACAATCACATTTCTGGAGAAAAAAAAGGAAATACTGAAAGGCTGGGAATCAATCCCCCCAGATATCTGAAAGGAATTCCTGAGATTCCGGGAACACAATTACCAACACAAAAGAGGTGGGGGGGGGGGGGGGGGGGGGGTTCCCGCCGTCCCATATCTTGCTTCAAACGGGCTTAGGAATCGATACACGACTCGTTTAACCACTTGGCCTCTGAGCTGTTACTACGTGAGAGCACTTTTTAAACCTATTGAAACAGAGAAGAAACTACACGACAGCAGTACAATACCCGAACATAGTTGCATGAATACCACTGTTAAGAATCACACCACTGTTATAACCCGTCCCGTCCCTTCCCATCCATGCACACGTGGCTTTATAACTATTTTTGAAAATAAGTGGATGCCACTGGCGTAAATCCGTGCCGAAAATTATCCTGTGGACCATGGGCGGCGATCCCGGCGACGGAGGAACACGTCCCACCCCCAATATTTTTGGGGAGGGGATGGCTGTGGCAATGTCCCCCCAATAATACCCCCTTGTCGTATACAATTTATGGGTCATTGGCTTATGCATGCACCTAAATACACAAAGATCGGCACACATTTTCAAAAATTTCCAAGATACACAAAAAACATCGATTACAAATTTTCTGATCACAAGTTTAATTGATAGTGCATTCTTCCGAGGAAGCATTGGCAAGGGATGGTTATGTAGTCTCCAACATTCGTTGTTTTGTTTTTTATTGTTGAATGACTGGCCTGTGAAGAGATCCTGGGAACAGGGGATTATGTTCCCACCCCATATAATTTTGGTGGACAACACTAATGGGCAGCCCCCCCCCCCCCCCCCCCCCCATCCCCCAATTAAAAAATATTAACTCTTTAGTCACTGTAGCGCCCAAAACGTAATGCATTTTACAGGTTTTAGCAAAATCCAAGAGCTAGGTAAAGTTCCACTCCGGGGTTTGACGAACCCTCAGTCTCGAGGCAGGCTACGGCTCTGCTATAACAGGTCTCGATATGATACTACGAAGATCGGCTGAAAGGTTCGTAGGTTGGTTTTGAAGGAGTAATGCCAGATCAATGAACCTAAAAAGGCATTTATTTCAACGCTTTTGATAACTAATTGCATGTTGTTGGAATCTCCCGTGAGAGAGTTGAGAACATTCGGAGTACAGAACTTGGAATGTACAACGTTTCTGCTAGGTGGGTGTCGCGTCTTCTGATACCTGATAAAAAGCGCACCGGGCTGGTCATGTCAAGGGATAACTTGGAGAGTTTTGAAGCAGATCCAGCTAATTTTGTCGAACGTTTCCTTAGCCAGAATGAGTGCTGGGTCCATCACTTTGAGCCAGAGACACAACGCAGTGGAAACACACGTCCTCACCCCCTCCAAAGAAGGTCAAGGTCGTTTGGATGCCAAATTTTGTCCATTTTTACAAAGTCGTCTACGAACCACCAAATACGGCCTTACCTGGAAACAAACAATGCAATTAGTTATCAAAAGGGTTGAAATAAATGCATGCTAAGTTTCATTGATCTCAACTGATTGATCTGGCATTACTCCTTCAGAGTCAACCTACGAACTTTTCAGCCGACCCTCGTATACTTGTATTGTTATCAGTGCTAAAACCAACAACAACCACAAACAACAACTCCGCGCGCACGAAGTAAGTAAAATGTGGTACTTGGGATGATTCAAATGAGCAAATTTCCTCATTTGTATCATCACAGGTGACACAAAAACCAGATTTTAGTTCTTCCACATGCAACGGATTTTTATTATTTTTTTTCTTTTTTAGAATGCAAGCATTCTTTCAACAAGCATGTTGTTCCATCATGAGGCAACACAGGGGCGGATCCAGGATTTTTTCCAAGGGGGAGGGGGGGGGGGGGGGGTTCTGAAATTTGCCCAGAAAGGTGACTCCCAAAATGTTTCGTCTGCGAAAATAAATTTACATGGGGGGGAGGGGGGTGACACACTTTCTCACCGTTGGTGGCGCCATTTAACCTCTTTTGTTTTGTTCTTACCCATAGGCAAAATAAGACATGTAGGGTTTCTGCTTTTCTGGTTTGCAACTTTAGACGTAGGCCCCTACCAGAAAGAAAAAAACCCACTAATTTCTTTCCCGGATCCCGCTTTGAAAAACATGTCACGCCGTCGTCTAATAATAGAGGAATTTCACATTAGCCCCTTCTGCGCACTTCCGGGTTGAAAGCGAGAATGTCAGTGGCAAACAAAACAACGCTTTTCAGCACATTCATTCATGCATGAATTAATCAGGCCATAAAAGGCAACGCAGGCGCACGATTAGCATAAAGTTGTTTACTGTGACATTGAGATCCTCGTTTTCAAACGCGGAAGTGCGCAGATCGGCGCTAAACTCGTCGTTGTGGGATTCCTCTATACACCATACACCGCAGGCCCAATACCATACAATCAAACCGTACGTTCCAATCAAGCGAAGAAGATCAGCATCCATTTTCTCTTGGCGCGGACTTTGGTCCTTCTGTCTTCAAAGAGCGACTCTATATTTAACCGACCTCTGTCTATTCAATGTTTGTAGGCTGAGATCCCCATTATGTTTACCTTATATGAAATATCATTCAGTTATTATTCGTGGACTCTATTAATAGCTTAATTAAACTGCACGGCCAAATCGGATCTTAAAATACCCGGATACAAATTCTAAAAAGGACTGCCTTTTGAACAATATGATATAATTATCATCTTTCCCAAACCGTCCATGTTGATCTACCTGTGAGCGTTTGAAATTTACTCTTTGTAAGGAAAACAAGATCTATAGTTACTGCTGAAAAATATTTCGCAGGTGTTTGCTTGCGTAATATTGCAAGTGTTATTTTTGCAAGATACATGTATATAATTATACACCGCTGTCGTATACTTTCTGTTTGTACATTGCGACGTTGAGATTGTTACGTGGGCCTTTTCACACTACGATAAATCTGGGTGTTGGACCCGGGTCCGACCCGTGTTAACTGGACTGACCTTTTCACACTGCAACATTTCAACACGGTACTGACCCGTGTAGAGCGCTTAACCCGGGTTGAAACTCAACCCTGCTCGGGAGGTGGGTTGAGAGCTCTCGACCAGTGTAGAGAAGTTTGACTCGTGTTGAAAACACCTCTGGGTTGAGTTCGACCAGTGCAACCGCGTTGGGTAGTGTGAAAAGGTAGCGTAATTGACCCGTGTTGTGAAAAGGCCTGGGGCAAAGGAACCCCTCCCCCCTTTTTTGTGTTAGTCATTGTGTTCCCGGAATCTCAGGAATTCTTTTCAGAAATCTAGGGGGATGTGCTAGGTAACAATAGTCTGGAGTGTGTATAGGATATAGGGACAGAAGGGGGTACCATTATGCCCCGTATCGTGCTGGGTATCGTCTAAGAACTTTGTTTCAGGTGCGTAAGTGCTCGCATATTTACACGAGAGCTAATGTTACAAATTTGCTAAAACCATTGAAGTTTTTGTCACTAATGATTTTGCCCTAAGCACGGGTTAATACAAAATTAATAAAACAAACATTGTATACCTGTTTGCGATAAAACTACTGAAATCACTGAACACCATATTTCGTGATGGTTCTGTACTTTTTGAGATATATGTAGTTAGTGTAATGTATATCCCATAAGAAATGTACTTTGAACCTTTTATAAAGGTGCTTTTTAAATGTCAATTTAAAGGCTAATATTTTATCAACTGTAACCAAACATTTTCATAATATCATAAATATATCAGATTATCATAAGAATAGAGACCAAGTTAATACAATAAATTCCAAATGTTTTCTTTCAAAACCTGATACGAAACTCCAGTAAGAACTCAATCACTCCAAATTCAAACTTTTTCCATATGGAAACGCCAATGATTTGAGATAATACGTTTATTGTGTACACGATAGGTTAGTATATTGAGCATTTGATGATCGATACGTTTTGTTCTGAACCTATGGGTTAGCTGCATCAGAAAACGCAAAATATGATTTTATGAAAATATCTAGACTGTGTAATTCAAGGCTTTCCGCGGTGGAGAACACGAGTAGAGAGAGTAACTAATTAATAATTATAAAAAGGAAGATCTCCGATCTCTGAATTACACATTGGCAGAGTATCATTTACGTGAATAATTATACAAAGCAACAGGCGGGCCATTTCCCTATTCTCGCAAGATTTGGGGATAGAACACAGCTCGTATCGCATAATCATCAAATAATTCACTGTGAAGTTAGAGCTAACCTATTTCATCTGAGCTTCAAAGAAATGTCTTATATTTTGCGTTCCCACTTGATCGTGATCCACCAATTGCAGGATCTGATCCACCAATTGGGGGATCTGTATCCTGGTCTTTAGGTGGATCAAGAAAGGTGGATCAGATCCTGATCCACCTTATAACGGTTAGCGTTCCCACTAACACAATTGCAGGATCTGATCCACCAATTGGGGGATCTGATCCGGCAATTTGGCAAAAGGTGGATCAGATCCCCCAATTGGTGGATCTAGTGGGAACGGGGTCTACGAGGTTCGGAGGTGGATACACCTCTTAGCTGCTAAACAAGGATTCTTCTGGATGGTCGAGCCTTCGAGTGAGTATCTCCGGGGGCTGAGAGAGGGAGTCGAACCCACACCTCCTCTTTGTCAGAAACTTTTTAGGGGTCGTTTATCACTTCCTCCCCGTTTATCAAATTATGTGACGCTTTTGATTTTTGAGGGTCAACTTTTCGAGAAAATGTACCGGTATGATTCCCCGGCAAAATTCCTGAATCAGTTCCCAACCTCAAGGTTTTGATACGAACCTCCAACTAAAATTAGGCCTGCTCAGTGCATAAACAACATTAAAACCTCTCGTAAAGTATATGATTTCTAACATGACTTCATACCAAATAGACATGTGGTAATTCGTGTTTTCATAAGTGCATATTTTAATTTAGTTGAATTTGTATTTATAAGTGTGTTTAATGACTAATATTTATATTTAATTAAATGTTAATGTAATTTTAATGCAACCGTGAATAGATAACACTATTTCCCCCTCCCAAACAAAAATAGAAAAATCTGGAGTTTCCTAACAAAGGAAGCCACACTGTGCTGTGATATGGTTTAAGAAATTTATTAAAATAAGAAATAAAATGTACCATCAGTTAAAAATTAACCATATCACAAATATAATCCTATGATTTTTGTTATGCAGAGTACCATCGAGAATCCCACTGAAGTTACCATGGAAATGTCATTCTAACGCTAATGGAGAATTGATACGGCAGGAACATGGCCAGTCAGCCAAAATCTACTTAGTAATCTGGCTGCTTCACCCGCTTTCTCGTCAGGGATTCGGCTGCTGTTGCTATTGGCAACTGCACTGAGGTCTTCTCTCTCTACATAGCTACCATCACACAGATTTAGAATCCAACGACCCCTTGTAACATGATTCCCGCATAAAATCAGTCAGAGCTATTTTATCGGGAACACATTTAAAATCGGGTTTTCGTTCTTGTTTCTATCTAACACAAAGTGTTCTTTTAAGTTAGCCATGCAGCCAATGACACACGGATCAACTTTGCACATCTACGACAAGACTATTCAGGGCTGTAGCTACTGAGTGATGCAAGGAGTAGGCCTACGGCACGAATATTAAATATCATGAAAAGCGAATAGTAGATACCTCAAAGTAGGTTCAATTTTGAAAAAATAAAATCTCAAAATTTTTCTAATTATATTCTTTAATCACTATATATCTTAATATTTAGTTTGGAATGTTTTTGTTGTATATTTACACAAACGATTAAATAATAAATATTCAAACAAAAACATCAGCTGACTGTGTATATGCACAGGGGAAGCCAAGATGGCGTCTACACGCTCAGCATTCATTGCAAACTGGGTGTAAAAGTCTTGTTTGATTGTATGTGCAGTGTGGCTACCACACCGAAACTTCGTGAGGTTTTTGGTCGAATGTTGAGCCAGCTCAAATACAGCTGAAACACACAAAGGTCGCGCCCACCAAAAAGTGGTCTATAGAGTGACATTGAGCCCCAGGAGACAGTGTAAGCACTGGCAGCCTTAGGGCGACGGTATATGTGTTGTTCGGATAGAGTGAAGGACCCGGCGGCCATCGCTGAAGAGGCAGCCGTATTACGTATATTAAACTGTTTATCGGCCTAACAACATTTGTGTGTTTGTTCTATTTACTTTGTGTATTGTTGGAAGTTTGACTTCCGGGGAATGTAAAAAAATAAAAATAATAATAATCCGCCAGCCCGCCCCCCACTGGCGAACGGGTGTGGAGGACAACCAAACAATTTGTTTTGGCCTAAGACTGCTAGCCCGAGGGAATGCGGTCCTGAAAAGTTTCGTGTCCTTCCATATACATGTATATTAAGTTATTATTACGGGTACATTGAGTTATTATTACACTTTTATGCTCCCGTCATACGTATTTATGCGCTCGTATTTTCGTTTTATGTTCACCAAGCTGATCGATTAGTCGCCCTACTGGCATCTTTATGTGGCACTATAATTAAGGGATCTTAAGCACGTCTAAGCAGTGGCGTAGCCAGGCTCTTCCTAGAGGGGGGCAAACGGGGGGCATGGCTATTTTCAAGGGGGAAAATTCGCTATAGTAAATCATATAGTAACGCAAATTCGCTATAGTAACGCATATCCCAATTTTCCAGAGGGGGAGGGGCAAGAGGGGGGGGGGGGGCAAGAGTTCCCACAGGGGGGGGGGGGACAGTTCCCCCGGCCCCCTTGCCCCCACCCCCCTTAGCTACGCCACTGCGTCCAAGGTATTGGCAACGCAGTGGTTTATTGCTCTCTGCCTGATTTGTGAAGACAGAGATAGGCCTACATGTTAAGTTGGTCCTCGACAAATCAGGGATGAATTTTGCCGAAGAGATGACCATGACCAACCAAACCCAACAAAACCGAACATTAAGGGTGTTCAGTGAATCTGAATTTAGATTATGTGTAAGAAAGAGTATATGAATAATACATGTAGTTAGAAAAAAAATATTAAGGCAAAATTCCGGTGTGTCACTTCATACCTGTCACATAATGTTGCCTGTCGGCTATATTTTTGTACCAACGTATTCGTTTTGATTTGTTTTGTCTTGTAATTCTAGTAGCCGTTTTCTTTTGGTTTGTATTTTGTTGTATTAGTTTTGTTAAGGTCAAATAAATAATCATAACAATTGAAAAAAAATTCCAACACAATTTTTAAGACCACGTGATATTCTTGCTCTTTAGCTGTTTGCACCTGGCTAAAATGCCAAGGACGGTGCACGCATGCACTGCATGCAGCGTAGACATTATCGCTCTATCCTAGTCATTAAAAATGTTTCCGTGAAGTTGTGTTGAATAATTCACACTCAGACAAGTCGGGATACAGTTGGTTACCTTTTGAACATTTGAACTATAATTACGACGTCAGGGGTTTATTTCGTCCTTGACTTTGTAACACACTAATAAATTATTAACGCCAAGAAAGGAACATTGCATTAAAGCCACTATGTCCGTGCTCTGTCTGATATTTTGAACATAAAGGTATAATGTTGCTTAGTAATGATAAAAATGAACATAATTATTTTCTGCCTGAAAGCTGACTGTTTATATAGATAGTACCAGTAGGCCTACCGATACCTCTGAGAAACAAGTCCGTCTGAAATGCTGTCATCTTTGAGAAAATTGTATCTATACCTCCGAAAATACAATGGTTTGTTTCGATTTCAACAATCGATTCGAAGCGCGCGATGAACGTGCACAAAAAGCATTGCTATAAAATCAGAATGATTTCTCACTATTTTCTCATGACTGGGTTGACGGATTGTTATTTCATGCATATTGAATCCTATGCCTGCAACTGTGTTGTCAGATCTGCCAATTCCATATCACGCCTTTAATGGATTCCCCCCCGTTGATGAATTATAGAAGCAAACTGTATTCTTGAACAGGTTACTACACTGTGCACTCTATTCGGTAATCGCAATGAACGCCGACAGCACGCAAGATGGCAAGTCGCAGACGTCCGGGCAGAGACGGTTCTGGACGTCATTCGGCTGAAAATTTTCAACAAAATGGCGTCCGAATGCTTGAAAATGTCTCACTGAAATGGCGTTTTTTGGTACTTTTCTGAAAGCTAAACTGATATTTCATTTCGATAGATTTCAATTCGGGCAGCTATTTTACTTACATTTATGCTCATATTTCTTGGTCAAAGGATAAAATGGGTCAAATTTGTGGCACTCAAGCGGTGAGAGACATCGTTGAATGCACGGCATGCCAGTACGTGTATTTGAATGGGCCTACTCTCACGACGCGACGGCTACAGTCGGCAAAGTTGAACTTGGCCACGGTTTATCTTTGCCGACTGTCGCCGTTCATGTTGGGAAAGTCCCCGATGAAGCGTTTCCATTTATCGGCGTTGCATCGGGGACTCTTGCTGTCGGCGATTATAACGACTATATGGAAAACAGGCTTAACTGTTTCATTTTGTGCTGCGCGCGGAGATTGATCGCTGTGCATGCATTATTACTGTGGGATTTAGGAGCGTCGACCGCTTATTATTCAAAATTTGAAACTTATTAAATCGGTTACTTATCGTCGGCCAATATTTGTGTGAAATCTCATAACTTATATTAATGCTCATAAATTAGCAATTAAATTTTGAAAATTCAGGGTGATGTACCCCCAAAGGACGGACCACCATTAAAAGATTATTTCACGCGTCTTCCAATTATCAGTATAGTTTTAAAAGTTATGTTTGACTTCGTCCTGTGAAATAAATATTAGGCCTAATGAGCCAGTACAGTTAGTAAGGAAATGGAACAAAGGCTGAACAAACTACGAGAATCTAATGTATACATGAAAGTGAAATACTGTCATATAATGGTGCTGCAGTATCGGAAACCTGGGAAAATCCAATGCAGTTAATATGTCTTCAGCCTCATGTAAGCATTATTTCTTTGGCTATTTAAAATTATATTTCCCGCCCCTTTAAAAGTTATCTCCGATGGGTTTTCAGTTGAAAACGTTATTTTCCTATATATTCACTTTGGGAGACATGGCTACTTAGGGAGACATTTTAAAGCCTCTGCAATGCTTCAGCAACCTTTTTTGTAGCAGGCAATGTTGTAGTTTCAAAAATGGCAAGGGTTGGAAATGCACCCAAATTAAGATTTTCAACGTTTCTCGTTCATATAGATCAATAGGGTTATTTTAGAATTGGTGAGTAAACTGTGTACACGAATCTATGGGAATGTCTCCCGAAGCTACCATTCTCGGGAATTGTTGCATCACTATTATCTCCACTTTACCAATGGCATTTAGATATCGCAATCGATCCGAGTATAGGTTTCTAAAAAGCCATGCTAAGGAAAATCGCATTACGAAACACACAATACAGAAATAGAACTATTGATGTTTGAGCGAAAACAAACCACTCTTGAAACTTAACCAAAGTTTCAGCTAAAGCAAAATTAAGTATATTTATAGGGGATTTGTTTCTATATTTAGAACTCTTTAGTTGACGCAACATGACTCGAGTTTCCTTTCCCTCTGTAGGCTATATACAAGGTGAATTAAGAAACAAAACGAACGTATTATTTCCCACACGAAGTTAAGAAATTTTGCACACGCCCTTTTTGGAAAACCTTGTGGATTCCGATTTTATACTCATACCTTAAAAGTGACCACCAAGGCAAAATATCAATAAAATTGCGGGGAAATTTCGCTCGGGTTTGTTGGGTGTTTGTTTGTTTTTTTGTTTGTTTGTTTGGTTGGTTTGGTTTTCTTTTCTTTTACAGTGTTGCTTCTGAACGAAAGAAACGCCATGCTATTGCAGCATTTCGGCATCTCAAATTGAACAGCAGGCAAACCGAAGATTGTGGGAAAACGCCACAAAAGGATTTTGAATGCTTCGCATAACAAGGCACACAAGTTGCTTGCTAGTTACCTTTACATCGCCCGTGGCAACCGATAATGTTTTTTTTACATTACTATTGATGTTTGATTTGTGGCATATATACCGTAGATCGTCAAAACAAAAAAATCAGAAAGTTTGGTACGAGGACTCCAGATATATTTAAAGCGTTATACGATAACGTTTGCAAAACATAAAAACCTTCTGATTAACAAAATGATTATTCCATTCTATTTTAGCAAAGTTCGGAAATAATTATATTCTAATTAAAGTAGAGAGGGAAAATTGTTCGACAGTTATTCCGCGTAAAAATTTAACATACATGCCCCAAACCGAGCAGACCAGAGCAGAGCACAAAATTACAAGACTTTCGCAAAAAGTTATCATTATCCAAGTTTGACTCAGTTTAGTTTGATCTAACTGCAAATATGTGACTAGATTTTCCAGTCAAGTCCTGACCACAAATAATTATATAGTTACATTGCAGGGGCGGATCCAAGATTGTTTGCAAGCGGGGGGGGGGGGGGGGGGGGGGGGTGTAGGAATTTCCCCCGTACATTTGCCCAAAAAGTTTCTCAACGTTGGTGGCAATTAAGGGGTTTTGCTTTTCCTTTCTGGTTTGCTACGGTACCTATGCGTAGGCCCTTACAAGCAAACAAAAAAGAATTTATAACAAATGGCCACGATCCCTCTGGATCCGCGCCTGCATTGACTGACTGTCAGTTGCACTCAGCTGACCCTAAAAGTGCATTAAATCTGACTTTTCAAAGAATGCCAAATCTTACATTGTTTTAGAGTGTAGAACGATCAGCTCCGAGGTAGCCCATCCATTACGGCGTCACAACTGATTCAGGTTATGACAGCACGGTGGGCGGATAGGATCTTTAGGTTTCGGCGGGGTATGAAAGCGGGGAAACCTGGACAAATGAAAGAGCAACCCGGAGGAGTCGGACAGAGAGCTAGCAGTGGGAGCAGTGGGTGGAAAACGCCTTTAGAGTGCCAGGCACAGTCCAGGTTGAATAGTTGACCACATGAAATTGTTCGCTCAACAGAAATCTTTTGAGACGCTGGTGGCAGCAGACATAGGCCCCCTGCCGGTCCGCGATTTTTTTTTTCCGTAGGTGGGTGTATCAACAATTTGCATGACTAATTCATTGATTGCATTGATCACTGCACAGCTAGCACTTAGGTTCTCGGTCTCTTTTCTCCCTTAAATTTAAAATATCCCAAAGATATCACAGTAAAAGAAAAATTGGTACACGTGGATTCAACCTATAGGAATATTTTGATCCATAGCCCATCCCACTCTCCACGAAACTAGTCTGTAGCAGCTCGACAAGAGCCGTTCTTTAAAATGAATTTGCTTTTGCTGTTATTTTCAGAAATAAATGGATTTGGTGGCTAGTATTTTATAGCGTGCTAGCAAATACCTGTTCGTGTGCATAGATGCTGGGAAAACAGAGAGAGATAGAGGGAGAAAAAATATGTTCTAGTAGTCTGGTTCTCTGATCCTACTTTAGGCAAAACGGAGCAATTTATAGAGTCAGGAAATTATCAGGTCGGGGAACGAGACGATTCCCAACGATATTGTCGGCCGACAATCGTTGAAAAAAACGATATCAATTTACACACCAAGTGCCATAATTTCACAGGATACTTGAGACTGGTATTTGCTTACAGTCTAGTACGGTATTTCGTAATAATTCAGTACCGGTAGTTTTGTTTTTTGTTGTTTCAAATGTTGTATACTACCTTTAAAATTGTTTGCGTGCACGATGAAGATGTGTGCGTGTCTGCTATATACACTGTAGGGAGTTGTTGAAACGCTAATCATAAACGTCAACGGGATTAGGCAATCATCTACGTGGGGCAACGGCAGGGGCTGCGCTGGGGAATTGGGCAAGCAGTTTAATGAATGGTTAACCATTCCAGGGCTCAGAGTTAAAATTCCCGAAGGACCCTATTAGCTGCGAATAATTTGTCAAAATGAATATAATGGTTCTTATCGACGATACATGGATGGGGAAAATGCATAGCGTATGCTGATCTAAGAAAGATGTTAATTTGGAAGTTACGAAAGATGTTTTTTTTTCTTCTGAAAATTCCTTTGTAAAATAATGCATGGCAGGTCAATAAAGAACGAATTACAGACTGGGTTATACATGTAATTAAAAAAAAATTTTTTTATGCAAATTGCCCATTACAAGCCCTAGGGCACTCGAGGTGTGAGCTACAGAGTATTATGTGGAAGAACCAGCCCCTGACACTGAAGTATGAAGGTCGGGATGGGTAATTAAGTCCACTGCAAGACATTAATAATGCCTCTACCCATATTAAGCGTAGAAGTGCTATAGGCCTAGCCCAGGACTGGGCTCGAACCCACAACCTGCAGAAAGTTACCCACAGACCTTGAATTCAATGTGCCAAACCACGATAGGCCACAGCACTTCCACAATATTACTAATTTCTTCGGGATGCAAAAGAAAATAAGTTCAAAGGTCGGTCCTCATGGCATGGCTGAATGGAGAATAGCACAACCTTTTTAGAAAGTTATGTAGGCCTACACCCGTGCTAAATTGGGCCTGCAATACATTTTAACTTTTGTTCCACGATGAGATTACAGTGTACTTAATCATTTTGCCTATTATAGCCGCAGACGGAGGCAAAGAACCGCTGACCATGAACCCTGCCTTCACGGGGCTGTGCGGAAACAGAGACCCATACATAAGTGAAGGTTTGTAACAGACAGGGTCTGTGCTTGAAGTGTAATGACACCTCGTGGTTATCCAGAGGCCAACAAGCTCGCTTGTTGTTGTAGACCGCAGAGCGCACCTTTTCCATGTCCCGCGAGGTGTGTCCATGACAAGTGACGATTTATTTCTCTGCAGGCAATTATACAGACAATGTCATTTTTCTCAAGTAGACATTAGATCCCACTCTACAAAACTCCGCGTATTTTTTCTATTCATGATATCACCAACTGACATCACGTGGAACCACCAATCCACAATGTTCGATTTCTTGTCGCATTAATAAGGAACCAGATGCAGTTCATATATTCGTAGAATAAGTTGCTTTCAAATACCTAAACCACAATGCAGATCTTGAATAGTTTATCAATCTTGTCCCAAAAAATCAATGTTTACAAAATACACCCGTCGCTTCTGTGAAAACTGCATTTAATCCGCTATAGTATAGCGATCGTTTCCACGTACTGATTGCAATTATGATTTAAATTAAAGCCGAAATGACGAAATGTTGATGTGTAATTGGAACCTTTAAAGTAGGACCCAGCTTTGCCTCTGCTGAAATGGAATACCAAATATATTTTACGGCGATAGTAATACTATCCAAGTCTGTACTTATAATCTTATTACCTTTGAAATCCGACACTGAAATGTCGTTTGTCATGGAATACTGAATGCTATTGGAACGAGGCATTCGTGTCAACAGGATGACTAGGAGTAGGTGTAAAAAAATGTGATGAAGCATTGAATTACTGAGAAGAAGTCTGGATAGGAGGGTTTCAGTTTTCCTGTATTGGGTTGTTGTCCGATTGGCTGTCTTTTGTCTCTCATTCCCAGAAAATCTCAAATCAGGACCACTAATGTGCTTGACAAATGCGCCGGCAAGTGGCACAGAAACGGGTTCACCTACTTGACAAGGAGGCAAAGGGGGATGTATGTTTACCCCTTTTATTTACCCTAAAGTTTCCTTTTTGGGGGTGGGGAATAACAGAAAAATACTGTTAACGGGCTTGGAACAGATTTCACCCAATTCTAAATTTTAAACTTGGTTAAAGTGACGTGAAATCTCGAACAGCGTGGGAGAGGGGGTCAGGAATGAAGCCAGGGGCACAGTTTAGGTGATCACAACATTTTATTGGATCTTTCTGTCCAATTCACGTTCGGATCATTGGTGTCTTGGTCTTTTTCTGTCCTCTGTAAACATAGCTTCCAGGATTTTAAACTTGGCGGCCACATTTATCCTGGTGGTCCGTTTCTAAGCATGTATTGAGGTATGCAAAGTTTGGTGGGACCTCAGGCTTATTTTGTAGGTTGGAGAACATTGAAGTGAAAATAATGGGGAAGCACAAAGCCTTGATTTTAATCTCTCAAACTATGGATGGGCCATCCCCGCGCAACACAGCCATCCTACTCTAAAAGCTCTGATGAAAACGAAAATCTGAAAGAAGTACTAAGGGCTTCTATTGACAAATCCCCGAGGTATTCCCTCCCCCAAGGAAATCCCTGATGTCACGCCCTCTCTTGGAAAAACAGCGTTTCCCAGAGCCCGTATGATGTATGCACCAGTCGGAAATACGTGGTCCGCGCGTAGTTTTCCTCCAACTCAAAACGGGTGACGCGATGAATTCGCAAAGGATGCAGGTGTGTTGGGGGTGTGATCGTGCACCCCTTTTGACGTCAAAGATTCCAGACTGATCTAATTTAAAGGACTGAGGCAGAGAACCGTCTATCCACACTCCCAGACGACCCTGGAGATAATTTTTGTGATATGCTACCATATCATGCATTTTTAAACGAGCATTATTATTATCCTTTCTTTGTTCTCTAATGTCGTTATTTTAGTTGTTTTAGCTTTTATAAACTCTTTGTTCATTGTTGTTGTTGTTGTTGTTGTTGTTCCTGCTGATGTTGCTGCTGTTGTTGTTGCTGCTGCTGTTGCTGTGCTGTTAGTTTTTTGTTTGAATGTTTTTTGTGGTTTTTTTTTCAACAGAATCAATTACATGGTGTTTCGTTAAGGTAGCCAAAAATCATCGTAATACCGGCCCCGTTTTAATTACACAGAATCAATAAGCAATTAACCAGGGAGCTGTGGGGAGCTGCCATTACATCGGTCATTCAGCCATAAAAGGCGTGTAAACAAATTAATAGATCCCTTCTTCAAATTGCATAGTATAATTATACATGCAAATACTCACCACGAGATTGCGCAAGCACGTTAACACACCGAACTGTGCCAGGCTGGTCATGCTTTAGAATATTTGCGTATGTGAATTAAGCATTAAAATCAAGTTAGAAAGGTTAGGGGATGGGGTTGATGCCAACATGCCTGTTGGTGCCTCTTTGTTCTTTATTTGCATGTTTTTGTATAGCTATTGACAAAACAAAATTTGATCATGTACAATGTATACTATATTCTTCAACAAGACTTAATTTATTTTATTTATGAATTACATTTCTTTACCCAGGGTGTGCCCAAACAGTTTACAACTGGTTTTCATTGGGGCCCAGGCCCTGAATATATTTTAAATTAGAAATGAATATTTACACATAAAATACAAAAAGCCTACCTATTAATAAACTATTAAATAAATTGAAGTTCCGTTTCAGGCTGTCAGGTGATTATGTTAATTTCTTTGTTTTAAATCAGTACAAAATACATTCAGTACATTCAAAATAAAGTGTTTTGCTGTTTTGAGGCTTTTAACCCGGCCCTCTTATTCTCTACCGGAAAATCCGCCATGTTGTGAAAGTATCGACAGGAATTAACAATGAACGGACACAGCTTGTGTAAAACAGACGCAGTAATTCCGAATTTGATTCCAGAATGATATGTCAATGCGTAAAGTTGTAAATGTGGTGGTTTACATGTCACTCGGAATTAGGGCGACTGTTATTCAATTACACACATAATTTTTGTAACGGCCTGTGCTTATAACACATCTTAACAAGGTTGCCCAACAGAATGTTAAGAATGCACACGCGATTTCTTCATCTACGATTTTTAACTCCTGTCACAATTGTATACAGGACGTTTTGTGTAGTATTTTGTATGACTGCGGAGCGAATTGACACTGTTGCCAAAAGAATCTACATAAACATATTATTAATATTATCACGGCTTAAAGGGAAATGTAGGAAGTGATTAAAGTTTTTTTTAGTGATGTGACACCAGGTCACATAATTTGAAATGTTGATGATTGCTTAAAGGGGTGCGGAGTATATAAGGCATTATAATACTCTACATGGGCGCTCTATTTACGCCCCCCCCCCCCCCTAAAACCCCTTGCGTACGGATGACGCCATATGGCGTAAAAAAAAACGTGCCACCAGGCCGGATGACGCCATTGGCCGCCGTTTGTGCAGTTTCAATCCATTGTTGGATTATTGTTATGTCATGTTTGATTGCACAAACACATTGTAGCGGTTCGACTTGGCTGCCAGAACCGCTGCAACACCCCGACGTCTCCCGTAAAATACCGTGCCCAAGGGGTTAATTATAATAGTGGACGACCCTGTGATTTCTAGCGATTTCTGCACTGTAATGCTTACATAATGCTGACAATCCCTGTCGTCCATTGTTCTGTGCAGCATTGTCTGCCCAACCGTGTTGACACTCCTAGTCCTAGGTCACCAGAAACAAATACACGTCACCTGGATGACAAAAGGATGGTCCACTTTCCTGTCCTATCCCCTTCAGGAAACGGTGCAGTCCCGGGTATTTGGTTCAGCAGCGATAGTGCCAATGTAGCGCGCTACCAGGACTGTGTGAAATATTGCAAACAAATATTGTTTATTGCGAAAAAAAACCGAATATAGGCCTAACCCTAACTCCAAAGCCGTTCTCCCCCAACCAGCCTTTTCAATGGAAAAGAGTTGAAAGGTGCAAGTACATGCATTCTCAAAATTGTTATTTTTATGGTTAGAAGCCACTGCCTAGATACTTAAAAATCTGCCAGTGGGTGTAGGGGTACATGCACGGCGACAGGGCTGTAGCCTGCCCGGAGACTGGGGGAGGGGGTGTTCGTCCAACCCCAAAGTGGAACTTTACCTAGGTCTTGGATTTTGCTAAAACCTGGCAAATGCACGACGTTTTGGGCTCTTCAGTGACTTAAGGGTTAATTAATATTTTTAAAGGGGGGGGGGGGGGCTGCCATTAGCGTTGTCCACCAAAATTATATAGAGGGTGGGAACATAATCCTCTGTTCCAGGATCGCTTCCCAGGCCAGTCATTTCAACAATAAAGACAATCAAACAACGAATGTTGGAGATTACATATCGTCCCTTGCCAATGCTCCCTTCGGAAGAATGTACTATCAATTCAACTTCTATTAGATATACCGGTACATGTTATCGGAAATGTGTACTCCGTGTCTCTTGTGTGTCCTGGGAAATTTTTGAAATTGTGTGCTGATCCTTGTGTATTCAGGTGCATGTAAAAACCAATGACCCATAAAATGTATATTGCAAGGGGAATATTTTGAGGGGGGGGGGGGGGGGGGCACTGCCATAGCCGTCCCCTCCCAAAAAATATTGGGGGGACGGTCACAAAGACACATCTTGCCTCAAGCCCCCCCCCCCGACCCCGCCCTTGAGTGAACCACTCCCAGTATTCTTATTTTCATTGTTAACACATTAGCATAACTGTCACCTTTAAATCACGTTCGTTTCAACATTTCCAAATGATTTGAGCCATAAATTGACAGTCCGAGAACGCTGCTCCCTTGAACCGAAAAGCTACCTAGAATGAACTGAGTATCCCGTATGTAATATACTC
The DNA here is from genome assembly GCA_037893225.1 of Hippasteria phrygiana. Taxonomy (NCBI): domain Eukaryota; kingdom Metazoa; phylum Echinodermata; class Asteroidea; order Valvatida; family Goniasteridae; genus Hippasteria; species Hippasteria phrygiana. Next base: position 54,355 of record JAZGUH010000560.1, on the reverse strand, counting down.
TTATTTGTCTGACGGTCCCTGGAACAAGGGAACCAACATTTTGGACTGTTCTCCATTTTCTGTTCAATATCGACCTAAAAACAGACACATTGTGCCACGCCCGTTCCCTGCCCCGAGACAAGAGGTTCGTCAAACCCCAAAGTGGAACTTTTTGCATTTTGCACTTTGCATTATTTTCCCCATTCGGATTATAAAGTGTAAGTACTGGAAATCCCTTTCCATATACATTTAACTAACCAGGAAACGAAAAACTCGCTTCAGGCGGTTTTTCTATGAATAGCCTTAACTTTCTAATCGCTTGCAACGCTCGCACAAATAGGAAAAGTGAAACTTGACTTAGAATGACAGGAACAACACAAGCATTATGGAAGAGTGTATAGTAAAATATATATATTCACAACACTCCTTCCTAACATGATCATCTTAGGGGATATAATGTGCATCAAACTATGCGGGACACAGGCTCTAATTTTTCAAAAATACATGTATATCTGGAGGAAATGAAACGTTACACATCGGATCTTCATTATCCATTCAAAGGGAAATCGTTGTATCCGGGAGAAAAACATACACAAAAGTACAGAGAGTCGTTGATAACTCCAATGGATTCTCTTCGTGTGATATGATTTAATAATATCTGAACGAGGCTACAACATTGCACCGCCATCTCGGCGTTTGATGCACAAGGTGGGAGACATCATTTAAGAAAAGAAACAACTCCATCAAATTAAATACAGTATTTTGCAAAAATTATGTACATCACAGCACGTATAATATATACTCGAACACTTGACAATAGATCTTTGTATATGTACACATTAACATTTGCTAATACACACAATTAAATTTACGTTGCGTAAGAGGTATTCGGCCAAATGACATACCTAAGGTGAGCAAAATAGTAGTATGATTGAGTAAGAAGAGATTAACAAGATTATATCAAGACAATATCCTGAGGATATTATCAAAGTATTAAGACGAGATAAACGATATTATGTTGGCATATCGAGAGACAATTTGATATTACTTTAAATGTGTCCTCTCAAGTTCAGCACCATCGTACTGAAGCTACGCCGCGTGCTGAATAATGCACTTTTGTAATAGCAATCAACAATCTTTCGGATATTCCCATCGATCAAGTGAGTACAACCAACTAATAGGCCTACATGCAGTACTGCAACGATCTCGTCATTTGCTTATTCATTATACATGTCCCTGTGGGCTTCGAGTTTCGACTGTCTAATTCAATATATTATACGCCTATGGTGAAAAGCAATGTGCATTTTCATTAATATGATTTTGCGTGCATCGATCATTTTCAAAAACGTATAGGCGCAGTGTGACGTTTGTGACATGGTTGTATTTTAAATGATCAAAGTGTGCTTGAAAGTTAAAGAAAAATACTCCATTGCTCTGTTTTGTAAAATATCACATGACGTGATTATACAGCCCATCTTACACAATATGGGCATATGTGTGTTGAAAGGCCGGATATGCGTGGACAAAAATTAGACAATATTTCACTTTCTCACGGCAATATTATTCCAGGGAAAATAACTTTGCAATCACCAGTAAGATCGTTTATGGCCTCCCCTAAACGATCAGAACAAGTATCGCATTGGTGACTCAAACATTTGCAGCATTGTGCAATAGGTCAACCAGTCACAAGTAGACTAATCAATGATAATTTACGTGGGTAGATCATGTTCACTGTGTGAGTCAACAGTAGAGCCAATCACTTTAACAATATTACTTTATACTTCACATTTCCCGAGAATGAAAACAGACCATCTGTGTGACATTCTTGCATGAAATCAAATCTTCCAAAAAATCTTCAGTTGAAAGCGCTTCAATCAAAAGTTGACCTGAGATCCATCATCCGATTGTAGAAGATAATCATTTTAAATTATGGACACTTATTTCAATAATTATCCCTCAAATCCCTTCAAAAATAATAATAGCGCCGGCGCCATGATTTATATTTTGCCTGACTGGCATCGGTGTTATCAATTTCAAAGCTGTCAACTCGTTCTAATCATCCTCTAGAAAAAAAGAAACGAAAAAAAACCCACCAAGGTCGTATCTTATCTGCCTCCGCTGCGTCAACAAGGGTATACACGGCGGAGTAATTGCCATACCCTGGTACGACCCTCCCACCACAGTGCCCTTATCATTATAACGATGAGTCATCCAAGGATGGGTGGCCCAGGCAAGAGCCAGGCTGTGGCCAGATCCTCCAAAAAACACAGTAAACACGAGGAGCACTTGTCGGATAGCGCTCCGGGTTAATAAAATACCATGCGCCGTCTTCGTTTTACACATAGTGCGTACTTATTTTGTCTTAGTCATCCTTAAATTGAATTATCGGCAAATTGAAATACGGAGTTGGCATAACAGACATCATACGATCTTCATCATGATATAATTATGTAATTAATATTCATACAATCCCATTGCTAGGTGACGAGATTCTTTAAGAGAAATATAATACAACGGCACACCGATTAGGGCCTACACCGCGTAGATATCTTGATAATATTCCATAATGTTTTATCAAGGGAGAAAACGTGTATTAACTTACGTTAATCCATAAAGACATTATACATAAACATGTCTTATAGCCATATACATCAAGTTCTAATCTTGTCAGCAGCTCAAGTACAACCAGCGGCTGGAAAAAGACACGTACGCAGTACCGTGCTGCGTGATATCTTCTACTTAGGCCTACAATATATACATATACAGTCGAGTTGATATTTTTAAAAATGTCTTTTTTTTAATAATCAGATATCTTCCTGCTTTACAAATAGGTTAATGTCATTTGGCTGAGCACCACATTTATACACTGATGTACTTTTTGGTTTGTAATTTCTTTAAGATAAAAGTGTAAAACACGCTATTTCAATGTTACACCACCATCCACTGCGTGTTATCGTAGTGTTCAATCTCAGATGCCGTTCTAACGTGTGCTTTCAGTTGTGGGCTAAGGTATGTACAAACAAGAGATCGATCGATCGATGAGTAAGCCTAATATATTGACTGACTGGTGATAGCAGCGCAATATAAATATTAAGTACTGTAATGTCCCCGAAGAGAGTAGTTTCTTTACAGCAAACCGGTAGTGTTAAATTTACACCATGCTGTACCTATTCGTAGAATATACATACCACCTCGTGTTAATTTAATACTACAGTTTTTTGCAGTGTTTAACAATACAGATTGGGATGGACATTTTGTTATCCGCGTTCTGTTGCAATCATATGCGTGGATCGACAGCTGACACCCGGCTGATTAAACTTGCAACAAGAAGCCCCACCACATGCACAACGAAACGACTGATTTCGAAACGAAAAAGAAATGTGGGCCACAAACGCTGAGCCGTGATGAAAGTTTATCATTTAAAACCCCGAGCAGAGCCCTCCGAGAGGCAGTTTTGTTATTTTCGCTCCGCTGCGGCAGCGGCAAGCAGTTGCCTCGACCGTGGACTGACGTCATTGACCGGGCATTAAGGGCCTCGTCTGTGCCCGCTCACCCCCGCTGAAATCTCCAGATATTTACCGGCTGTGTCGGAACGTTTGCCAAGATTTGTTACCGACACTCTTCGCGATCAATCGCTCAAGCAGATCCCGGCATATACATTCAGCGCGCGTGACGTGTTGTGTCAAAAACCAGACATATCTTGTCTTGAAGATGTTGAGTGTTCGGATTCCATTTTAGAAATGTCTATCCTTCCTCATCATATAATGGTCTAGACTCAGTGCAGAAAACACTGGATGAAAAGTACCCTGTCCAAGTGCAGGTACGGTAGCTGAAATTTCGTATTTTAAGGCCTGTAGAATGATGTCAATGAGGACATTTTGCTCATCTGAATTATGTCAAGTACCACAAGTACAATATTTTATTTACCTCATTCGCACGGAATAGGACAATTTACAGAGTGCAGTTGGTAATATCTATTTCGTCCATTCCTTCTAAGTTTGACAGAACATGTCATCTAATTTAACCCACATGTATTAGCAACATTCTCAAAGGTACTTTTTCTATGGGAGCTTGTTAAGAGGACGTTTTGGTGTGTTTCTTAATATCATTACTGTGAGTGTGTCCAAAAGAATCCGCAATGCAAACCATGCAATGCAAAGCAGTACGGTTTCGTTTACGGGTTGGAAATTGTCCGTGAGGCGTAGTTGCTGGAACAGCTCTCGGCAAAGAAACTACGGTTGCCGCAGTGAACGTTTCCAGAAACAGAATCTTCTATATTTCTACAGCAGACCAGTCGCATTGAGATTTGCAACATACAAACTAGTTTGGCCAGGTGCTTTTACTATCATTCCGACAATATTAGATGTAGGCCTAAGCTAAATAATGAAAATAGCCACATTATTTCTCATTACAAAGATGGATTGGGAAACACGTTGGTGGGAAAGACACGTTGTAAAGTGATTAAGAGTAGGCCTATAGCATTTGAGCAGTTTTAAATTTCATATTTAATTATAGGTTTAATTTTATTGAGTGACTGAGCAAAACAAATGACAAAAAGTATGGTGTGTTCTATTCTGGTTACTCTGTTACATTTTGTTGTCAATTCTGCATGACTGACACATGAAATAGTCCACACGCTTCACATGAAATAGCGGAAATTTATACCGCGGTAAATGCGTGTATCTTTCTTTTTATCACAAATGAACAATTTGCAAGGATTGACTTATACTATAGTGATCGCAATGTTCTCGGTTTCAACAAATTACCGTAGTATCCCTCAAAAATACCTTTACTGACTTAAGTGGCAGGCCATTTTTATCGCAAAAACAAAAAGCACCCGAAGGAACAAATCGATAAATTATTGGCTTACTACCCGCCGTCAGTAGCCGTTGTCATGGCGACGCCCCCAGAACGGTAGAACGAAGTTCCCTCTCCCCAACGAACACAGGTTCGAAAATTACATATTCACTGAGCCGTCTTATTTCATTGAACGCGAGCACTGGGGATGACTGCCTCTGTAATTCATCTACTATGCCAAGCCCATTTTACCCGCAGAGAAGAGGTGCTTCATAAAGCATCGCATGTTATTTTAGAAGTGCACAAGAAATTGAATTGTTTTACAGTGACAACGCCATGCCTTCTGTTCTCATAAATTCAGCAGCAGCATCTATAACATCACTAGCAATTAAAGAAATCTTTTTTAGTTATATATAATATCAAAATAAATATCACACACATTTATTGTTTGTTTCTCTTGACAGATTGTTACTCTAGCAGTCAGTATGATAATACTGGATCTGCGCGCCGTGCAGACGGGCACTCAACATAATTAATATCTCCTTCCATAATGAGTGCCTCACGTCCGCAGCGAGTGCGCGCGCCGCGCCGGCCAATCAGAGGCGGCGAAAGACTCTAAGTAGTCAGCCATATTGGAAATCGGTGAAGAAAACAGCTGCACACACCTTCACTTAGTAAAAATTCCTATGGCTTCTTATCATAAGGTGGCTTGAAAAGTAAGCAATGTGGAATGGAATTATACACTAAATTTTAAAAATTACTACCAAAAAAGCTGTGGCTTACAGGGTACACGGTACATTTTCAATGTGAAAACGATGTTGCAATAATTTAGCCCCACTATATATAAAATTAAAACAAACATTTCTTAAGGTAAAAAGTGAAAGTAAACTTAGCTGATACTATATTTTTTCTGAGTAGAATTTACAGCACACCTGAAACCGAAATTGGGTAAGTGTGAACATACGTCAAGCGGAAACTGTGTTGAAATACGATCAGTGCGTATTGTTTATCTTTTGGATGTACTGCGAATAAGTTCGCAGGGAATCAGAGTCGACATTTTGAGATTTTGGGGACATTCTGCTGCCTCTATCTGGAGGTATAAAATCAAACATGAATATCATTAGACATTACAAATGATAAGCACGTCCTTTCACTCCATCTTGGTGCCTGACTTCGTTCAGGGTTTGACCGAAAACATCCCGAGTGTCCACAACGTATGAATGTCGACTGTTATAAGAGGAGCCTCGACGTTGCTTGAAAATCTTTTACGTGCAGATATTTCATGCATGCGCTGGCAAACACGAAGGTCCCATAAATAGCATAAACACTATCTGGGGTAGCAGGCATATGTAACTTGCCTCTCCGCAGCATATTTCAGTATCGCACATAGCGAATTCAAAACTTCGGCTCCAAGTGTGACTTACAGTTTCGATCAAAACAATACCCGATCGGATTTCTAACATATTTTTTCTTGTGGGCAAGTAAAATCAAAATCGTTGCTTAGTATTTGACAGCAAGTTACAAAGAAGATATGACTGAACTCCTCGGGTATACGTATAAAAATAATTCATCGACAAATCTGATTAGGTAATGACATTAATATTAGGTCATACTGAAGTACTTTATGCAGTTCAAGTCTTAAGTACTGATGCGTACAATATTGTAGATACAATACATGTCAGAACATACATATTTTATGCTTGTGACATTTTCATACATGTTCAGTGCACCTTTTTATAAATCAGATTCACGCAGACGAACAGACAGAATCTCTTGGTCAGGATCTTGGGAATAGCCTGGCAAATGCACAGGCTATGCTTTGTTAATCCCATGAACATGATGAACGTACATTAACATTATTAAGTATACATGAATACACTTATTAACACACCCGTACCTTTAACTTTTCCCGTACGATTTAAGTTCACCCAAGACATCGGTGAAGTAGTTTGAGTCCCTGTTTATTCGCAGCATCTTGGAGCTGCAGTTGTTGATAATCTTGAGGCAGCGAGTCCAAAAGTTATCCTTGTCCTCTTCCACAAGAAAGGGTTTGAGCGGGTAGCTGATCTCGTTGCCCATGTAGCTATAGGACAGATAGAGACAAGTTAGCACGGTGGCCTGCAGTTCTAATTCGCTCTGTACCTCCTGGATAGAGACAAGGTCCCTCACCAACATGAAGACGAACACCACGTTGGCTGGATTGAGAAAGTTGATATCCTGCCAGCCTTGCACGAGGAGTGACCGGTCGACGGCCCGTAACCAGACGATGGCATCATTGGCATCGAAGCTTCGGAGGTGTGGACACCGCCTGCTGAGGAAATTCCCCAGGCATTTCAGGAGTTCACTGGTGGAGGATTGCACCACCTTCTTCGGGGGAACGGTCGGCAGCTTCAGCTGGCCACTGGAGGACTTCCGTAGCCCACAGAAGGAGGAGTTGTTGTTCTTGACGTTCTGGTTCTGGTGTTGGCTGTTGGAGTTGGACTGACAGTGAGAGTTGAGATTAAAACAGGAGAAGGATTTCTTGATGCTGGAATCCACATCGTGACCCGATGTGGTGTTGATCTCGGAGCGCTGGCGCTGCAGAGTTTGGTTGGTGTTGTTATTGGCGAGCTGGTTCTTTGGTTTTAGGACGTGGTTATTGTTGGCTTTGTCCATGCCCGTGTAAAACTGGTTGTTCGTGAAGGACGTGGTGGAGACGCCCGTGCTGGCGGTCCGTTTCTTGCTGGAGACGTTGAACATCTTCCAGCCCAACGCACTGATGAACATGGCCGAGTGTTTCCGCATGGGCCGGGTGGTATCGGCCAGTAGGTTCTCCTTGGCGTTGTTGTTGGACGAATTCTTGCTGTTGTACAGCATGTTGAGATTGCTGACGCTGAGCGAGGCGGTGTCGCCATAGTTGCCGTTATCTTTGTGCGGCCTGGGCGAGATGGATAGCACAGTCCCCATGGCGACTGATGCTGGCTCCTCTTTGGACGCAGTTCGGCTCTTGAAAAAGCAGAACTGCTTTCTACTTAGGAGACCTATCTTTGTGTTCTACTGCCCAACCGATGTTGACTTTCAAACCACGCTTTTGGCTACACACTTGGGCTGGTGTCGGCTGTTTTCCGTGTTGTTTAGATGTCGTCCCCTGTCATACTGTGTGAACGGTGGAGGCTACTGACAAGCGCTTCCCCTCACGGTATGGCAAGATGGAATGGTGATGTCAGGCACCAAGCCAATGCTTATACGCTGAGGGCCGGCCGGTTCTGCTTGTCTACCGGAAAACCTAACGTCACCACCTCATCAACATATTGGCCGCATACACTGCGTGTGCACATGTATTCTCCTCATCATGCTGTGTGTGACCATAGAACTCCTTCCGGTATAAGTGCTGCATGCAATCAACGACTGTTCAGTGTATGACATCTTTGGCCATTAAAAGTCTCTTTTTCATCAGCCACATGGAAAGTAACTCATGGTTTTACACGCATGTCATCTGGGGGGGGGGGGGGGCTAAATTGGGCTGTACTGCAGGTAATCAATTTTCAACCACGATTATACCCCATTTATCTTTAAAAAGGGAAACATGAAATTTAGTTGAAAATGAACATGTTTACCCAACTTAGGCAGTTCAAAGAAATAGGCCTAAGCAATACACATCCGGCATTTCCTTTCACACCGCCAGATTGTTTTTGATACACATAATCAATAGAGCCGTTCGTAGGATTTACAGTGGTTGGTGCATGTGTATCCCCGATTTTCTGACCAAATTATTATTATTATTATTATTATTATTATTATTATTATTATTAGTCTAAATAGGATATTAGGGAGACATTTAGTAGTTCATATAATCATCACTTAGGAAGACATGGGTACTTAGGGAGACATTTTCATGTCCCCCTAAGTACCCAGCCCCCCTAAGGAGGCAGAATTTTACTGTCGAAAGTGAGTTATATTGATAGAGAATGGTCCTAAACATTAATATACCAAAATTTGTGGGGGTAGGACAAAAGATTATTGGGTTAGGTCACATCAAAGTTGAACAAATCTTGTGCACGCGTCTATGGGAATGTCTCCCATTATTATTTTGGTATATGGGCTTGTGTAACAGCTAAATTTACCCAAAAGCGGGACTGGTGTTACTAGGTTTGGGACCAGTAACCCACAATCGCATTAAAAAGCTCTGATTTAGGGCTACTTACATGCAGATTTACATCCCCATTTGCACTACTACTTAAATCATCATTCTAGGAATAATTAGCCTGTACAATCTTGCATTTCATGGCTAAATGGAAGACACCCCATGATTTTGCTGTTGAAACAGCTCATGTGATTTTAAAAAGATTTGCTTGACTGTCTTCTAAACCGAAAATAATATTTGAAGTCTCAAAGAATGCAGACTAAATAATACTTAGGAAAAAAGGAGCTACGACTTGACTGCATGCAAATTATTATGCAAACTGCACTGTACTGCACAGTACACATGTACATGTTGTAGCAACATGTAAAATATTTCATGTGTGCTCCAAAGTAGTACCGGTAAATCCCAGTTTGTGTTTGCTTAATTGCAAGCAATCGTTTGGCAAAGGGATCACAAAGATAAGAAGCTGGCAAAGGTGTTAAAATGTCAATAGCGAAAAGGCAGTGGAAATAATTATTCGCTTTCTCAATATTGGAGTGTTTCCCTCATGAAATGGGGGGGGGGGGGGGTGGGGAGTATGTGGGTCTGACCTAAGATAGAGTGCAGAAGCAACATCGTCTAATAACACTTTGATGAGATTATGCCCCCTTCTTCAAAAATACCAAAACACCGAGAACATCTCAATGGGCCTCTGCTAGATAGATGGCAGGTGACGTTTAACACGCTAAATGCGTCACTGGCACCGTCTATATAATCCGGGCAGTCCTCTTAAATCAGTTAATCGTCAGCCCATGATCTTGTATGACTGGGTTATCGAATAATCACCCAGTAATTCATAAGAAATACCGGACTTCTTCGTCACCGCAGCATAAGCTTATTAGGGGCAGCCGTAAAATGAAGAAACTAGACTCAGGCCCGTCGCTGGGGGGGGGGGGGGGGGGGGGGGGGGTCAGCCCCCCCCCCCCCCCCCCCCCCCATTGCCTAGCTGGCACTGTGGCTCCCTCTGATGCCTGGAGCTGGTGCACTGTAAAACCTGTGTTGTTAATCTAACACCATGTGGTGTTTTTCTAGGGCGAGTGGTCCAATATAAACATCACATGGTGTTAAGTTAACACCACAGTTTTTGCAGTGTGCCAGGCCTGACTAGAATCCGAGTTGAATGTTAAATCACTATATGGGATCTGCGTCACTAAGCTCAAACTGGAAAGGAAACAACGCAAAGGTACTCGATTAACAGCTGGTTACTGTAGCAGGGTGTCTATATAGCATCATGGCAGGGATGAAGAGAAGCTAGGCTGTAGAAAATATTGAAGAAAAACAATTACTTTGGTAAGGAACTCCACGCAACAAATTCTAGGTGCGCCCCGGGGTTGAGCACTAAGTAATCAGCAAATCCTCCTCCTTGCGACTACCTTAGGTTGAGGGGCTAGGGCGTAGATTCAGGCCCGTGGCTAAGGGGGGGGGGTAACCGGAGGGGCCAGGCCCCCGGCAATCAATTCCCCCCCCCCCCCCCCCTGGCAAAAACCAAAAATATCATAATTATATATAGTTGTTTTTTCTTGTGACCCCCTAGCTGGCACTGCTTGAATCTCAGAAATCCAAAGTGCTGCCAGGGCACAAATGTGGGCATTCACTATTGGCTTATGTGGTCCTTCTGTTTAATGTGGTCTGCATCCCTGAGAATGACCAACTTTCACTATAGGCGAAAAAGATACTCCACCATAGTAAGCACAACTCGATTACCCAGCGTGTTAAAACGAAGTGAACAGGATGTTACCGAAAATGGGCAGGTTACGGAAAGTCTATATTGTGGGTATCGCAACAAGAATCACCGTCACGGCAAATAAAACTGAATTGAAAGCGATATAAATGATCCATCAAAGTTCTATGACAGTCATATAACATTTCTCACTGCAACAAGATTGATAAAACCTAGTCTTGGTTCAAGACGACAGTGATCGATAATGGATCGTGTAGCGTCCCGTTTATTCGTTCCATGCAGTGCGCCCTCTGACGGTACGATTAGACCAACTGAATTATCGATCACTGTCGTTTTGAACCAAGACTAGATAAAACCCTAAACAGGGCAATGCTACCCGAGGCATCTTCAATGTACATGTAATAAATCTGGACACTTCTGTTCAGAGATACTGCGGATACCCTCAAAACCCCGTAATTGTTGCGATACAAAACAGTCGTCGGCGTCCGGTAATTACATTCCGCAGTTTCTTGCAGGACAGGCCATAGACGAATACATTACCAGTGCATGCTGCATAATACGTACCATGGCACGATCGTCTACAGTGTCAAAATCAATTGCATAATGCATGAGACAATTACGAAGATCTCTCCTGTATTTTAAAGAAAAGTCGTATAATTGTATCATCGAGGGCAGTGTATTTTTTGGGGAGGACTTTGGGCGGGATATTTTTCTAAGTAATTTTTCGCTTAATAAACAAACAAACAAACAAACAAACAAACAATATTGATGATGAACTTGCTACACATTAGTCAACTACCTAGTCGAAACCGTGGTGTGCATCGCTGCTATTATACTTACGGTATCGTTATTCAGTGCGGCTCTTAAAAATTAATAGTTATATGCGCTTCCTTTGAAAAAGTCTATAAATTGCACGAAGGCGCTCAATTGCATTTTTGGTAATCAGATATTTCTCTTTCTACCGACTTACGAGTTTTGTTCCATTAGTAAATGGAGGTAGAAGGAATGTTTTTGTATTCTCGACATTATGAGCGCCAAGGGAACGAACCACTGGCACAGGGGGCTCAATGCCATCCCCATTAAGCAAAACTGCCACGAGCGCACACTTGTGTTTGCCCTTTCAGGCAGACAAAAACGGATATTTTTGTTAGCGGGGGGGGGGGGGGGGGGGGGATACATATCTCGACAATTAATAATCAATTTGACTGATTATGAATTGGAATTCTTTATAAGCTCATTTTTTTGAGTCTGCGTGTGAATTTAGGACAAAATAATAAATAGGACCTATGAAGATTTCTTCAACTTCGCTAATCGAGCAATAGGAGTATAAAGCAACAAAAAGGAGGTAATCTGGAAACAATCTGGAAATTTGTAATTATTTAATTTTCGTGGTTGACTGAAGGGTGGGTGAGTTGGGTAATGTCTGGCTGGCTGGCTGATTGGGAGCTGCAACTTGTAATATTATAAGGTGGGAGCCAGCTTTTGGCAGTGATTTTGTTGTCAAATACTCATATTACAGCTTTCACACAGGAGCTTGGCCCTGTAACCTCAATCCACCAGCCAAACGACCACTGGCATCCATGGCAGGAAGTCATGGAAACGGTTGTCCGGTTGAAGACGCCCGCTAACGGTCAAATCCCTGTAATCTCACGACCGGTGTTCTGGGAATCTCTTTGCTCAATAACACTGCAAATGAAGGGCAATATACCAGGCCGACATTATGACGTCACTCATCCAAACTACAGGTTAACGCCCGGGGGGCAATTACACGGAGCCAGTTAGCACAAAATGTTGCCAAGCAGAGAAGTTTGGCTTATAGCCAAAAAAAGAGAGATAGAGAAACAAACAAACAAAAACCCATCCTCACATATGGGTAGATATGGAGTACCTCTATTGTGGACTTTACTTTCCTTCTTTTATTCTCCTTTGTCCCCATTGAAATCTCAAAAGCCACAGCGTTAACTTTGTGGGGTACCTCGATTTCTAAAGACTCCCTCGTTATGTACCATTGTCCCCATTGTTACCCTTTCTTCCCGGTACCCCGTAAGGAGACTAATGTAAGAACACACCTACACACACAATCTCATTTTTACATCCCTGTGAAGACATGGCATTGTTCTCCCCTTTGTCCCTGTACTTAAGCAAACCCCCATAGACTTTGTACACAAAATTCCTTGTGGAGACATCCTAACCCATACAATTGCCTAGTGGAGACCTATTCAGTCCCTTTGTTCCTATTGTGTTCATGTCTCCACTCTCCACAGGGTACCGGATATAGGTGCACACGTTTTCCTATACTTATGAGGACCATGAATGGAACCCTTCTTTTGTTCCCTTTGTTTGTACTTTTACTTTTTTTCCGAACAGCTCCCATAAGGTTTGTACACGAAATTCTCCCAAGGACCAAGGGCGGATCCAGAACACAATTTTTTGGGGGGGCCAAACATGTTTTTTTTTGCAATTGTTTTGGGAGGGGCCAAAACAATTGTTTGGCTGAGTTAGTGTGGGTGGGTGTAAGCAGTGGCTGCCTTTTTGCGATGTCAGGTTTTTAATTTTTTTTGGGGGGGGGGGGGGGGGCATGGCCCCCTCCCCCCGGATCCGCCCTTGCCGAGGACTCGGCCCAAGTCCTCGGTGTCATTGTTATCCCTAATCCCCCATTGTCCCAAGTCCTCTCTCGTATAGCCTAACCCGCTCACACACAGAATATCGGCCGAGATAAGTAACAGATTTAATAAGTTTCAAATTTGAATTAGGAGCAGAATGCTTTGAATTCTATACTATTAATGTGTATCATTCTTCGCGCGTAACATTTAGGAAAAGCAGATTTGGGGCATATTTTAACACCGCGTTCCGTTTGGAGACTTGGGTTTGAAGTGTGACTGTATGAAAACAGATTAGTAGGCCTATGAGTCAAATATTGAGAAAATAAACAAGTACCGGTACACAAACTACTTGCCCGGATATGTAAGAAAGCACATTCCTCCCAAATCAGCCAGTTCAATTTAGAAAATTGACAAAATTTAGAAAGTCACAAAAATTTCCCCCACATAATTATTCAAACTTCATTTATTACATAAAGCATGCAAATAGGGCAATGCCTATAATGTCAACTTGGCTAACCTAGTTTTTCCCAATCATTTTGTGAAATATTCACTCGGCAATACTGACTCACCGTTGTACGGATTTAATATTCGTCTCGCCCGCAGCGCTGTGCGCGCGTGCGAAATGAAGTGCAGTTGAAATTAATGCGTTGAATTAAATGTCATCAGTCGCTTCGTCAACATCCCTTCTTCTGACGTCACTCCCGTCTTGAAGCATGCAGCTCGTCGCGTTTCCCCTGCAGCTAGCAGAGGGCCCCGCGGTCTAATGACTTTATAAACAGGCTAGTCCGTGTGGTAATTTTCACAGGAAAACAGTGTACATTGATGGCTTTGCCGCTTTACTCAGATTAACACAATAATTTATCATCCAAATTAACAACTTTTATAATTTGTAGCGTCTGGGGTGTCTTAACCACCAGATTTTGGTTACCTCTTGCTTACCTACCTCTTGGTTATCTTTTGGTTACCGCTTTGGTTACCTCTTGCTTACCTCTTGGTTATCGTTTGGTTACCGCTTTGGTTACCTCTTTATTAGAGTTTAGACAACACCTGAATAAATCCCTGCCATCCGATTGGTGGATCGTCGATCACGTGCATTGAATTATTCGTCTAATCGCACGACGCAAACCCGCACCACCAAAAAAGGTTCTATCACATGGTTCTATCAAACGGTAACGCGTTTGATATAAACTTCCCCGCCGCAACAACGCGGCTGTCATTGGACTGGTTCCCGGTCCCTCCGTTGTCCTTCGGACTTCAAATGTATATTATATACATATGGGGACCGGGAACCAGTCTAGGCTGTCGTTCACACAAAATGGCGGACGGTGTTTCCGAACCGCGGTTTGTTTTCCTAACCGACGACGAAATATTGGAACTCGTAGGCGATGCTGACGCTGGTAACACAGAGACAAATGAAATATGCAGTCAAACGATTAGAGGAATTTGCAAGACACGCAGGAACAACAATTAAAGCTTTAGGCTAACTGATTCGGAACTGGACCGCTTTTTGTCGAGGTTTTATGCGGGACTGAGAAGGTATAAACGGCAAGTTTTACACCAAAAAATCCATGCATGCAATCTGTCGGATTTATTCAGGCGTTGTATAAAACAAATAATGAATGTTTCACATTCGCGCAATGGTAAGAATAATTTCATGAGGTGACAGATGGAATGTCCCATTCCACTCGGCTTCGCCTCGTGGAATGGAACATTCCATCTGTCACCTCATGAAATTATTCTTACCATCGCACTCATAAACATTCATTATTTGTATAATAGTCCACAAATGTGTAACACAGGCATACTCCAAGAAATTGTTCGATTTCACGTGCAGGAGGTAACTAAAACTTGACACTTGCGGTAATTAATTTTGTCTCGTGTATCATCTCAAGTTTGTCTTAAATTAAAGTCCCAAATACAAGGCTAAAATCTCCTCTAGGTAAAAGGATACAACAGAGGTAGTGGGGTTGACCATATTTTAGGTTGCCAGCCCCACCCTTACGGTTTTCCTGGGTCCAGATCTAAATAGAGGATAAAGTCTTCAATAGATTCCAAAGAAATTATCCCAATTTTCAGACCTACCTCGAATACCAGATGCCTGTTCAATACCTTGGGCATATGGACTCCGACAATTTTGAGAGAAAAGAGGACACTTTAAATAAACAGATACAAAAATTAATTGCCCGCATTTCCAAACTGTTCAGCGGCACACGCTGATTCTGAATAATTGCACAGGCTTGCATATTCTGCGTCCGCAAACTGAAGCTTTTGTCACTCCAAGTTTTAGCTTTGTCTTCGTGCACCACATGATCAACTGGAATAAGACTGCCTTATAGCTGCTAGCGCTTTTGGGGTGTATCACCTTTAAACAAAAATCAAATTGAATTGCTAATTTGTTAGCATTAGATAAGTTATGAGCTCCATACAATATTAATGCATATCAATCTTCGCGCGTAGCACATAATAGAACAACATATTTTAGGAAAACGAAAATTTAATAGCGTGCACAGTGTACTATGTAAGTGAATAGGCCTACAGTTGTCTTCTACAATTCGTCAGTGTGGAAATCCATTGAAGTGAAATTTTTACTCAGAGCACGACTATGCATTTCCACCAGGATACTCAACTTCTTTGTGGGTCGCAAGCAAACTACACGTGGAGGGACTTGGCCTGGTGTACAATTAGAGAAAACATAATACTTTTTAATACAAGGTTATGACCTGTTATGCGGGTCAGTTCCGCATGAGTATTTCATAATCATTTCCCTTGTTCTCTGTAAAAACGACAAGCAGTTTCCTCAGTCGAGGTCATCTTCCTGTCACGTGGAGCATTATCTGCTATGTGATTGGACAATTTACCGTTTGACACTGACCCCCATTGTCGGAATACCTGTTCTAATTCCTTCTTCTTTGTACCCGCGTACGTACGTGTTGCGTATAGGGTAAGGCAGAAACAATGTACATTTGTTTTGCAATTGTAGCACTAATAAATGATGTGTTGTGTTGTCTTGTTTCAACCGTACTGCATAAACATTTGAACTTTGAGCGCTGTAACACGTTCCCTGAATGTATTCCTATCCCCTACGTTTTAATTAAGCACACAGGCCCTGTCTGTACACACTTGCATGCAGATATACATAATACTTATGCTCTGTCCATCAAGGCCTAAGCCTCGCGGCAACTGGTTTCCAATTCGTATGCGCAGAAGAAACATACATATTTAATTGATATTTTACATGCTTTATAAAGCAAACTTTCAATTCACAAGTATTAAACGCAGAACCTGTAATTCGTTTAATGGAACCCAAACATTTTTATGACTTGAATCACGGAATTTATTTGACTTTTTTTTGGGGGGGGGGGGGGGGCAACACCTTGTTTTCTTTTCACAGTTTTGACATGATTTGGAAGGCATGGTATCTGCACAAAATGTGCTTTAGTATACATTAATTTCAGTGGGTCTTTTAATGAAAGGATCTTTAAGAAAAAACTGGAAATAACCAAGAATATTTCTCATGGGTTTGGAATATTATAGGTGTAGCTAATTTGATATAGGTCTATATTAACTATGTTGTATTGCAACAACGTAGGGTACTGAAAGGAATGGAAAACGGGAGAGATTGAAATACATTTTGTACAGACATTCAAAGAATAAGTTTCCTTATGTTTGCTCACTAATTTTCGAAAATGTTCAAACCGAATTGCTTATTTGTTAGCATTAAATACCGTAAGTTACGAGCTTTCCAATAAGACAATTCACAAGTTTGAAATTTCAAATTAGGAGCGGGACGCTCCTATTTCCTACAGTGTGTAGCACATAATAAAACACAGGAAGACTAAATATTTTGCAGTGTAGAAAAGCGTTTCTCGTAAAAGAATACAGTTTTCTTACATAATTCGTTACCGGCAGTAGTAGAAATCCATCATACTGAAATTTTCAGTCAGATCCGAGACATAGCAAACGGGTGTCATTAATTCACCATAACGTGAAATATCCGTGCCTCAAAGGAATCGAATAAATTAGAAAAACCAACCAGTCCATAACCTTACACAATTTGGAATGAGCTACGAATGTATTACTAAATGTAAGATCCCACTGTGAAATATATTCCTTAAGGAACATGAATAATCTCGGTCAACTGCAGGGAATCTACAGCAACTTGCGGTGAATAAGTAATGTGCCTATCCCCCGCAGGAGATACACGTCTGAATTAACCATATGGAGGGACACGGAGTGAGTCATGAGAATTTCTTGCCCTCGAAGATCATGGAACAAATTTCAGCGCTGTGCAAGACGGATAATCGAAATCACAACAAAAAAAGCCATTGAAAGTTGATGATTTATTTCTCGTCAGCGCGATTGAATGGAATTTTGGCCGGCTTTCAAAATGTCAGGATTCAATATTTCCCCATACCTATCGGTATTTAGATGTTTGTACCGACTTGAACCATTACGATATTCTTTATCCCCCCCCCCCCCCCGAAAAAAAAACACCTGCTAAAAATTCTCCTGGAAAAAAAAGTTGGCAGAATAAAATCACTTTTTATGGAATTGGACATCCCGTCCTCTCTGTATCGCTGGGGTCATGTTACGTTTCAGGCGCCAAGCACAAAGACCTGGACATTGCTATAAAACAGACATGCATCTTAACATTGGTCGGAAATAATGAAATAATAATAAAAAACAATCTATCAGAAATGTACACACGTATAAAACAAGAACAAGCATTTTGACAGGTAAAAGAAAACGATATTCTGAAAAAAATCCTGATCAATTTTATTTTAAACTGGTTAATGGAATTTCCACATGTTCATGCACTTTGAATATTGTAAAATAAATAAATAAATACAAAATAAAATAATGCAAAAAAATATCAATCATAAAAATATACTTGCAGCTGGTTGACGAGAAACGAATTGTCAATTTGTATTGGCCTATAATCATGAAGCAAGGGAACCGAGAGTGAAATACGATGCAACTAGGGCTGAAACACTGCGTTGTTTCTTAAGGAGGGGGGTCGGTCGTGGGTAGGAAAAGCAAAATTAAGTAAAAGTATAGAGAATTCCACTGGGGAATAAATTCAACGGAGGAGAAAACAGTAAAATAAACGAATGTCTGTGGGCGTTCGTACCCCTTTTCAAATGTCATAAAACATTGCAATAATTTGATGTGACGCGTGTCAAGGATTCTACACGACGCCGACGGCATGGAAAATAACAAGCACACAGACTGCATGAACCACGGTGGGGAAACCAAAGTGCGTGTATTTTAGCAGGATTCATCGTTCGAGACAACACCTGTATATGAAAGCCTGTTGTGAAGACAGGAAACAATTATAATGACACGGTTTATTGTGATAATGTGGGCCTGAAAACTACAATATTTTATTGTAATTTTTATCAGTTCCGGATAAAAGGAGTTAAGAAATTCGATTGTGTTCGAACCGAACAAATAATTTTTTGTTAAGAAGAAAATTAATTCGAGGATTGATTCCAGACGCGAGGCAGAACAAATACATGTATTTTGACATGTTGCAATTCATTGGACGTACGCCAGTCTTGTAGAACATGATCACAAAACGGCAAAAACCCAAAGTTCTCCGCTTCTATCAGTGATGTATTCGAGTCTATCACAAGTCCCCGCAAGTCCATCACAAACCCTCCAGTCCTAATTCCAATTACAAGCTATTCAAATGAGCTGTGACAAAGGCATTCCTTTGTCATTGTTCATCCAGTTACTTGTGACTGGACTTGCGAAAGGACTTGCAGGGATGATCGACAAATCTGGCTTCTATACACAAAAAAAGGCAACTGGGTGGACTGGTCATTCTAGGCCTACATGGGTGATGAAGATCATGGGCGGCGATCCCGGGGGGACGGGGGACATGTCATCCAATTTTGTTTGGGGGGGGGGGGGGGGACGGCTGTCCCCCCCCCCGCCAATAATGTCCCCATGGTCATATATATTTTTATGGGTCATTGGCTTTTACATGAACCAGAATGCACCAGAATACACAAGAGCAGCACACCTAAAATATTTCCCCGGATACACATGAAACATCGAGTACAAAGCGCTTAACAATATTGATGTTGGTTGTGTGTGCTTTTTCCTCCGTGCCCTCAACCTTCACGAGAAATCGACCCTGAAGAAGATAAACTAAAAAAATGCACGGATGTGCATGTGAAATGTTGTTTACAGGTAAAATCAACGCTGCCCTAAATTAATTTCGACAGCTTAAAAGTGGTCGGTTCAAGCGCTCATAAAGCTTTCGCTGCCCAACAGACAACTAGCTGTTTTGTTAACGAATCCATGATTTCATTCGCACAAATTCAATGATAAAGACACAGTTTTGTATTTCTTTTCGTATTGCGGAGGATTTTACCAGGGAGGGGGCGGGGTAGACTTATATTTCCTTTTAGCGTATCATTCCCCCTCCTCCGCTGTACAGTGCTTTGAAGGTTAGCTGCCCTGATGTGCATGCTAAATTACAAACCATCCCAATCAATAACAAAACACCAGAAGAAAAAAAACACACACACAACCTAAAAAATAATCAAACAGAGCATGTATAATTGCGCCCTCCTATTCTACTGTTCCCAACTGTTTCCACGCTTAGAAAGCAACACATTTTTTTGTTCAACAGAGGGCGATATGTACGATTGCGGTGTTGCAGTGACAAGACTCCTCTTGCTTCTGCACAAACAGCTCTCCGCGGCCAACCGGATCCGAGCGCAATCGAATGCACCCATACATGTGCGTTTCCTGTGAGGACCATGAATGGAACCTTTCTTTTGTTCCTTTTGTTTGTACAGCTCCCATAAGGTTTGTACACGAAATTCTCCCGAGGACTCGGCCCAAGTCCTCAGTGTCATTGTCCCAAGTCCTCTCTCGTATAGCCTAACCCACTCACACCATCACCGCGGTTTCGGCTGAATATCCCCCACCCACTTCAAGAAAAAATCTGCTGGCAGCCACCCCCCCCCCCCCCCCCACCCCCCACCCCGAAAAAACACAAATCCTGAACGATCTGTTACGGTTTCCAGAAGTAAACTGAAGAAACTGTGCCACACGACAAATATTATCCCAGGATACACGTACATTCATTTTACAATTTCCAAATGTATCAAACTTTTAAAATCCAAACACAGTTGGCCCCGTTTACACGAACAAACATGAAATTACAAAGGTGACTGTGGTTGGAGGGAAACATTTTCCGCAATCTATTTATTCAATACAAAAACATAACACAAATGGTTGAATTAATACAACGTACAGCTCCGCGTGCAACCCATCTTCAGCATAAGGTCAGTGCCTATAATTTTCCAATGATGCAGTGAAGATCTCTAGGAATGTTGATGACACCTACCTATGCAGGACGGCCCCCACCCCGATCACCTTTCCTCCCCTAATGAGCTGAGTGCGCCTTGTCTCAAGTGCATCACTAAACTGGAGAGAGCCCTTTTCTTCGTGAGAATCGATGTTCGAAGGAAAATACACCAGGTAATTAAACTACACAAGTATTTCAGATTTTCTGGCCAGTGGGCTTGAGCATTTGTGCACCCATCCCTTCCTGTTTCCACGATAGTACAACACCTGTTCGCCTGCACCTGCCACATATCCTGGGCCAATGTCCACCCAATAACCTGGTTCGATTGTGGCATTCAAAAGGCACAGTTTTTACAATTGAATTTCCCCCTTTTCCTTGGTTTAGTTCTGAAACCAATACTGCACAACAATGGCAAAGACATTAAAACATTTACAAGATAAGAATGATTTTTTGGGAGACTTTCTCATTCTGACCACATAGCCAAATTCACAGTGGCTGAAGTATTCACAGCTGGAAATGGAGTGCATGTATTTGGTAAAAGCTCTATTAACACATTGACTGCCAGCCATAATTTATAGGGCGCCACCACATTGCCATTGTGCAATCTGGACATACAGCACCATGCGTCCATACTGATGAGGTGCTTTCAAGCTGTTTCTATCGATCACAACCATTCCATACATTGATGTACTCATACTGCCAGCAGTGTATTTGATGCGTCTTCGGTGATGCCAGAGTATTCAATTACCATAACAATAGCGTTTGGTTCACTACGAGTATACTCGTAGTGGCAGAATCCGGTACACCCGTCACTACGAATATACTCGTAGTCGGCAGTCAACGTGTTAACAATCTAGGGGTGGTTCCAGTATTTAATCGTCCCCGAAACCCCCAAAGAATTCTGAAGTACATGGACAACTTTAATCCTATGGCACCATATTCGACAGAGTTGTTGTAATGTCGATCGCAAGTCCAAAGTCCAATAATAAGACAAATCACAAGTAAAGACACAGGGAATGAACAATAACAGAGGAATGTCTTTGTCGCAGTTCACTTGAACAGTGTGTGACTTGACTTAAGACCAGAGTTATGATGAGACTTGTGATGACTTGACTCCAACTCTGGAAGTTGGCGAAAAACAATGCTGGAGATGCACATAAAATCCCCACTGGTGGAAGATTGAAAAAAATTCCTCAAATACGACAGAGCAGATGATCAGCAACTTATCCAACACACAGGTGGGTCTTGATCGATGTTTCCAACTATTTAAAACACTCACTAAATTTTCCTTATATATCAGCATCACTCTGTAGCCGTTGAGCAAGTTACACCCCCTCTCATTGAAATACCCCCCACCATCTAGAAGGAAGGGACTGTCTCAAAAGTATGAACGTTCCTATTCCATTTGTAACTCTCCTTTTGGGAACATTGTGCATTCCCGTCGGGAATATACTATATTTCCCCAACATGAGGAACAGGCTGTTCCCGAGTAAGCATGCACATAATTAGACCAAAAATCCCATGTGAGTTCACATGGTGCTCCCACGGTGCTCCAAGTGGGAACAGAATATGTTCCCAATTTGAACAGGCGATGTTGCCCAAACGTTCCTCGCGGTGCGACTTCTGATGAGACACTCCCTAACTCCAACAGAACAAAGCTTGTTTTGAACCCGTGCTCTCTGACCCTGATGACCATATCAATACAATTTAATAGTTTTCTTGTACAACGCATCCACCACTTTACCCATGCTCTGTATCGTTTTTAGCGACATCTCGTAGGTTTGATCCACAATGGGCTCATCGAAGACAATCAGTACCCCCTCACCTTGATCTAGAATACCTGCAAGAACAAAAAAAGTACGAGGATGATTTCTTTCTGGTATCTGAAATGGAAACTGTGCTTTATTCACTGTGTGGTGAATATAGTATTAACCCTTTAACCGTCAATCAGACAAATTAGTCCGAGATGAATATCCATCAGAGAACCTGCATAGATAACAAACCCCCTTTAGAAAATATCTCAATAGAGGGCGCCCTGATCATCTATGAGACCACTGCAAAGTAAGTCTGCGTCCGAATCTCTTGTCTAGGGCTATTGTCTAGGTGTTCGTCCATTACAACTACGCGTGACGTAGCCGTAGCTGTAGCTCTGGATGCCCATTTCGGACACGGCATAAGTAAATAGCATTGCAGCCATTTTTGCATGTTGATATATCTGTAAACCTTCAAAATTTTCAGAGTTTCCACTTGAAAATCCTGAATCCGCCAAAATCCACCTATTTTGTCATGCACAAAAAGTTGGTTTTGGTGACTGCTCAATATGGAGGTATCCTGAATCAATCAAAATCCTGCAGTACCGCTAGGCTTACAATCCTCAATCCATCAAAATCCCCCAGTTTTCAATATGGAGGTATCCTGAATCCGCCGAAATCCTCCAAAACAGGGATATGGATTTGGATGGATTTGGATGGATTCAGGTAGGTTAGGGTTTAAGAATCGGAAGTCGACAAACTAGTACAAGGGAGCTAATACAGACTATCCATATAACACCATGACAAATTTGTTTCAGTTGGTGAATTGACCTATTAGAATTGACCTGTCACTAATGAATATGTATGAGCTATAATAAATGTGACCCGCTCCAGAAAAAGTTGATATAAGTCGCCCTATGCATTTATGTGTAATGGCCCTTTCAACTTTGAGAGGGTGAAATTTTTCGTCAAAATTCATTTTTTTGTTTTTGTCTTTAATGACATCTTAAACATCTAAAGTTTCAGGCTTGGTGAACAACAATGTTGATTTCAGTCAATAAAGTTCCATTGCAGTGTATTAGAACTAGCTATTTCAAAGCCTGTTTTTCCTGTTGTGCAATTTGAACTCCATAGAACTAATTAATATGCAAAAACGCGATATCTCCACAACGGAAAGGGCTTTGGAACTCTTATCATGTACCAAATGAAAGCCTACATTGTGGGCTTTCCAAACATAAATAAAACCTATTTTTCATATTTTGCGACATAATATACCTTTTTCCGGAGTGGGTCACATATTGCATTGGCATTGCTTATGGATCAGTTTGGTTTTCTATTACTCCTTCCAATATTCTTTACAACATAAATTTAACGCAATTCCGCTCACCAGAGTTGTATTCGAGTCCCTGCAAGTCCTTTCACAAGTCCTTTCGCAAGCCCAGTCAGAAGTCCTTTCATAAAGCCGGTCACAAGTAACTGGATGAACAATGACGAAGGAATGCCTTTTGTCACAGCTCATTTGAATAGCTTGTGATTGGGATTAGGACTGGAGGGCTTGTGATGGACTTGCAGGGACTTGTGACAGGACTTGCAGGGACTTGTGACAGGACTTGCAGGGACTTGCGACAGGACTTGCAGGGACTCGAATACAACTCTGCTGCTTACTCACCATGAAATTTCTTGTCTAGGATCATCTGCGAGAGCTTTCTTTCAACAAGGTTCTGTTTGAGAAGATAAACAAGTAAAATTATCAGGAAGATCAATTTGAAAATTGAGCATCAAATGATGCCACAACACATAAAATGCAAAATTTATGAAGGGGCAGCTCAAGGTTTCCCTCAAGATTTTACAGAGTTTTTACCCTTAAAAACCATGCCTTAAAGGGAGTGTACACCATTTGCTTTTGCTGTAATTTTCAGAAATAAATGGATTTGGGGGTTAGTATTTTATAGCGTGCTAGCAAATACAGCAACACTGACCTGTTTTAAAATTCTGTTCTAGTAGTCTGGTTCCCTGACAATACCTCAGACAAAACGGAGCAATCTATAGACGTCAGGGAATTATCAGGTCGGGGAACTAGACGATTTCCAACGATTGCCGGCCAACAATCGGAAAACGATATAAATTTCCACTTTTCCTGAAAATGACAGCACACCAGGTGCCATGATTTCACAGGATGCTTGAAACCGCTATTTACGTACAGTCTAGTATGGTATTTCGTAATAAATCAGTAGTTTTGTTTTTTGATGTTTGCAAATGGGGGTATACTACCTTTAAAACCCCAACACTGCTGAATCCATCATAGGGGGTTAGGGCTAATATAATGCACGGTTGAACCTCAAGCTACATTTGTTTTCTGTGCTCCCTTAATACCCTAACTCCCTAGGGTGTGTGAAAAAATCATATTGAAATTGGAGCATTTGGGACCGCTCTCAGGTACCCCTAACTTACGTGTTGGCTACACTCTGATGCATCAAATGAAACTATGATAATACAGTACCGAAGTGATGACATCACTGTGCAATTTAGCTCAGTTTAATTAACCCTAACCCTCCAGGGTATTTTGGCTAGAAACCCTGCCAGACGCATCAGATTGCATACTTTGTCACATTGACTTGTGTGCAGAGTGCAGCAAAGTGAAGCTGTCACCACAGATGCACTGTGCTGCGTCTGGCAGGGTTAGGGTTAAGAGATCATCATGCCAATGTTTGAATGACTAGTTATTAACCCTCCTACTATTTAAAAGGTCAAAATCAATTTCCTTCCACCTCCCCTGCTATACTTTTACACAGACATGATCAGATTACATGTGGTTTTGTACTAAGGCAGGAGGGTCAAAAACAATCACCTTGACTGATTTTGACCCATACAACAACATGGCTCAGAATGTATGTTTGCATAGGAGCGTTAACAGAGGAATAGTTTTAGAACTAAAGACATACAGTACATAGACATTCCTGGAGCCATTTGTGACCGGCTCTGCAAAAAGGGCTATTATGTCGCAAAAATTGAAAAATTTGTTATATACATAGTTGAATTTGTCACATCCTCAGCTTGAATTTGGTGTAGGTTTGACCCCTGTGGCATTTTGTGTTCTCGAGATATCTTGACATTATTTGTATACTCCTATTTTCCCAATTTAACGGAATTGCGTTTAGAGATACAGGCCTTTAAACACAAAAAGTGCAAAGAAATAAGATAAAAGTAATTTTTATCAACATTGATTTTTTCATGAAAATAAATTCTGAAAATATAGATATAACAGAAGCTAACAAACCAAAAAAAAAATATATATCACTTACATGAAGATTTTTTCACCCACTTCACATAGAACTGCCCTGTATGTGTTTTCACATAGTGCGACATAATACCCCTTTTTGCAGAGCCGGTCACATTTGTCATGCCAATCAACGTCACACTTTGGAACTCTATAAACCGCGTTACTTAGACTGACCAACGGGAGCTTGATGATGCTGGCCACGTGAGCCACCTGCACCCTGGAGAATGGTTCGATGATACGGCAGAGATTCTGCTCCAGCAGGTTGTCGTACAGGGAGTCCAGATGAGCCTGGATGATGGGGTCCTCCTCAAGTTCTTTCTTGTACTTGCTCTTTGTCTGATTATTAAGAAAAGCCACATATTATTGAAAGATGCCTTGGGAAAGGTTTGGTTTTGTGAAGAGCAGTCTGAGCTTTGAGGTAGACGCCCGATTGCACAGCTTTGTTTTACAGCTCACACGTACATACTCCGTAAAATGCTTCATGAGAAGGATTGCCACTTGGGAGAATATTCGGAAACATTTGCATATTTTTTTGGCCGAGATGCATGTTATAGCTTTCTCAGTATTGGAAGGAGCTTTGAGATTGTGCGTATGAGCTCGAGTCAAAACAGATTCCGCTTCAAATGTACTGGCATTGTAATAATGATCTGGGGGCCAATTTCATACAGCTTTCAAAGCGTAGAAATTTGTTTCAGCCACACAGAGAAAGGTAAACCACTGAGGTAAATAAATTGCCAACTAAAAGTGCCGACGCTTTATTCATGTTTGATAGATGCTGTGCCCTATGACGTTAACATGTTTACATATTGGTATGCACACACATCGTCTTTTGCATAAATTTGGTTGAGTGACATCGCAGGTCAGATCGCCTTTGAATTGTGACCTTTGATGTCACTCCGCTGGGCACATTTAAATGTAGGTCACAGGGTCTATATACATGTACATTGTAGCTGAGCAGACAGATTAGGAAAAGAGCTTTTTCCGCTAAGCTAAAGTGAACCATAGTGCTTGTGTTCTTGGGCAAGACAGCATGCTACAATTGCCTTTTTTCTACCAAAGAGCATAAACAGGTACAGGTATGGGTACAGAGCAGATTGCGCTAATCTCGAACTGCTGCATAGAATGGATCTCATGGCCTGATGAACAGGGGTAATGATATAGAAGCTTACAAAAGCTCTACATTGTTGCAAACAGTGCCACTCGACACAATCATTACCACTTCACTGCCAAACCATTTCTTTGGGCGTGATTAGGGCTGTTCATTTTCAAATAATTTAGTATTCGAATATTCAAAACTGGGTTTGACCGAATATTTGAATATTCGATACTCCCCGATCAAGTTTTTCAGTGCATGCCACACCGGTAAAAAAAACAACATTGCACGTAAAAGCATGCCGGTGTTTTACGTATGGCGATTGATATTATGGACTGTTCGAACGGCATTTTTTTGCATGCCCCCGTTATATCAAGGGTTTTACGTACAGGAACAATAAACCTCCGTCCACAAAAATTACAATTGACAAAAATGCGGCATTTGACACTGCTAAGCGCCGTAACTTTTCTATTAAAATAGCATTAGAGTCGTATCTGTACATGCATATATGTTCCCCGCTCTACAAAAATGAGTCTGATGTGTTAAAAAGACATTTTTAAGCTTGACAGTTGGTCTGAAATAAGCTTTCATTTGATATATGGCACAACTCTGTCGTGTAATGCATTGTTTTTTTCACAATGTTTTTAAGTCTGCGATTTCTCAGTTATATAAAAAAGTCTCAGACATTAAACCACCCTGTATGTAAAAGTCTAATGCGCGACATCCGACTCATTTTTGTAGAGCTGGTCACATATATCTTTTTGAATATTCAAACTGGCAAAAGGGTATTCGAATATTCGCTTGACGATCGAATATCGAATATTCGGGACAGCCCCAGGCGTGATCAGTTTTGAATTAGCATACCTGTTGGAATTCAGACAGCGATCTGTTCTTGCTGGCACTGGCTATGCATTTCATAGCCTCTACATTTGGGCCGGCATACCGCAGAGCAAGCTTGCCACTCACAATGGACTGAACATCATCAGCGCTTTAATAAAATAGAAATAGAAACAGACAAATTGGTCAGCCTGTAAGCCTGATAACAGAGCTCTCTGCAAATTGCAAATTGTGATCTCCATTTAAGCTTTAAAAGGAATGGCAGAGACAACGGCTTCGAGATACCGGAATCGTAGATCCGTGCAATCAGACATCACATGCCACGCGCCGCTGCACTGACCAATGACTGCGCAACACTAGCGCACAATGGATCCCCAGGACATGGATATAAGGGGGAACACTGACGGGTCTACACTAGGAGTGTGTAGTCGAAACGTCGCAGTCCACATTGACTACATTGTAAGACAGTAGATAAGTATTGCTATCATTGTTGTTTAAGACCATGAATAACTTATTCCATTTTATAGGAATGGCCATTAGCCTTTTAGAGGTATGGCGGACACAATAGGAGGGCGCTATTTGATTTGGGTATAAAACATTTTGAAACCACAAATTCCAGTGAAAGTCAGAATCAGATATTGTTTTGAGTTAAAGTACAATCCATAGTACAATCCATAGATCATGCCTAATCTTCACCTTTGAAATTTCCTGTGGTTTAACAAAAGGTATACCCAAATAAAATAGCGCCCTCTCCTATTGTGTCCGCCATACCTCAAAAAGGCTAATGACAGTTTGCTTTGTAAAGCACTGTTGGACATGCCCTGCACCACCAGGGATCAATTTCACAGAGCTGCTCAGCACAAACTTTTTTACTTAGCACCAAAAAGTCTTGCTTAGTTAAAACAGGTTACCAGCCAAAAGGCCATGGGATTTCCGTGCTAAGCAAACAACAGCTGAATGCCAGCCACAAGTGATACACTTCACATCAAAATTTGGTTTGTAATCCTGTATTTACCAAGGCAGAATTTTAATGCTCAGCAAATGTTTGTGCTTAGCATCGCCGTGAAATTGGCCCCTGGACAATGCTAACACACATTATCTTCAAGCAAACTTGAATCCTCAATCCTGATTGGTCGATCCGTGGCAGCTGAGAGTGTGATGATAATAATAATATCACACGGCCCATATACACACTCCGAATTGCGCTGTTCTAATTGCGCGATACGCAAAACGCAGTGCTGCACAATCCATTGGTAATTCAAAAGCTGCGCGTTTGCATCCTATGTGGACCGTTACGTCCGTTTCGGCACACACTTGTTACTTTTTTTCCGGATAGCTCCTGTTTCTTCTGACTGTTTCGATGTGTGCGTGTATGTGGTACAGGTTTCGCGCACAGCACCGTGCGTGTTCCATCTTGACTGCGCGTCAAGTTTGCTTGAAGATAAATTTGTTATCCCACTCGCGCTCGTGGAACACGGAATAATGTAGTGCGTCCGTGTCCCATATTCCACTCGGCCTTCGGCCTCGTGGAATATGAGACACGGACGCACTACATTATTCCGTGTTCCACTCGGCGCTCGTGGGATAACTTATATTCACACTGCGAACCTTGAAGCATGCGCAAACAACTTTTGCACAGAGCGCCACGCTGTAGTTGTTTGCACTGTGGGACATCCTAGTATACACACTGGTACAAAGCAAAAAATAAATCGGCTGGCACGTGATGGGGATATTGAGCTCTCGCTCATACTACCAGAATTTTAAATATTGTATAGTTTGGCTCACTTACCAGTTCAGCATTATCTTTGACAGCAACATGTATTTGAGGGCATCAATGGCTTTGGGGCTTATAACAGAGTCATACCCTTCAAAGGCTTCGTAGAAGTATGAGAAGGCGGTCTTGAAGTCTCGCTCATCAGCAGCGTGAAGTACACCTGAAAATCAACGATAGGTTTTAATTAATACCTAGACTGGTATGACACATATATGGACCATGGCTCGAGTCCGACACGAGTCCCACTATTAATATTTGCTTTGAATTGGATCATACAACGCGTACCGTTGAATAGAAGTTCTATTTTTGCGGTGCCGTACGTTGGTAGGAATAATTCAATGCGCGTAATCGGCGATCCACTAATCAGATGATGGGGATTTATCTAGGTTTTGTATAATAAAAAATAGAACACATGGGGGCTGGTACTATTTCTTGACATTGGTGGTGCCATTTTAACTGTTTGTTCTTACCCGTAAACGAGAAATAGTAGGCCATCAGCCTGGGGGGGGGGGGAATAATGCTCATGGTGATTTTTGGCAAGGTATGCACCCCTGTAGTTGGAAAATATGTGATAGCATTGCAGCGGTGGCAGTTTTTTTGGGTGTTATCACCCTTTTTTTTTTAATTGCCGCCAAAATGCTTGTTACCACAAATAATTAATCCAGTAACGAGCATATTGGCGGCCATTTTGAAGAAACAAAATTAAAAAGCGATAACTCCCAAAAAGCTGCCACCGCTCACGCTGCAATGCTATCACACATTTTCCAACTCCAGGTGTGCATACCTTGCCAAAAATCACTATGAGCATTACTCCTCTCGATCATTTGATACCGGTGGCCCAATTTTTGGACCGATGCTGATGGCCTATGAGCTCCGTGCACAACTACCCCCTCAGCGGAAAGAAAAGGCGAGTTGGGGGGTCAATATCGACGCCATCTTACCTGACTTCAATTTAAGTGTCTGGTTCCTGCTGTGATATTCTTATTGAAAAAGCAATTATCGAGAGTCAGCGAACAGACAAAGCAATCCAACTGGTATACGAGTATCAAATGAATGAGGAGCGTGGTGCGGATACCAGCGACGTACTGCCCATGGAAGTGAGGTTGCTATGTGGAAAGCGCCCTCATTCGACGGCGCACGCAGCCCATAGGACCCATACATGATATCTGTTTTGCAACTGTTTGAATAAATCCTATGGTCGGCATCATAAAACCATAATGCTACATCATTCATTAATTTTTGGAACAGCTTTTATATATCCTTTGCAACGTTTTGCCACGTTTGAGAAAAAGCGTGCCGAGCCTTGTAAAAGAAAGACTCTTTCATGTCGTTACTACATGTATGTGGGATGCTGAGGCATTATGTAAGAATCCGCTGAAGTTGCCAAAGCCTGTCACTGTAGCCTCTCTTTCAACCCACCATGCAAAAAGCCAAGACTAGAAAGACAACCAATTAAATTAAATAATATTTTTTTGTGAGTACGCCAAATGGACCTAAAGGACGACTGACCAACGATATTATGCAGCACAATACTTGTACAAGCTAACCATACAAAAAAACACATAAAATCAAATTCATGACAAAGTTTACGGGCACCACCAACACATACTGGTAATCTAAACTAGGGCACACCTTTTTAACAGAAATTTTTTGACCGTTTTTGCATGACTGTTACCACTTAAAAGTGTACTCACCCGACTGTAAATCTAGGGCTGCTTGCAGCTTTGGAGGACAGTAGATTGCATTAGCTGTGGTGCGGGCTGATGTGAGTGAAGCTCTGTGAGAAGACACAAAAACGGGAAACAGGTCAATTAAGTTAGCTGTATGGACACACACACACTGCTAGTGTAAACTGATCTGTGTAATTTTGTTGTTTTTCCTGCATTGGAGTTGGGCATATCCTTTATCATACACATGAACTTTTCAAAGTGGAATACTGCATCACATATGAAAGCACATCAGAATGTGCGAGTCTAGTGTTGCTTTGCATATTCTCATTGATAACGACATTTTCAGATTTCTGGTCCAATGAATGCTTTGTAAATTGAAACTATGTACTACCATGCGTCCTCAAGTCTAGATGATAACTTGGCATGAGCATGTTTTCAGAATGGCAGAGAACATCACATACAGTACCCATATAATCCCTAATATGATTAATATAGTGTCCTTACCGAGCAGTTTCACAGGGGCAGTACGAAATGCAAATTGGGTTTTGTGATAGTTTGTGATAGTTTTCAGAATATGATGGGTAATATGAGTAATGTTTGCTTTGTTCTGGTGATGGTGATGATGATGATGATGATGAAGGCAGTGGGGAAGAGTCTTGGGAAGGGTCGGATCCGGAGGAGAAAAGAGCGGAGTTCATGCAAGTGATGGATTCTGTTTCTGATTGGCCGTCAGACTTTCAAGATGAACTGTATTTCAAGCCAAGAGATCTTCGCTTTGCTGCCAGGAAGATAGAATGTAACCGTAAGTGTTGTCCCCTTGGATGTCGGCCTGGCTTGGAATATTCAAATATTTACAATCATATGATTTTTGCCTTACTAGTGGATAGGTGACTAGATGAGACACAAAAAACGGACAAGAAACAAGTACCTGGATTTCGGTAGATTGCCAAGGGCATGGTAGACCTTGCTTTCAAGGAGTTGCACCTCGACGAGTAACGCCTTGTCATCCATTTTCTTCAACTCTTTAAGTAACCTAGAGCCTGTTGGGCAAGTAAAACATAAAACAAAGTAACTTAAGCAAAATAAACAAAAAATTCTGTCAAAGAAACTTCAAGCTGTTCTGCAGCCCAAGACCCCAGTCTATATCTCCTAAAGACAGGCAGTGCATTCCCTAATGACAAGGGCCAAATTTCATGAAACAGTTAACCCCTTGAATATGGACGACAGCCATAGCCGTGGGTTGAAAAAGACCACCGGTTGACACCTGTAGGCGCATTCCTGTGCATACTCAATCCATTCATGTTTGAACTATATTTTCCTTACATAAAACAGAAAAAAGGCACTCATTTCATTGCAATATTTGATGGCCGGTTCTACTTTAACCAATATGGTTCTATTTCAAAAAAATTCAAAATATTGATAATGCCAAATTGTTTTGAACCTGTTCACAAATCTGTTTTAACAGCTGTGTCTGTGCCGTATCATGCACTGTATTTTTTTGACTGTATTACCCACCATGCAAGCCCCCTAACTGGAACGGCTGTACAAGTTCCAAACTCCTCATGTAATGGGACAGTGTATCATAGTCTAAAATGTAACTCACCTACAGCCAGGGCATCTGTGTACTTCTTTGTATCATAATACAGTGCGATCAGTCTCGATTCAAGAGCCTGCCTCAAGAATGTGCGTTTCTCGGTTGTGGCCCATTCTATACACTCCAGACACAGGGATACCTGATTGCATAAGTGTAAGAAAAACATTGTAAAACTAGACATATGTGACCCGCTCCAGAAAAAGGTATATTATGTCGCAAAATATGAAAATTTAGTTTGATTTATGTTTGGAAAGCCCACAATGTAGGCTTTCATTTGGTACATGATAGAGCTCCAAAGCCCTTTCCGTTCTGGAGATATCGCGTTTTTGCATATCAATTAGTTCTATGGAGTTCAAAATGCACAACAGAAAAAACAGGCTTTGAAATAGCTAGTTCTAATACACTGCAATGGAACAATGCACTCTAAAAAGGTTATTGTTTCACTTTATTCACTGAAATCAACATTGTTGTGCACCAAACCTGAAACTTTAGATGTTTAAGATGTCATTAACCCTAACTCCCTACCCCTTTTTTCTTACACATAACCTGAATCCTGCAAAATCCTCTAATTCCATAGTGTTAAAACTCCATGTAACCTGAATCCTGCAAAATCCTCCAATATTCATTACTGGTGATCACTGCCTGAATCCTGCAAAATCCTCCAGTTGGTTTATGGCCAGTGTTATACCAAATCATGGAAACTTGAAAAATTGCTAAGTTTTACCTTCTAAAAAATGGATATGGCTTTCTAAAAAAAATGACCTTCAGAAGTGTACCCTTACACCATTATGCTAAGCACTCGGAAATCAGACACCCCCCAAATGCAATGCAGTATCCACACTGTAACCCAAGAACAGTATAGCCCTTTGATAAATTTATGTACATGGACACTCAATAAAAAAAAGCAGCCAAAAATAGAACCAACAGCTGCTAACTGCAAGTTTTCTATCCTTGACACATCACAAATGTACATAAACTGTACAACTTGACTGCACCCCTATGGAAAGTGTCCCCGTCTATCCACGGCCGGCATCCACCAGCTCTTGCCCGCTGAGTCCAGTGGGGTCTCTTGCGGGCCTCACACGGCCTCTAAATGATTTGTTTTTAGGGGGTTCGGAAAACTTGACATTGACAACTTTTGCTTACTGGATATCATGTTCTCATTATTGCCTGAATTCTGCAAAATCCGACAGTGGGTTTCAGATTGCTAAAGAATAAGTTGTACATGTATAAACAATGCCTCATTGCTTTGACTGAACCTATATTCAAAATGTGCATAGGGCATGAACAGTGTGAAAGTAAGGTAAAAATAACCAGATTCCTAAAAAAATCATCTTTTGGATAAACTCCATGATAACTTCAATCCTCCAAAATCATCATTCTTCGATAAACCCCCAAGCATGTAACCTCAATCCTCCAAAATCCTCTTTTGCATAAAACCCCAAGTAACCTCAATCCTCCAAAATCAACCAGCATTAGATATAGCCTGATAACCTGGATCCTTCATATTCCTCCAGAGGCAAAAACCCCTTATGACCTCAATCCTGCAAAATCCTCCAATGCACTAACGTCCAAAGGCCCTCAATCCTCCAAATTCCTCCTTTTGGCAAAGAGGATTTTGGAGGATTTGGGATGGTTAGGGTTAAAGAAAAAAACCAAAAAATGAATTTTGACGAAAAATTTCACCCTCTCAACGTTGAAAGGCCATTACACGTAAATGCATAGCGCGACTTATATCACCTTTTTCTGGAGCGGGTCACATATGGTACAGTGTTTGTGGACAAACACAGGGCTGTTTCGTTTTTTTGTGTAACATTTTGTGATTAAAAATTTCAAAAATCATAAAAAAAATTGCCGATGACGTCATCATGACATTTCAGATTTTGCATGCTAGTTACAGTATCTACCTACCCACCACTTTTCATGACGATCGGACCTATCCTTAATACGTGTTTAAAAAAAACACATTTTTGATGTCATCATCATGACGTCACACATTTTCTCCCTTTTAGGGCATATCTTTGAGACATACCAAAGCTATAACAAAAAGAATTTTGAAAATATCTTGTTTTGTTCGCTAGATATATTGAAAAGAATGTTACGATTTTAAAATTTCAAAAAATCATAAAAAATCACGTGATGACGTCATCATGACGTAAATGTTCGGCATACATTCTGAGCAGTTAGTCTAAGTGTCTGCCAAGTTTAAAGCCAATCGGCAACACAAAAGTAGCCAAAGTGCCGGTAAGAAAGAAAATGTGTACAAATGCTATAGGCATTTGGCTGAAAAAAAAAAAAAAAAAAAAAAATCTTAACGAAAACAAGGGCTGTTTCGGAAAAGTTTCCGAGTTTAACGACATAGCTCTCAGTGATCGGGAATGATTCTGAGACATGTTGAAAGCTGCTCTATCTCTCTTCAAGATGAATACAGGAAAACAAATCTTTGTGTTCCTGATGTGTTGCAGACATGTTCCCAGCTGGAAGTTTATTTATTTTTATTTATTTATTGTAATCTTTACCGAGGGTAGTCCATTTCAGTTTAGATAAACTGCTTTCCAAAGGAGCCCTCACAAAGTGGCTCATCTTGAGAAAGCGTCCAGCATTCCAATCTCCTTGTGGGAACAGCACCTGTTCCTGAATCGCACAAGTGGTACATGGGTGAAACTCTCTACCTTTTGCGACACCTCCTGAGGATCAAACCTGAGACTAATTGGACTTACTTCATTTCCTGTTCCAGCCTCCATGTCAAGGAACAGGTCTACCAGGGCACGGACAAGCTTGGCTGCTTTGGCTTTGCTGACATATGACAGGAACGGCCTAGTGAACTTGATCAGTCCCCCCAGCTCTTGGAAGAAAAAAGGAATTATACAACTGGATGCTTAGAACAGTGGCAGAAGTGAAAGAAAAACAACAACTGCAGCCTAAGGCGTTGCACATTGAAAAAGTTTTGCCTTGGGATGACACACTCAGTCAGGTCATACAGATGTGTTGACAGTTCAGGTTCTGAATGCTTCCCTACGTCATTCAGGTGCACACTGGGCAAAGTTTCACTAAGCCTTGATCAAGGCTGTCAAGCTTTGTTCCCTAATTTAACGAGCTGAGCGAGCGCCCAGCGCTGACCTGGCCAACACAACCCAGTACGTACGTGCCCAGTCACCACCATACGTACACGCATACATGTAGTCAAGGCGAAAGACAGCTTTGACCCAACCGTGTTTGCTCACTATGATAATGAGTACACGCTATGGTAAACAGTCTTCTCTCATTGGATAATGAGATGAGATGACGCGCACGGCATCATATGAGTGTTTACATTTGAAGCGCGTGTTTACTTTGGACTGTGTACGTGTATCATGCATGCAGCTATGCTGACATGAATATGCATATTCGAGTCAAAGTTTACAAGGTTTGATTGGCTCGGCCAGTTTCGGCCGAAAATGTAAAGAAATACATAAGAAACCCGCCACGGTTGGGTCAAGGCTGTCTTTCGCCTCGACTATAGATGCGTGTACGTATGGAGACTGGGCACGTACACGGTGCACGTCTTCGTACTGTTTACAGATGTGTGTGGGGGAGTATGTACGTACGTGCATGTACACACAGTCGTACTTCCCCAATACGTCCGAGGACAATGCTTTGTGTTTCCTATTGTTCCTTTAATATAACCAACCCCCATAGACTGAGCACGTATCCTTACGTTCGAGGACCGATTTCAACAAAAGACTCTACGTTCGAGGACTGAAAGGTTCCTTTGTGTTTCCTTTCTTCTCTTGTCCTCGGAGATATATACAGTGCACGTACATGTACGTGCAGCCAGGCCAGCGCTGGGCACTTGCTCGTAAATAGGGAACAAGCTTGACAGCCTTGATCAAGGCTAAGTTTCACTGTGTATACTTATACATGTAAAGCATTCAATCATAGGACTAATGCACTTTTTGATTATTAAAGGTAGTGTACACGATTGGTAATCCTCTATTTTTTTTTCTACTGAATTATTACGAAATACCTTACTAGACTAAGTTAAGAGTAGTCTCAATCATCCTGTGAAATGATGGCAACGGGTGTGCTGTCGTTGTCAAGAAAAGTGGAAATATATATCGTTTTCCAACGATTTCCAGCTGGAAATCGTTGGAAAACTGCCCTGTAGCCTTTAGTCAAGGCGCACAGGGCTACCCGGACGAGTGGCGCGCCCCGTACATGCTGGCATTCGGGGCGTGTCACGCGTCCAGGCAGCCACGCGTGCCTTGACTAAAGGCTATCATCCATCCGACGGTTGAAAACGAGCGCCGTTTTTCTCTTGTTTTTTCCAACAATGCAAAACTTTGAACAGGTCAGTGGAACGATATTTTCTATAAAATACTAACCCCAAATCCGCCCATTTCTTAAATTGCAACAATGACCAATCATGTACACTACATTTAAGCAAGCAGAACTCCAAGCATTACTGGCCAATTCCTAGATGCATTTCTACTAAGAAGGGACATCCGCGACATCATGCACATGAAGCCTTAATACCGACCTTCTGCCTGTTTGGTTTTTGCCAGGAGACTACCGAGTTCCATGATGCTTTGCTCTTTCACTCGAACTCCTTCTTCATCTGAGGCATCAACATCATGCTTTACTGTTTAAAAAAAAGAGACAATCTGCAGTGATTAACCCTCCTGTTCTCAATGCCAACATGGAGCCAGCTACCCTATATCAAAACCTATAAAGTGACAGATTGAAACACACACAAATTGTGAGAGTTGGTGTTTAGAGTTTTCGTAACAGATTAGGTGCATAAATGAATCACCATATGCCTTAATGTTTATTCTCTGATTATAATATAAAATGAAACTGAGACGTGCTTAACGTTTGCTTGTGTGCACGCACCCGAGCCTGGGTACGAGTTGACCCGGGTACGAGTTGACCCGGGTACGAGTTGACCCGGGTACGAGTTGACCCGGGTACGAGTTGACTCGGGTCGCTTAAATTGTTCACAACAACCGGTAATTTGACCAAAACAAGGGAAAAATGTTCTGACGATCTTACCGCTGACATCTGCCAAACACCGTTTGGTTAAGCCGTTGGGATAATGTCTCCCGTCTCTTTGGTCCCCCGCCTCATTGGTCCCCCGCCTCATTGGTCCCCCGCCTCATTGGTCCCCCGCCTCATTGGTCCCCCGCCTCATTGGTCCCCCGCCTCATTGGTCCCCCGCCTCATTGGTCCCCCGCCTCATTGGTCCCCCGCCTCATTGGTCCCCCGGCTCATTGGTCCCCCGCCTCATTGGTCCCCCGCCTCATTGGTCCCCCGCCTCATTGGTCCCCCGCCTCATTGGTCCCCCGCCTCATTGGTCCCCCGCCTCATTGGTCCCCCGCCTCATTGGTCCCCCGCCTCATTGGTCCCCCGTCTCATTGGTCCCCCCCCCTGTCTCCCGTCTCTTTGGTCCCCCGCCTCATTGGTCCCCCGTCTCATTGGTCCCCCTTTTAATAAATGGTGTTCCGGAGGTTGCAGGTTCGAATCCCGTTTCTTTGTTCACTTTACAAATGTATTGAAATTTACCTAGTCAGTTTCCCTTGTGGACTAAATGTAATCCATTTATTAAAAGGGGGACCAATGAGACGGGGGACCAATGGGATGGGGGGACCAATGGGATGGGGGGACCAATGGGATGGGGGAACGAATGAGACGGGAGCCCAATGAGACGGGGGCCCAATTAGACGGGAGACGCAGGGAGGGGGGGGGGGGACCAATGAGACGGGGGACTATAGAGCGGGCCCCAAGCCGGTTTCGGATCGGACTAGACTCCGGAGGGCGCGTGTTATGTCAAAGTTGCGATCGAATACAAACAAGTCACGCTTTAAAGTTTATCAACGACTGTTTCATGATATTATCACGAAACTTTACTGGACTGTTTAATTTGGGAATGACAGTCTAAAGCATCCTGTAAAATCGTGGCTCCTGGTGTGCTGACATTTTGAAGTAAAGTGGTATTTTTTAAAAAGGACCGACCATTTTAAAATTAAGTTAAAACTTTTTGAATAGCGTCATTTAAAAAAAACAAATTGCAGTTGTTATTTGAGTCCCAACAAATTCGCTGCCGGTGTGTTTTGCGCACTGTCTTGCGCACGCACGTATCATACATGAAACAGTCGTTGATAAAGCGTGACTTGTTTGTATTCGATGGCGACTGTGATGTAACACGCGCCCTCCGGAGTCTAGTCCGATCTGAAACCGGCTTAACCAAAAAATCGATGGCGAACGGTGTTTGGCAGATGTCAGCGGTAAGATCGTCGGAACATTTTTCACTTTTGTTTGTCAAATTACCAGTTGTTGTGAATGTGAATACATGATAAGGGCCTAACGTTAACATGGTTGTCGAGCGCAATCTGCGCAAGTTTATTGTACTCCCTCCTGAGCTATTTTCCCTTTGAATGAAATCCATTCATAGGCATATGAACTCAGGAGGGAGTACAATAAACTTGCACAAAACTCCAGATTGCGCTCGACATGGTTAATGGTTAATCATAATGTCATGACTTGACAATTTTGGTGACTGATGACTGATCAAACACAACGTTTTTGCGCATAACAGCATAACAAACCGGCCAAATTTTATTTCTAAACTACACAGAACACTGTGAATAATTTATTAACACACTCTTACTTACCGATCGAATGAAGGATTGCAATTGCTGCAGATTTGTCGGTTTCAACAAGAGCCTGTGCCTTATCAAACTCGGCGGTCGCCATTTTGATTTTGTAAACACGCTACGATACGCTGCATGCGCTGGTGGTCGTCGGACGCTTTATATTACAATTCGTACGATAATGAAAGAGAACCAGCTTTAATATTTTGACCATTGGTTTGTATTATGGAGGTATATATGGAGACGGACGTATGAAGCTCAAGTCTCCCTATTGCAACCATTGATTCCACTCATAATGGAGATCAATGTCTCCACTATATAATGGAGATCAATGATTGCAACCGACTATACATGTTTGTATGGTAAATAGCTGGTACCCAGATGCTATGCGCGTAGTGTACGGAGTATATGAATGAGAACCAGTTCAGTGCTAGTCTTGGCTTCGTGTCGCACTCATGCTTCATTTCCCCTGTAAACACCGCCCATATTAGAGCCAAGCCAATAGCTATGAGCTATATTATTACATGTAATAATTATGCATCCTTCACACCGTACACAGCATGAAGCTTTTCAATACACGGTTCCATGTGATGCACGATATGGGGCAGAGGGAAACCCCACCCCTCTTTTGTGTTGGTCATTGTGTTTCCGGAATCTCAGGAATTCTTTTCAGAGGTCTAGTGGGATGTGTTAGGTAACAATAGTCTGGCGAGTGTATAGGGTATAGGGTATAAGGTATAATATTTTGGTCTGGGAACCAGACTAGCAATTTTTCTCATCAACCACGCTCAAGTGAGGGCGCACTTTACCCCCTTTAACTGCAAAAATAGCATTGAGGCTTTAATTTGTGAGAGGTTGTTTACTGTCTTTTGCGCTGGTGATCAGTGCGGATTTTTTTCTCTATTTTTTTGTATCATTGCATCATTTTCATTTGCTTCTAGGGAATTTCAAGTTACTTTAAAACGTCTCATCTGATTTGATAAAAAGAAAACAAATGCTATAGAAGGGGCGAGGGCCGGATCTCGTTTATTTACTTGACTATATTTCAATCCTTAGGTAACTGTACAAATACAGTAATTAGCAAATTTGGTATACAAAAACATGAACAAATTCGTTGAGTTAAGAAATATAAAGCAGGGATGGAAAGGACCCACAAGAAGCAAGGCTTGCCGAGTGCGAGTCTCCTGTATAAGAATATAAGAAAGAAAGGATAAATGAATACATTATGCAAGACTAGAAAAACATGAAACGACAAAAAAAGTGGTGATGAACTGAGGGTGAATGAAATAAAATGTACATTAAACATAAAGCGTGGTTCTTAAAAAATAATAATAATTCATAACAATTGATTGATAAATGCATGATCTACAACAATGAATTGATTACACCCTGGCAAGAGAATCATAAGATATTCCATCCAAAAGCTATTTACGAGTGTATTAATGAACAAGCTTTGTACTTGTTGGAAAAAAATAGTTTAAATTTAGTTTTAAAAATTGACAAAGATGCTAAACCTTCTGAGGATTTATCCAACGAATTTGGATCCCTCAAATTTACTTTTTGTGCAAGAGAAATGCGGATAATTGTTAGTAAGTGAAATTGAGCTCATTTTTTTGGCGAGTTAAATGTGCATGAACATCATTATTCATGGAAGACATTGAGATAAAGCAGGTTGGCAACGCTTTTGTTTGGAACATAAAAAGTCCAAGCCAAAGATAATATTATATCACTAACTTCAAGTGTCCCATGTTTAAGAAAAAGAGAACCAGCGTGTGCTAGAAAAATGTATAATACGTAAACATTCTCAAAGAAATAGAAGTCGATTTAGGAAACTGTGCTGAATTTCCCAAACTAGTAAAATTCCGTAATTAATGTAGGATAAAGTTAGAGTTGTGTATGAGGTCAGTAAAATATGTTGAGGAATAATTATATAAAACTTCACACTATTCAAATGCCTATATTTTAAAACAGATTTTTCTTCTATTACCATCCGAAAATATAATATGTTGCCGTAACATTCTTTTTATCAATACAAATGCCTATTGGTGAAGAAGTTAGAGAATTACCAGAAATGCAGGTAGTCGTTTTGATATTTAAAGAAAGTTTGTTTGATTTAATCCAATCACAGATCCGAGCAAGATCTGTGTTAGGGGCCGTCCATAAAGTACGTACGCACGAAATGCCGATTTTTGTTACCCCCTCCCCCCTTACGCATGGCATACGCAGTGGCTCCAACCCCACCCCCCCCCCCTCCCCCGGTACGCATCCCATATCTCTTTTTGACTTCTCAGACTACCCTATTCTAGCATCATTAAACGTCACAGTACACCTGCTGTAGTATAGTATGATTCGCATGTCGCATCCAAAGTCTAAAATAAATCACAAAATGTTCACAGAAAAAGAAAATGTAAACATTTTTATTAACGGACCTGGAAATGATTGAACAGTGATATACTTTGAACCAAAACAGCAGTCAATGATGACAGGAACCCAAAAAGGAAAAACCATGCCTTGATACACTATTTTTTGCATAGTTTGCTCTTGACGTTTCATGAGTGGTTTATTGAGAAAGTGAATAACGCTTTTCACAAAAATATGTGTTTGAACAAGAGGCAGTTGATATACAAGACGTATATCTTTTTTCTTTTTTCTTTCTTATTTGTTACCTCCAGTAAAGAGCGATTTTGGACAGCACGCTGGTGAAATTGATACAAGTACACCTGCTGTACGTTTCCGGTGTACACTACTGCCGGTTTATAAAGCAGTATATTTGTTGCGGTCTAAAAATAGGCAGGAGTTGGCTGGCGGTGGCGCTGGGAAGCTTACTTTTGGTTAGGGTGAAGAGTACTGTGTTATAACTGTTTTTTGATGCACAAATGCTGGTCCTGGTAGTTATTTATATGAGATAGTACATTGATTTCATGACAATTCATTAAAAGCAAATTGTCGGTTGCGTACGGTACGCATTGGCTTGGATTATTTTTAATTACATGTCACATTAAGAAACACATAAAAATAGTACAATTATATTAAACTTAACCAACACCAGTAAAAATATACAGACATGTAAAGAGCACAAAACCTGACAAACAGAAAAGACAGACAAACAACTCATCCAACAGCCAAAACAAACAGACAAACAAGCCACAGTACCATCCCGACAAACCGACAGATAGCTAGACCGACCGCCGGCGCCCGGCAGACAGACAGAGACAGTTCGACAAAACAAACAATTAAATACTAAAATCACTATAAACTCTGGGATGCACTGGGTTTTCTAAACACCGGTTACAAAAAAAGGGTTTTTAAAGCTTTCTTAAAAAGATTAAGGGACGTAATAGACCGGATAACAAGTACGTCAATCTTCCATGCAGATTTTATATACATACCTCTGAAAGTCTGCTTTTTCGTAATGAGCAAATAAGTCATCGAAAGGATATGATCTAAAGCAATATGAAAAAGTAATGTCCTTTTACAGAAGAAAAATAACGAGTATCTTTGGCACCTACGCTACTTTCTAATTATGGAGGAATAGCTTCACTAGTCAAACGCAATGCTTACATTTTAATAAGAAGCTAAAAACGACTGCTATCAAGACTAACTGCCTATATGCCGCCATGCAAATATGTAGAATTGAGCTTCATACGTCCGTATATCTCTATTATCTTGGCTGGACGGAAATCATGAGCTCGCGAAACATTACGTAGTCTAGTTTGGTCTAGTGTATGCGACTATATGCTACATGCATTTATTGTATAAATCTGCTGCAATCAGATTTGTTGTAAGCAACTCCTGAAGTGAAGGTATGTGAAGTACGATTTGATTGTGGATTGTTTGACGAAGTAGGATTTGACTTAGAAATTATAATTCAGTCAAAAACCCAAACATCGTTAAACGTTGGTTGAATTACCGGAATTCCTTGTTCAAAATGTATTACATTCCGAGAGGAGGAAACAGAGGAGGAGCTGACCAGTTTACATGGAGTAGCGTCAAGACAGACAAAGATA
This sequence comes from Hippasteria phrygiana, assembly GCA_037893225.1. Taxonomy (NCBI): domain Eukaryota; kingdom Metazoa; phylum Echinodermata; class Asteroidea; order Valvatida; family Goniasteridae; genus Hippasteria; species Hippasteria phrygiana. The sequence goes on along the minus strand of JAZGUH010000560.1, from coordinate 11,171 downwards.
GAGAATATTACTTAGGTTCGTACATTGTACCTTTTTTACATTCTCAATGGCAATGCAGTGGAGGCCAAACAAACCCTATACACAAGCCTATCTGTGAACCAATCCAAATATTAATTGATTTTATGCCAAAGGCCGTGGGATTTTCACGCTAAGCAAGCAACTGCTGAATACCAGTCACAGGCAATATACATTACATGAACATTTGGCTGGTAATCTTGTTTTTATCAAGGTAGAAATTTCATGCTAAGCAAATTTTTGCGCTGAGCAGCTCCATGAAATTGGCCCATGGATTTATGACATTATAATGTTTTATTGGGATTTGGCATGTTTAGTGCTAGTGAGCATTTGTAATTGTTACTAGCAAGTGTTGGGACTTTATTCAAAACAAGGAAATCAGTGGCACTTTGTGCGAGGGCACACGTGTTGCATTTATAGTTTATAGTATTGGTCTGTTTGTTTTTCAATAATACCGTGTTTTATTAAACTATTGTATTGTGCTATATTGATCTCAGTGCTAGGGCTAGGCCTACACAGTTTTGCTTTGAATTTGTACACATGTACATTTAAAAGTGTGTACTTCTTTGACGTACATTATGTAAATATGCCAATGATAATGGAAAAAATGTGCTCCATGTACATATTATAATGTATGTTAATATAGTTTTTAATTCCCCCCCCCCCCCCAGGTCACTCCTTGAAGGCACCTGTGGGCCGCTGGCAAGATGGAAAAGATCTGCAATGGTTTAGTAAGGCCAGGAAAGATGGGGAAACTCTGTCTGATGAGCGTAAAGCAGTTCAGCAGGCAGAGAAGGAAGCAATGATGTCAGCTCTGTGAGTAATTTCCCCCACCACCACCCCCCTCATCACCACATCGGGGTCCATAGTTTCTATTGCCCAAGAGTGTATGAGGACTTCAGGCCTTTCTTTTAGTGGAATGTAAGAGCCACCCCCCCCCCCCCCCCCCACATCTGAGGTGGAGTAGCCTGGGAGGGGAGGAATTGGGGGAAACAATTAATAGGTGTAAGTTTTGATGCTTTGCATGGTGGAATATCGATATCGTTTCGGTTTGCAGTATAAGCACCATGTGTTTATCTCAACTAACGAGAGGTATAGGTTCTGAAAAGAACCTTATCGCACAACTCGTATCTCAACCTTCGTTAAGTGAGAAGGGTTCAAGGGAGAACCAATTTCGGGCAACTCGTTTCTCTACTGTCGATAAGGCAACCTAAAAAAAATAACTTGTTTCTCATCAGCGGCCAGGCGGATTTTTCGTGCCGGGTGGATATTTTTTTATATTTTATAATTATAAAAGTTAAAATATAAATGTACCGGACGCCCAGATATTCCGAGCAGAATTTTAAAAAATGTTTTATATACGCTATAAAACACGCTGTTGTAAACAATACCAGTTAAAACTCACGTTGGAGAGGTTTTTATTATAAACACCGGCAACCTGACCCAACAGCGGGTTGTGTAAATAGTAACGTCAGTGGCCATGTGCCAGAAGCCGGGGAAAATCAATAAATCTAGTCTGGGGTGCGTTTTGGCAGTCACAAACAGCCATAAACCAAGAATTGGTTCAGTTGCTTCTTGTCTGTGAATTTCTTTTGGAATTTGAATTAGGCGAAAATTATGCATCATAATGAAATTCCCAAATCTCCAAAGTGATTAAACAAAGAGAAACAACAGAACGAGTTTTCGGTTATGACCGCCAAAACGCACCCCTGATATGTTTCCCAATGGCCAATCGCTTCTTTGTTTGTGCAACTGAATCTGAATTATTCATTTACGAATGTCCAATCAGCTACCTGGAATGTTTTACCGTTGACCTTTGTGAACCAACGTGCGTTCATCGCGCGATGATGCCATGTTTTTCACGCGCGCATGTAGCATGAATTATTCAACGTGAAGTTCAATTTAGGACCAATCAGATCGCACGCGATTGCAAATAGCTTAATCATTAACATAACGAAAAACCCGGAAGTAAACAGTTTCATCAAGGCTGTGCTCCTGGTGGAGCACGGATAGTACGGGGCGGTGCGTATGTACACAAGCACTGCGGGCACCGTGCGTGCCACGGATCGGCGTTCGCCATACGTACGTACGTATTTGGAGCAAGCACGCTGCACTATAAAATATAAAATGCCCTGACGGACCTTTTCGCCACAGGGTTCTGATGAGAAACAACAATTTTTTTTATGTTGCCTAAGTAAGAAATATGGTTCAGGGGAGAACCATGGGGACTTCACGAGAACCATGCTCTAATCTTCGTCATGAGAATGAGAAGGTTTGCCGATGCAGCTCCTTAAGTAGTATTTGCTGGGGTTGTGTGTAGAATGGGAAGCGTTCCGATTGGTGCCACTGTTGTGTGATGTGCTGTAATAGGTGCATGAACATATTCAGTAATGAGAGGAATGGAGGGAGGTCCAAGGGTTGTGACCCTTCCAGTTCTTCTTAACCCTAACCCTGCCAGACGCAGCACAAGTGCATGCATGTATGTGCTGACAGCTCCACTTTGCTGCACTCTCCACACAAGTCAATGTGACAAAGTATGCAATCTGATGTGTCTGGCAGGGTTCTAGCAAACATGCCCTGGAGGGTCAGGGTTAAATTGCAATCATTATATATTATAATAGTCACTTTTTGAAGTTGTTTATTTCTTTTAATTTCCTTTGACCACCAGTGGACAGAAAGTTGTTCAAAGCCCACCGCGAGTATCCTCATCCTTATCATCACAGGTAAAATGATAGATTGAAATAAAAATATTTCAGTATTTAAAATCCAAGGATTCAACCTTTGACACGGCCAATGTTAATCACACTTTTAATGCTGTGGGAAGTTAAACATTTCTGGAGCAGTATCTGTTCCAGATCATATTTTGGATCAGTGGATAATCACCACTATTAGGCGAATTAAAAAAAACCATGTTAATTAAGCGTCCCCACCCACTTCCTTTTTAGGGGCTGCCTGGATTTGTAAAAGATTTTACCAGTGGAAAATGAGGTCAGCAAAACCCCCAAAATATCAACCGATCCATCGGAAAATAAAATACAAGCTTACTAAAACTATTAACCCTCCTGTTTATGTGCACCTGGCCAAAATCGACCCAGTTGTTGTACAGATCAAAACCTATCAAATGACAGATTGAAACGCACACAAACTGTGAGAGTTGGTGTTTAGAGTTTTTGGTAGGCTGCGATACTTATAAGTATAGGAGGGTTAAAACCACTGTAAACATGTTCAAAACTCTTGTCCACCATGTCTCTTCCTTTTTTGTATCTTTGAACAGTTGAAAATACACGTTGATTTTCTTTTTCATTTCGGGAAGTATTTGGAATTTTGTTAAAATTAAAGTTTCTCATTGAAATCATGGACTATTGGTTTAGAATTTGAGTGGAAATTGTGTTTACTGTTCCCGTTTTCCTCAGGTAAACATCAGCCAAGCAGTACCATCATCAAAGCGGGGAAGGGAAGGAAGGCCAAAGAAACGGACTAAAAGGTACAATAAGTTAACTGCAGGATAATAAGTCCCTCATTGAACACTTAACCAGTTCACGCCAGGAATATTTTTCACAAGCCTGGGTGCCAGATGGGTTCAGGCCTTTATCTGCGGGTAGCACACCCTGGCCTCGCTCACTGCGAGCCGGTCGCTGACAGATACTTCCGCTGGATCCTTGCCTCGCTGAGTGCGTGCATACACGTCACTCGAGGCAAACTGGTTAATAACCAGGAATTACAAATGTTGTTTTTATTTCAAATTTAAAGGTAGTATACACCATTTGCTTTTGCTGTAATTTTGGGGTTTAGTATTTTATATTGTGCTAGCAAATACTGTAACACTGACCTGTTTAAAGTTTTGTGTGCATAGATGTTGGGAAAACAGAAAAATAAATTATGTTCTGGTAGTCTGGTTCCCCTGACCATACCTTATTAGACAAAATGTATAGATGTCGGGTAATTATCAGGTGAGGGAACTAGAACTACCTTTAAGAAATCACATGGAAAGTGTGGTATTGAAGAAGAAAAAAGATTGTACATGTACATTTAAAATCTGAACTGGAAAATTTCTCCTTTTTTGTACACACACATTGTACTAGGTGTAAAAAAAACCATGATACACTTTTAAAATTGAATAGCATCAAAATTAGCTCCTAGTATGATGTACCTGAGACATGTCCATTTTTATGTGACATCACTCTGAGCCCCCAAATCATTAAATGGGTTGGGTAATGGCAGTTTTTTCCCCGGACGGGTTGAGTCGAGTCAAAAGCGAAGTTCCTCTCCACATTATGTCATACTGATCCGCTTGGTTAACCACCATATTGAACTCTTCCTTTGGACACAACAATAGGGTCACGATGGCCCATTACTTTGCCTATAGAAAAATCCTTACCTGAAATTGACCAGCCTGTTATTCGGTGCATATAGTGCCAAGACCAATTTCAATGAGCGTAACATACATATATGGCCATATATCATACCAGGAGCTAATTAGGTTCTGGCGGACTGTTTTGACGCTATTCAATTTTAAAAGTGTATCATGGTTTTTTGTTTACACCTAGTACATGCGCAATTGCATCTCAATCTCTTTGTCATGGATGATGTACATGTACATGTATACAGTTAGGTTTTATAGGGATTAGGAAATTAAATGCAATTGAATAGATGAAACTAAATGCAGGTGAAAACGATTTTAAGATGGTGATGGCATTGTTCGATCTACATGTATGTACACTGTGTGATTTAGCTAAACTGTTTCGTACATTGTCATAATAGGTCTCATGATCGGAAGAATAAGACAATACGCAAGAAAGAGAAGTCAAAGAAAGCAAAGAGCAAGAAATCCAAAAGACAGAAGCGGCGCGAACACCACTCTGACTCCAGCTCTGATGAGTCCAGTTCATCAGACTCGTCCAGCTCTTCAGATTCTGAGGAGGACGTGTCTAAATATAGGTGAGTGGACTATTACTGATTAACGCAGCCCTCTTAACCACTTATGACCCAAGCACCTGTGCCCTGTGCCCTTTTTCCTTCTCACAGCTTCCACTTTACAGAGTCCATACAATGTCCGGGAGAGCAAATTTTGTATTGGCATCACGCTGATGTACATGTAGTATAGATCTTCATCTTGCCTTTTATTAGCATTGGTTTTGGTTTATGCTGCTTTTGAGAATTGGCTGGTTGGTAGACGCAAACTAAATAGTCGAGCAGTTAAGATGCCTGGGCTGCACACGTAATTAGTAACGATGGGATCATGGGAAACAGCCTTGCAGATATGGCGAAACTGTGCAAAGGACGAATTGTAGCCTATGATTTGTTTCGTTGGAGGCTATGAGAAAGCACTGAGTTTTCAATACAGAGCTAATCAGTTACTACAGCAACTGCATTTGTAAATAGTTGAATCACACGTTATTTTGCAAATTTCAGAATTTACACCCAAATCACAGGACATTTTATGTTCTCCTCTGGAAACCACTTAATTTACTTGAGGATTAAATCTCACAAACATTATTGTTATTACCTCGTAGGTTTCAGGCCCTACTTGCACCGTCTCCCATTTGGTGTACTTAAATATGTTCTTTGAAATAACCATTGATCTCTTTTTCTGTCAAAATAACGGTTCATTGTGCCACCAGCTCATTCCTATGCATTTCAGATCTTCCACTTGACTCTTTTCTGTTTGCTCCCATGCAGTGCTGTGAGCTGTTTGTTATCCAATCACCACTTAATTCAGTTGTTGTTTTTTAGATTCAATTTTTACGTCGGGGATGATGTAAATGACAACAGATGGGTGGGACTAAAACCTAGATCCTACTTACATGATGGGTTCGAGTCCTGCCCGAGTAAAGCGCCGCTCATCACACAGGTCACGATAACGAGTCCGAAAATGATCCGAAAGAATGCTTTCTATTGGTGGATGGGGCGGGAGCATATTACAAACGTGATAATTCCACCAATCGATGGCGTTCATTCGCGTTGTTTTCATTTTCGTTCTCATGGCCTGTGTGACCGGTCCTTAAGCCTGTGGATTTTTTCCACAGGCTCTTGGAAAGTACTGAGCACGTAGGGAAGAGAAAATATCTCTTTGAGTTTATTTATTTATTTGTTTGTGTGTGCCTTGCTTCATTTTTCTTTTTTTTCTTTTCTTTTTTTGGGGGGGGGGGGGTGCTTATTGTTTTTGTTTTTTGTTTTGACTGGATTTTTTCCTTCTGCTGCATTCAGTCGGAAGCACCGTCTCCACAACTCTGATGAAGACGAACCTCGTAAAAAACGGCGCCATGAGATTTTGCGAGATTCAAGAAAAGATGGGCAAAGTGAGACATCCAGCAGACGAAATAAGCAGGATGAATCCGATGACAGGAGAAGGACCAGACACGCTGATAAACTCTCTGATAAACACCATGACAGAGACACTGATAAACAAGGAAGATCTTCTTTACCGTTGAGAAGGAGCAAACAAGCCAATTCGTCTGATGACCGTAGACAAAGCGGGAAACGTTCTCTAGTTCCTAGAGACTTTTATTAGATCCGCCCACGAACTAACCATGCATGGTACACACAAAAAACCAAAACAACGGTGAAGTAGTGCACAGGTAAAGACCTCAAATTCCCATGCTTCTTCCATACACTTTACCGAAGTCAACAAACTTAGAAAAGCCTCTGAATTAATGATGAAACACACGACCACCCATGTAGCCAAACAAAAGAGGCCATGTAGCCGATGAGCCTTTCCCAACATACATGTACATGTCTTCCGTATAATCAAGGAACATATGTTTTGGATCCCCGTCATTGCAATCTTTGGACTTCAGAACTGCGTGATGTTAAAACTGAGTCTAATGAGCAGCCCTGGGTCCCTTGCCCTATAGCACAGTGTAGGCATTTCTTATTACAACTCATCAAATTTGCACATATGATGGAATTTTGCGTCGGGGTGATGTAAATTCAATGTTGGGTTTTGCCCTTCACTGACATATTTTATAAACAATGTATACTCGGCGTTGTCCCGAGAGATTTTTTAGAAAAAAATAACTTGCGTGGGACTCAAACCAACGACCTCCTGCTTTCTAGTGCAGACGTCTTACCACTCGACCACCGAGCTTACCGGAGTCTTATGAACAGTTTGGCTGCGGTACCCACCGCTATATCAGATTCGAACCAACCTCTTGAACCCAGTTATTATAATAAGGCGCCGAATCCCGTGCCGGCTTATGCAGCCAAGCAAAATGGACACATACACAATAATCCAACAATTCATTGCAACTGCAGAGATTGCGTGTATAGACGTCATCCGGCCAGGTGGTCATTTTTTTATGTGTATATAGACGTCATCCATCTTCAAGGGGTTTTAAGGATAGCAAAAGACATGGTACTTCCAGGGCACTGAGTTAACTTCAGCCAGAACTTAAATTATTGATCATTGTGTTTGTTTTATACGTAAACGCATATTTTACATTGATAGGCTACCGTATAATGCAAGCGTATAGCAGGCGTGAGATTTGTCAGGATTTTTCCTCAGTTCAGGATTTTTTGTCGGGATTTCTGGAATTCCTGAGGTGTTGTCCTAAAGGCATTTGTTTTTACCTGTAAAAATTGATGTGGGCCAACAATTGATTGGAATGGGCGAGGACGCGAAGCGTCCGAGCCCATTCGAATCAAAGTCCCTTTCACACCCATTGTCAATATTTCAAGGGAACAAAAAGTGTCCATTCTTACTAATGTTTTGAGGTATGAGATGAATTAAATAAATTAAGTTAACTGTACATTCTTGAAAAAGAATCAACACTTTTCTGAATAGAGTGACGTCACAAGAGTAGTTTAAAAACGGATATTTTAAGGGGGTGCCTTTAGGCAAATACAAACTATATGTTGATCTGGGGTCCTCGTGGTTTTTTTCATGGATTTCGTGGAATTTTTTTTTTTCGGCCAATCTCACTACTGGTATAGTTAATGGTCAGATTACTTAACACTGAACATGGAGCTATTAAAAAGCTCCATGCACTGAAAAGTGTCTGGATGTTGTGTGCATGATGTTGCCGCGGCCATTAAATATACATGTACGTATATAAAGAAACGGTAGCATATTCAATACCAATACTATTGGTATTGAATATGCTACCGTTTCTTTATATACTTTGTGTTCAAACATTGTAATACAAGTGTTAGCCTATGATGTAAAAAGGGGGCGTTAGTATACCTGATATTGCCCTAGAGCGGTATACCCCCCCCCCCCCCCCCTTGTCCCTATACCCATGGAGGAAGGATCCTTCCTCCATGCTATACCCTATACAAACTCCAGACTATTGTTACCTAACACACACCCCCCCCCCCCCCCCCCCCCCCCCCCTCCCCTATACATCTGAAAAGAATTCCTGAGATTCCGGGAACACAATGACCAACACAAAAGAGGGGGGGGGGGGGGGTTCACTCTGCCCCATATCCTGCATCATATGTAGAGCGGTGCGACTGGCACGTTCATCAGCTATCTAAACTCCTCAAAAAAACTCAAGTTTGACAGACCGTCACGATTTCTCTCTGTTTTTCCAACTACTTTTCCTTGAATTTGGTATCATTGGAAAGCCCTGTTATTCTTCTTTACAATGATGTCATTTGTTATGATTAAAGGAAACATGCTTCTCAAACTGGCCGGATCGCATTCTATTTCATAAATAAATTCATTTATATGTATTAAATGTGAATTAAAAGCCAAACTGGTTCAAGTGAATTTTTAGTGTTATTATTTGCCGCCCACATATGAATTTGTTAACCCCACTTTTGTTCACTTAATTTCACAGTTTAAATCTGGCGCGTAGAGTATACAACAGAGGTCTAGGGTTATTAAATTGGATTAACGCTGGCCCTGTGTAGCTAGCTGTGCGTTCGGCCCTGAAATGTGGCCCGGCACACTCCATTCACAAAATGGGTAAAACAAAACATGTTTGAACGAGGGCATGCATAAACACAGGCACTGGTTTATAGCTGCAAGTAGGAAACAAAGATATAGTTAAGTTTAGTAATTGTTTAATTTTCTAAACAACACAAAATCTCAATTATTTTGGAAAAGACATACGTGCATATATATACTCCCCACATACAAAATGGTACGGCCCAATAAACAAGTGTGCGTTCTTTGCATCACATATTTCTGTAGCTGCCTTGAATGAACGGTATTCCGTTCCAAATTTACATTATTTCAAAATGAAATTAACTCCTCAAAAGAACACAGTTTTAATCCCAGATAACTGATTCACAAATGGATATTTTTTAAATGTCTTAGTTACAGTAAAATCGAAGAAAATCTGTCTTGTAAAACGGGTGATGAGCATTGTCCAAGATCATGTAACGCGTGGTAAGCAATGGTAGATCGATGTAAGTCTCGAACAATGCCTTATCGATCGAAAGTTGTCATTGGCCACTTTTTTCTTTGTAAAAAGTACGTAGGTTTTTTTCAACCAATCATAACAGGTTTTACATGTAAGGAAAGAGGAGGATCTAAGCTATTCGATTCCGTTTAAACCCCGTACAATTCGATACTCCCAGTTACGAGTTACAGTCAAAAGAGTCGACGCGAAGGCGCTCAATCGGTGCGTTTACACAGAAAAATGATGAAAAGTTCACATTTTCAAAGCCGAAAGTACGTGGATTTTTTTCAAGATAAAATATATGTATATATATCACGAGAACGACAAAGAGTTAAATCGTATAGAACCGTTTAACCCGGTGAAAAAGACCGCATGGTTATCACAAACTATGACTCGAAACGTCGAACAAAAGGGTCATTTTAAGCGGATTTTCGCCCGGAAATGGGCTCCGCACAGAGGTTTGAGCTTAAGTGAACACAACAAATTCATATGAAAATTGCCCCCCCCCCCCTTTTTGGAATTTGTTGATACTCGAATTGAGGGCGCTGTTCGTGACGTAGACCGAGCTAGGCGCCGAAATGCATGGATCGACTCGATAGTCGACCCGTAAATGACGCATGTACATCGTATGTATACACACTAGGTCTACACGTGCAATTTCGTAAGTTGCAACAACTAACATCGAACTTACCCTGATTTTTTCCCCTTTTAGCGAAGGCTCCTCGGAGAATGGGCCGTTTAAACTGCTTTCGCCTGTACCTTACTCGCATCTGGGAACTTTGTTAAGATGGTGGTGGACTTGAGCATATTTTTAATGGTCATCACCATGATTTGAAAATACCAGGTGTGCGTTTTGGCGGTCACAAACAGCCATGAACCAAGAATTGGTTCGGTTGCTTCTTGTCGGTGAATTTCTTTGGGAATTTGAAATAGGCGAAAATTACGCATCATAATGAAATCCCCAAATCTCTAAAGTGATTAAACAAAGAGAAACAACTAGAACCAGTTTTCGGTTATGACCGCCAAAACGTGCCCCAGCTGTATCGAAACACGACGGCCGGGGGGGGGGGGATACTCACTTTTTTTTTTAGGGTAGGGGGGGTGCCTCTCATGATTTTGAGGTAAGACCGATGGCTATACCACTTTGAACTTGCTTTTACTACCATGCATATAAACCAATATATAATTGGTACCCATGAAATACCACCCATTGATATACAAACCCTAGATATTGACCCATCCAAATACCATACAACTCGTCCTTACAGCAAAATACAGCCACCCCTATAAGTACAAAATCGGCAGGTCGTGGTCGTCAGAGGTCGGAAGGCAAAATCGTACCCATGGTAACGAGGTTGGTCGGAAGGTTATTGTGCACACTCGACACGCGCGCGATCGAATACAAATACGGTGTACGATCGAGCTAACTGGTACATACGCGGTATGAGCATATTATGCACACAACGCAGACGTTTCCAATCACACGCCCACGTTTTTAATATTTTGCTGTCGGGAATAATGATCTCTCTCGGGCGATCTTTAACGTTATTACTACCACTCAATCTGGGAAAATTGACGACCCATTGATATACCAATATGTGATAAAAGCCCATGTCAATACAGAGGATAGAATTACAACCGATAAGTATACCACCCAGGGGCGGATCTAGGTTTTACCCAAGGGGGGGGGGGTACCTCGAGGTGACTATGGCCACACGACGCCCAAGCAGTGTCGCGATTTTTCGGACAGTCCGGATATCATTGACTCCTTTCTTTTCCCCCGTTTTTTCAGCAAGGGGGCGGGGGGGG